>JAEQBH010003465.1:52500-91041 GCA_016808115.1 Tetrastigma voinierianum | reverse complement strand
AAGTCTTGGGCTCAGGTACTCAAGACCGTTAGAGGGCAACTGGCAGTTGCATGGCGTGCCCTCGCACCATCGTCGCTTCAAAGAACACATCTCCCTCTAGAGATTCAACCGCCTCGAACTCCCCACATGGCCTCGCACTGGTCATGGAATGTCCCCATCCGCCTTCACGCGCTCGGTTTCTGTCTCCATCAATTCATGCCGTGAGTCAAGTCGCAGACTAAAGATCGATCCGAGTCGAAAGGGCGGAATTCACCCCGCTGTCGTGGCCTATCTCCGTCAGCCTCGACACCCGGGTGCCCACCGCCTCTATCCTTGCTACTTGCTCACGCACGCATCAACCGTCATCCTCGCTGGCCATCCGTGGCTCGATACCAACCGGTCACACGCCTTCTTTGCCTCGCAGGCGCGCCTAGGAACCCGTCAGGGCCAGCCTTCTCGATGCCTCACTATTCTCTCGAACACAAGGGCTACTGGGCACCCTCCCCAACTCGTATTTTATTAGCTACTAAAATACAAGACACCTTTGATAGGCCTCACACCTCGCTCAATGCTTTTCTCAGGGATCCAACCTTAACATACCGACTAACCAATGGAAGACGCAGTACTCTTTATATAGATGCTCAAGGCAACTTAGTACAATTATGACTAAGAGTCCTACTCTAACTCTAGTCTTCAAATCCAGCAAGCCAGCACAATCCTTCCCGCATTAGGAGTCCTGACTGAATGAAACTCCCGGTGACACAAATTTCACACGATTCCCACCACGAGTAGGAGTCCTCCCGCCTAGAGTCTACAGGTCTCGCCTAGAGTCTTCCCGCCCCGAGACCTTTCCCGCCTAGAGTCCAAATTCGCTTGGGGAGTCTTTCCCGCCTGTGATGAGGAGTCCTTCCCGCTGGGAGTCCACCCGCCTAGGAGTCCCACGCATAAGACCCAGGTCAGAGGAACCTTGTTGCACCTGATTAGGATGCTTGCCGCCCAAGGTCTCCTCGCCCATAAATAGCTGACATTCGCCCCACTGATTCCGTTTGCCTCAAGTGCCACGCCCCAGGCCCCCTCTAAGCCGTGAGTGCCGTGACAGCCACTGTGCGCGTTCCGACCGAATTGCTTGCTTGCCTTCCGCTCATGTGCGTGCTTGGCTCACGCTTTGTGCCTCCCATTACCATGTTCTTCCCCAACTCGCCTTGCTCGCTTTCCTTAGCGGCCATAAGCCAAGGCGCCGCTCATGCCGCACTGTGACCTCGTGTTATCTCCAGTCGAGGGAAGTAACAAGAGGGCCACTATCCTACCATCGAGTGCTGATAGGCGTATATTTGAATGATGCTGCCGCCGCACGATGGCCGCGGCGATCCAGCCAGCTATCATGAATCATCGTGAGCAATGCATAGCCCGCCGACCTTTTATCTAATAAATGCATCCTTCCAGTAAGTCGGGGTTTGCTGCACGATAGCTCTAGAATTACCACGGCATCCAGTAGCAAGTACCATCAAACAAACTATAACTGGATTTAATGAGCCATTCGCGCTTCACAAGCCCACTAGTTCATACTTACACATGCATGGCTTAATTCTTCAGACAAGGCGCGACTAATGCGATCAACTGTAGCAGCCTCTTGCGGCAACGCCGAAACCGTGACACCTACCCTAGACCACAATGGGTGTCGGAGGCAAAGGCAGGCCATCGTCGTGACATACGTTTCAGCGATGAACGCTAAGCTCGGGCAATAGTGTGATCTTTAGATCCCATGCCCGTGTTAAGGTTCCGCATCCGAGAGCACGAGCCATCATCATGGCCCATTGTGAAACCCCTTCGCATGGTCACACGCGTGGGGAGTACATGGAGCACGATGATCGCAGTAAGGTCCACCTCGCCCCATGAGCAAGTAGCTAGATGGAGAAAGGCAACATTCGAGAAAATTCCATCGATTGGGAAGGGGCAACACGTGAAACCATTATCGCTGATGCCCAAGGTTTGATTCAAGCGCTGTAGCTAGAATGAGGAGGACGTGGGCAATAGTTCGTTGCACGAGCAAGGAGCCTATACCAACCCACATTACCCAAACACCACTCACACGCTTCATCGTTGACTTCAAGATGCACCACACACCGAACCGTGACTAGTCGGGAGTTTGCCTCCTAAGAAGCACACTAAGCAACAAGTGATGCCTCAGAAGCACTAATAGAGGCATGAGAAGAATGATAACACTATTTCCAAGCAAACCGAATAGTTGGTCAAGCAACGTAAGACAAGCCTAGACAAAGAAGATTGCAAGCCTGGGGTTATGTCTAGTTTCACCATGTCTAGGCAATGAACTACGCCGAGGCACCGTGTCTAGGTATGGCATGGTACTTCAGCCGAGGCACCATGTCTAGGCATGCATCAGGCCAAGGCACCGTGCCTGTGCATGTCATGGCACTAGTCCTGTGCACCGTGGCGAGGCAAGGCACTAGGGAGAGGAACCGTGCCTAGGCAAGGCGCAATTGTGCCAAGGAACCTTGCCTAGGCAAGGCACTAAGCCAAGGAACCTCGCTTGTGCAAGGCACTAAGCCAAGGTCCCTGCCCCAGGTGCACTAAACCGAGGAACCACGCCTAGGCATGGCACTAGCACCATGCCTAGGCATGCACTAGGCCGAGGCTTCATGCCCAGGCATGCACCAGACAGCAGACCGTGCCTAGCCAAGGCACTAAGCGGAGGCACCATGGTTAGTGGAACGAGAGGCATGCTTGCAATGTGGGGAACATCCGTCTGCAGTTTGGGAGGCCAAGGGCAAGCAGCATGCATGTCTTAGGCAACGAGTCGACAAAGACCTAAGATGGGAGAGCTTCAGCAACGGGATCATTGTCTAGCCAAGATTGTGCACCTGATGTCGAGGACTTGGGGGTGGCAGCAGTGAGCACACCCATGCCAGCAAGTGGCACGGGTGTGCACGCCAAGCAGCACTGAAGGCAAGCGTGCCCAGCCATGGCACCACATGCCTGCTGCTGCACTAAAGCCAGGCACCATGCCTGTGGGCATGCACTAGGCCGAGGCATCGCCAGGCATGCACTAGGTGAAGGCACCTGCCTAGGCAAGGCACTCAGTGAAGGCACCATGGCTAGCATGCACTTCAAACGGAGGCACCGCCGTGCCTAGGCGAAGGCCCCGTGCCTAGGCATGAACTAGGCCAAAGCACCGTGACTAGGCCATGCACTAGGCCGAGGCACCCTGTCAAGGCATGCACTAGGCCGAGGCACCCTGTCGAGGCATGCACTGTACCGGCGCAACTACGCCCGTGCAAGCGCACCAGCCGCGGCACCGTCGGTGCGCACGCACTAGGTCGAGGCAACTCGCTCAGGCATGCACCAGGCCGAGGCACCGTCGAGGCATGCACTCCAGTCGGCGGGGCACCATGCCCGTGCAAGGCAATTCAGGCCGGCGCACCGCCTGAAAAGTACGCACCAGGCTCGAGGCACCCCGCCCAGGCATGCACCAGGCCGAGGCACCCTGTCGAGGTACGCACTAGGCCGAGGCACCATGCCCAAAGTAAAGGCACTAGCCGAGGCAACTTGTCGAGGCATGCACTAGCCGAGGCACCATGCCCAGTAGCGCACCAGGGGCCAAGGCACCCGTCTAGGCATGCACTGGGGCCGAGGCACCCCGTCGAGGCGCGACTCCAGCCGGCGCACCATGCCCAGCAAGGCACCAGCCGAGGCAACCGGTCGAGGCACGCACTAGGGCCGGAAAAGGCACCAGCCAAGGCACCCTGTCTGCATGCACTAGGCCGAGGCACCCCGGTCGAGGCATGCACTAGGTCGGCACCGCGCCCAGCAAAGGCACTAGGCCAAGGCAATCGCCGTGCATGCACCAGCCAGCACCGTCAGGCATGCACTAGCCGGCGCGCACCATGCCCAGGTAAGGCGGAGCAACCGGAGGCACCATGTCTAGGTAAGGCATTAGGCCGAGGCACCGTTCCTAGGCAAGGCACTAGGCCGAGGCACCATGTTCAGTGAAGTACTGTGCTCGAGGCACCATGTTCAGGCAAGGTACCAGTTACACCATGTCTAGGCAAGGTACTCAGCCGAGGCACCCCTGCTCAGCATGCACTCAGGCCGAGGCACCGTGTCTAGGCAAGGCAATTAGCCGAGGCACCATGCCCGCAAGGCACAGGGGCACCGTGTCAGGGAGCATGCACTAGGCTGAGGCAACGTGGGGGAATGAGGGGCATGCCTTCACTCAAGCAAACGGGGGCAACGGGGGGGAACGAGGCATGCTGGGTAACATGGGGAACGTCCGGGTTCATAGGCTTAAGTGCCATGGGCAAGCAAAGATGGTATCTTAGGCAACGAGCCGACAACGACCGCGTGGGAGCAAGAACTAATACACCAAATTTCACCCAAGAATCGAATGTCGAGGGCTTCAGGGGTGGCATATGAGCACCCATGCCACTAGTGGCATGGGTGTGTGCACGCGGGGCAGCACGCAAGGCTGCGCAGTCTAGGCCGTGCGCCGCCAAGCCCATAGAGGCAACCACCCCTTAGTACAATATAGTTTTTGGAAAATCCGAGGAGACATCACACATGCTTCGAGGAGACATAATGGAAAATTTTAAATCAGAGCGATTTAGTCCTCGTTGCAGAGATTCTCTTTATAATAATTATACATGGCCAAGAAAAAAAGAAGAAAAAAATTTGGACGCAGAAAATATTTATTTTTATTTATTTACTAGAAAAATAGGGGAAAATAGGGAAAATAGGAGAAAATAGTAAAAATATTTTTAAAATTCATTTTTCACATGGGAAAATATTTGGGACCAGAATTATCATTGAAGTGGAGGAAATATTTTATTTAATTTATTTACCTAAAATAAATAAAATAGGTGAAAAACAAAGGGAAAATAGGGAAAATAGGGGAAATAGGGGAAAATAATTGATTTAAGATTTGACTACTGGAATGTAATATTTTAATATAAAATATTAATATTTGATAACATTTTAAATGAAAAGTGATAATTTTAAATTTTGAGCTTCTAAAAATATAGGAATATAGGGAAAACATGGGAAAGGTATTGAAAACATTTTTGTCATGAGAATGATATTTTGAACAATGAATGAGGAAGAAACAATGGAATAGAAACGAGCATGGTTAGGGAAGTTTATTACATGCATAGGTGCGAAAGCCACCAATATTGTCTGGGTGCAATGGCACGGAGGACAACAAAAGTGGTTGCGGGCACCATCAATATCGCCGAGGCACCTATCAATATTGCAAATTACATTTCTTGGCACGATGGAACTGCCATCGTGGCGTGGCAAAGCACCAGCCGAGGCACAACAAACGTAACCGTGGTGTCATGGCATGGCAAGCACAAAGACTAGTGGCAGGCCCCGTGTTCAGCATGACAGCACTGGGACCGAGGCCCCAGTTCAGCATGGCACGGCACTAGCGCCGAGGCCCCGTGTGTCTAGGCATGACAAAGCGCCAGACCGAGGCCAGTAAGGTTCAGTATGGCATGTGACTAGGCCGAGGCCCCGAGGCCCCGTGTGTCTATGCATAGTAAAGCCATAAAGACTCAGCGCCGAGTCCCGTGTGTTCAGTGCATGGCATGGCATGCTGCGCCACTCAGCGCCGAGGCCCCGCGGTGTCTAGGCATGGCATGCCATAGCACTAGCCCCCGAGGCGCCGAGGCCCCGTGCTCCAGGGCATGGCATGCCATAGCACTACCTGAGGCGCCGAGGCCCCGTGTGTCTAGGCATGGAATGCCATAGCACCCAGCGCCTATACTCGCGGTGTCTAGGCATGGCATGCCATAGCACTCAGGGCGCCGAGGCCCTCAGGTGTCTAGGCATGGCACATAGCACTAGCCCGAGGCCCCGGTGTCTAGGCATGGCATGCCATAGCACTAGCGCGGAGGCCCCGTAGGGGCCCAGGTACGGTATACATAAGACAGCTCCGAGGCCCCGAGGCCCCGTGTGTCTGTGCATGGAATGCCATAGCACTGGGGCGCCGGAGGCCCCGTGTCTAGGCATGGCATGCCATAGCACTAGCCCGAGGCCCCGAGGCCCCCGCGGTGTCTAGGGCATGGAATGCCATAGCATCCCAACCAGGCCCAGGCATGGCATGCCATACATTCCACCGAGGCCCCCGTGTGTCTGCATGGCATGCCATAGCACTGTACTCGATGCCCCAGGTGTTCGTAGGGGCATGGCATGCCATAGCACTAGCCCGAGGCCCCGTGTTTCTAGGCATGGCATGCCATAGCACTAGCCCGAGGCCCCGTATGTTCAGGCACGCATGCCATGCACTCAGCGAGGCCCCCGTGTCTAGGCATGGCATGCCATAGCACTAGGCGCCGAGGCATCGTGTGTCTAGGCATGGCATGCCATAGCACTAGCCCGAGGCCCCGTATGTCTAGGCATGGCATGCCATAGCACTAGGCGCGGAGGCCCCGTGTGTCTAGGCATGGCATGCCATAGCACTAGGCGCCGAGGCATCGTGTGTCTAGGCATGGCATGGCATAGCACTAGGCCGAGGCCCCGTGTGTCTAGGCATGGCATGGCATAGCACTGTACTCGAGGCCCCGCGTGTGTCTAGGCACACGCCATAGCACTAGCCCGAGGCCCCGTGTCTAGGCACGGCATGCCATAGCACTAGACCGAGGCACCGTGTTCAGGCACATGGAATGGCACATTCATGATAGAAATAAACCTCAACCCTAAAAACAATGTTTTTAAACTGTGGCGATTTTAATCTAGGCATGGCATGGTACGGCATCAGTCGAGGCACCGCGCCAAGGCATGCACTCAGGCCGAATCACCGTGTCTAGGCATGTCGGGCGGTACAAGGCGCCAGGCACCGCGCCAATCGCCGTGTCGAGGCATGCCAAGGCACTAGGGGTCAGCCACCGTGCCTGTGCAAGCACTCGCTCGAGGCACCGCTCCTGTGGAGGCATGCACTAGGCCGAATCACTGCGCCTTAGGCATGCCAGTGGCACGAAATAATCATCAGCCTAGCATGTCATGGCACTAGGTCGAGGCACCGCCGTGCTAGCAAGCACCGCTCTGTAGGCAATCGCGCCTGTGCCATGATCAGCCGAATCACCTTGCCTAGGGCATGCCACGGCACTAGGCCGAATCACCGTGCCTAGGCATGTCATGGCACTAGCCGAGGCACCACAAGGTTGTGCAAGCACCGGCCGAGGCAATCGCGGCCCGTGCCATGACAACAGTCGAATCACTCAGTTTGTAGCACGCCATGGCACTAGCCGAATCACCGTGTTTCCAGCATGTCATGGTACTGAGCCAGGCACCGGCTGGGCAAGCACCGGGCCGAAGGCACTGCGCTCAGCGCGACACCAGCCACGCTTCGCCTAGGGCATCGTCATGGCACCAGCACTTAAATGAGGCACCGCGCCCATGCCATGGCACTAGACCGAGGCAATCGCGCCCGCCATGGCACTAGTCGGCGCGATCGCTCGCACGTCACGGCACTGGGGCGTCGGTGCAATCGCGGCCAAGGCATGCCTGAGACTAAAGCCAGGCACCGTAGGCATGGCATGTCACTAGGCCATGGCACTCGTCTAGGCAAGGCACTAGGCGTGGAACCCTGTCTAGGCATGTCAGCGGCACTAGCCACCAGCGCAACCGTGCCTTGGCATGTCACGCACTAAAGCCCGCACTGCGGCGAGCAGCACCGCCGGCGGGCACCGCGGCGAAGCACCAGCCGAATCACCGCCTAGGCATGCGTCATGGCACTAGGCCCGTGCACCGCGCTAGGCAAGCACCGCCGGTGGGCAATCGTGTTTAGGCAAGCACTCAGGCCGGACCACCGCGGTCGAAAGTAGCGTCATGGCACTAAAGCCCAGCATCGCGCTCGTGCACCGCGCCTGTGCATGTCATGGCACTAAATCCGGGAGACCAGGCCCAGCATGCGTCATGCGGCACTCCAGTCGAGGCAATCGTGCCCGGGCATGCGTCATGGCACTATTAGGCCCAGCACCGTGCCTAGGCATGTCATGGCACTAGGCCCAGCACCGTGCCAGCAAGCAATAAGGCTGAACCACCGTGCTTCAGCAAGCACAAGGCTAATCACCGCCAGCATGTCACGCAAGACTAGGCCCAGGCGCCGTGCCTAGGCAAGCACAAGGCCGAATCACCGTGCCTAGGCATGTCATGGCACTAGGCCGAGGCACCGTGCCTAGGCATGTCATGGCACTAGGCCGAGGCACCGTGCCTGGGCAAGCACCGTCGGCGCACTCGCGTGCCTGTGCAAGACCGTCGAGGCAATCGTGCCCAGGCAAAGCACCAGCCGACGCATCGCGCGCTCAGGCATGCCATGGCACTAGGTCAATCACCGTTTAGCATGGCACTAGGTCGAATCACTGCGCTAGGCATGCCATGGCACTAGGCCTAGGCCGAGGCGCCGTGACTAGCATGTCACAAGACCAGCCGAGGCACGCCGTTTAGGCACACCAGCGCGTGACTAGGGCATGCCATGGCACTAGGCCGGTGGGCACCGTGTCTAAGCATGGCCTAGCTTAGCATGGGGGGAGGCAAGATGTAATATCATGGGGGTGGGGAGGCAGCATGTAATGGCATGGTCGCACGCGACGTTCACACCATGCCTGAACGGTCTACCAATGCATCGAGGCAACATGTTCACGAATGGACGCAAGACGACCGAGGCACCATGGCAGCCCGTGTGCAAGCGCAAGTCGCGGCCGGGTCCGAATTCGCTTGTCTTGATTTCGAGCAAGGTAATCGCCACCCAATCGCTTCTCATTTCGCTTAGCTTTTTTTATTCCATAATGCGATGCTTATCCGTCGACCCGAAGATTTTGCTCAACGGCCAAGGCTTCCCGTACCACCGTAACGCCCGTAACCTGGTCGGAGGACGAAAAGCGGAAACTGTGGATCTTGGCTCGGTGGAGGATCTAATCGGAGCGACATAGGGTTAATCTCGGACGTGGCAAGAAGGCCTACCGCCACTCAATGCCCGCCGCAGATTTAAGTCGCCTCGCAAAGGATTCTACCCGCCGCCGGCCTGGACACAGCCTTCAGCGCTCCACACGGCTTGTCCACCGCGAGGACCCGACCATGACACGTGCTCCTCTCAGGCCGAGGGCCCCTACCGAGGGTCGGCAACGGGCGACGGGCGACGCTGTCAAGCTTTGTCTGATTCTGACTTGTAGGCGTTTCAAATATAATCCAAACAAGATCAGAGCTTTACGCCATCGGGCTTTTCAAACTGCCGAGGACCAATTGTGCGAATCAACTTCAGACTAGGTTGAATTACTATTGCGATAATCAAGTTATCGCGAGGGTAAACTAAAACTGCCTCATCGACGGTCTAAACCCACCACGCTCCCTATCGGGTGGGTGAACAATCCAACACTTGGTGAATTCTCGCTTCACACGATAGGAAGAAATTCGACATCGGCGATCAAAAAAGAACGTCGCTTATGAACGCTTTAGCCGCTACAAGCCGCTTATCCTCGTGGGTAACTCTTTTCTCGACACCTCTAGCTTCAAATCTCGGCTGTCTAAAGGATCGACAGGGGCCAATACGCTTCACTCGTCAGACTTATCGGAAATCGAATCAAACGAAGCTTACCCTTTTGTTCCACACGATTGCTCGAGCTCATCTTAGACACCTCGCAAGTATCTTTAACATGTGCCGCCACCAAACTCCCACCCGACAATGTCTTCCGCCCGGATCGACGCGCGAGCGCGCCTTGGGTCCAAAAGGAGGGGATGTTCCCCGCCTCCGATTCACTCGGTCATAAAATAACGCAAAGTAAGTGGTATTTCACTTTCGCTTCCTGGCCCCACTTATCCTACACTCTCAAGTCATTTCACAAAGTCGGACTAGGAGTCAAGCTCAACGTCTTTCCCGCTTGATTCCTCGCTCAAGCCCGCTCCCTTGGCCGTGGGCTCGCCGGATAGTAGACGTGACTGGGAATCTCATATCCATCTCATGCGCATTACCAATTAGATGACGAGGCATTTGCCAACCTTAAGAGAGTCATAGTTATCCACTGCTTAATTCGCTTTTGGTTGAATTTCTTCACTTTGACATTCAGCATCAAGCGTAAATCACATTGCGGTTATCCGCAGGACCATCGCAATGCCATTTAATTAAACAGTTTGATTCTCGTCCGCACTAGCTCAGTCGACTGCTCGACGCTTCCTGAAGGCCCCAGGGAGCTCGCTCAGCCTGTCTCCCTCGGCGCCGCACGCGGCACCCGCCTCGGCCGCTGGAGCAGCTCGGAAGCAACGACCGATACCGACGGGTTCGGATCGGACCCCCGTGCCCGTACCGAGCCAACTTTTTCCCGAGGTTACTGGATCCATTTCACGACTTCCTCGCTTACATCGTTCCATCGACCTCAGAGGTCGCTCACCTTGAGACCCGATAAGCAGGAAATGACCGGCGTGGAGGCACTGGCCCTCGATTTCATGGGGCCGCCGAGGGCGCACCGACACCACGCCACGCGGCGGTGCTCTTCCAAATTGCCGGACCCTACCGCCGGAGCCAAGCCTATGGTGGGCTCAAGCAAACAAAGATAACTTTCCTTTAGGCCCTCGACGACGCCTCCCACTCCCTAACGTTGCCGCCACCGCCACGCCCTTGCCTCGTGAATGTTAACCCGATTCCTCGATGCTCAAGCATAGCAGACGCTTATCGGACCCAAGCCCCTGCCTCTAGGATCGACTAACCCATGTGCAAGTGCCGCTCACATGGAACCTTTCCCCTTCTCGCCTTCAAAGTTCCTATTTGAATATTTGCTACTACCACCAAGATCCGCACCGACGGCCAAAGCCCGCCGCTCGCGCTCTGTAGTTTTATACGACCGCCTCCTACTCATCGAGGCTCGGCCCTTGCCTCACGGCCGGGGAGCAGTCGCGCGTCGCCATCCATTTTCTGGCCAGTTGGATTCCGCGTGTGAGTTGTTACACACTCTAGCGGATTTCGACTTCCATGACCACCGCCCCGCTCTTAATCGACCAACAATCTTGTGGGTTCTAGTTAGCCGCAGCTTAAGTGAATCGTAACCCGCTTCCGGCTCATCCCGCATCGCCAGCTTCGCTTACCAAAACGGCCCACTGGAGCTCGATTCCGTGGGCCCTAGCCAATGGAGCAGCCGTGTCGCCCCACCTATTTAAAGTTTGGAGAATAGGTCGAGGCTGCGCCCCGATGCCTCTAATCATTGGCTTTACCCGGATAGAACTCGCCCCGCTGGCTCCAGCCATCCCGAGGGAAAACTTCTGAGGAACCAAATTACTGATGGGTTCGACTAGTCTTTCGCCCCATACCCAAGTCGATCGAACGATTTGCACGTCAGATATCGCCGCGGCCTCCACCAGAGTTTCTCCGTTTCGCCCGCTCGCATAGTTCACCATCTTTCGGTCCCGACAGTGCTCCTCACCTCGAACCCTTCTCGAAGATCAAGGCCTGGCCGACGGCAAAATCCTCGAGGGGGATCCCGCCGATCGCCTTCCACGCCTACGGCCATTTCAGTCTGCTGACTCGCACACATGTCGACTCCTGGTCCGTGTTTCAAGACGGGTCGAATGGGCCCGCCGGGCCGACGCCACGAGCGCACAAAGCCGGCACGCCCGGCGGGCGTAAGGCCAGATTCCACGATCGAGCGACGACGCCCCACGTGGCGACTACAACCCGGCTTGGGTCGCAGCCCCAAACCGCCGTCCGCGCCCGAGTCGATCGGGCGACCGGGCGGATCGCCGCTCCACATCCGAATCGGTAGGCGCATCACGCCCCATCCGCCTCCGACAATTTCGGGCACTTCTTTGACTCTCTTTCAAAGTCCTTTCATCTTTCCTCAAGGGTACTTGTTTGCTATCGGTCTCGCCCAGATTTAGCCTTTTGACGTACCCACTCACCGATTGGGGTACGATTCCCAAACAACCCGACTGGCCGACAGTCTGGCGACAGGTCCCGGCACGACGGGGCTCACCTTCCTACGCCCTTCCAGGACTGGGCCCGGTCCGTCAACAGGACGCTCCGACATACACCCGGACGGCGGATCGGGCCTACCTGCCGGGCTTTTCCCGTCACACAAGCTGCTACTAAAGGGAACTTTGTAAGTTTTTTTCCTCCGCTTATTGATATGCTTAAACTCAGCAGTTCCCGCCGACCTCGGGCCGCCACGAGGTTCTCGGCCTCAGGGTGCCCCGTCAGCGGGCTACCGCGCCCGACATGGAGATTCTCCTTCCTCCGACGCAGGGGGAAAGGATCGTGTCTGCTTCAAACCACCGCTGTCGAGGCGCAATTCTTATCGCATTTTTAACCAACCACGGACGCTGATGTTCCATGAATAATGTCCGCCCCAACCCAGCCCCTTACCGCGGTTAGCGGAGGGGGCGACGGTGCGTGACGCCCCAGCAAAGGCCCTCACCTATCGGCGCCAAAGCAACTTCTTATGCCAAAGACTGATGATTCACTGGATTCTCGCAATTCACCCAAGTATCGCATTTTGCCACGCTCTTCATCGATGCGAGCCTAGATATCCGAGAGCCGCCAGGAAGAATGACCACGCTTTCCCGCCAGCATCTGACCGGGCGACGGATGAAGCGTTGTTTCACATTTTCCTTGGCGTTTCCACTGGGTTCGTTGTCGATCGGGAAGGTCCCCGCAAGACACCCCATGCACCCGGCAAAGGGAAAGGCCGCGAGGCCCACCCGATCCATCGAGAGCTGAGCGGGAGGGCTCACGCCCGCCTCGCTCTCGACGGGTTGTTAAACAACGTGTTCACGGGTCGCTCGGCCGATAGGTCTCGATTAATGATCCTTCCGCAGTTCACCTACTAAACCTTTGTTACGACTTCTCCTTCCCTAAATGATAAGGTTCAGTGGATTTCTCGCGACGTCGCAGCGCTAACCGCCATCGCCGCTGATCCGAACACTTCACTTTAATCTCATTCGTTAATCGGTAGGAGCGACGCTGTGTGTACAGCGCGGACGAGTCAACGCCGAAATGATGACTCGCGCTTACTAGAATTCCTCGCTGAAGACCAACAATCGCGAATGATCTGGTCCCCATCACGATGAAATTTCAAAGATTATCCGCCCGTCTACCGCCGCCATAGACTCGTTTGAATACACGCTGTAGATCGCGCGGCCCGTGAACAACATCTAAGGCATCACGCACTGCTATTGCCTCGAACTTCCTTGGCCTGCGCCATAGTCCCTCTAAGAAGCCGGGCCGCGAGGATCACCTTCAGATACTAGTTAGGCCGAGGTCTCGCTCTAACGGAATTAACCGCATAAATCGCTTCCACCAACTAAGAACGGGCTATGCACCACCACCCATAGAATCAAGAAAGAGCTCTCACCGTCAATCCTTACTATGTCCGACTGCAAGTTTCCGTCGAGTCAATTAAGCCGCAGCCCACTCCCCGGTGCCTTCCAATTCCTTGTCAAATTTTTGCAATTACAATTTCCGAACCCAAAACTTTGATTTCATAAGGTGCCACAGTCCAAAAGCAACATCCGCCGATCCCCGGCTCCGGGCATCGCTAGCGTCAGACCAGATCAGATCTGATCGTCTCGAGCCCCCAACCCGTTTCGATGAATGAAAACATCTCGCAACAAGGCAGCTTGTCTGCCTTTCATAAATCCAAGAATTTCACCTCTCGACTATGAAATACGAATGCCCCGACCGGGTCCTCTCGTTAATCATTACCCGATCCCCCGGCGCCAACACAATAGACCGAAATCCATGATGTTATCCCACTAATGTATCCATAGCGTAGGCTTGCTTGAGCACCTAATTTCTTTTTCAGCACAAAGACCGAGGCACGACCTACAAGTAAGACCAGGAGCGCATCGCCAGAAGGAGCCAAGAGACCACAACTGCAGAAGGCTGACCGAATCGACCATCCCAAAGTCCAACCATTTGAGCTTTTAACCAACAACTTAAATATACGCTTATCGAGCCGGAATTACCGCGCCGGCACCGCACTCTGCCCTCCAATGGATCCTGCTAAGGATTTAGATTGTACTTTATTCCAATTACCGTGACCAAAGAGTCCTAAGATTATTTATCGGGTCACTACTTCCCCCGTAGTCGATTGCACTCGCGCGCCGCTTCTTCGATGTGGTAGCCGCTTTCGCTCCTCCTAATCAACCCCAATTCTCCGTCACACCGTCAATACCATGGAAATACCATCCTACCATCGAAGTTGATAGGCATATTCATCGACAAGCGTCACGCGCACGATGGCCGCGATCCGGCCGAAGTTATCATGAATCATCGTGAGCAACGGCATAGCCCTCGTCGACCTTTATCCAATAAATGCATCCCTTCCAAAGTCGGGGTTTGCTGTACTCCGCAGATTAGCTCTAGAATTACTACGTTATCCGAGTAGCAAGTACCATCAAACAAACTATAATCGATTTAATGAGCCATTCGCAGCTTCACAAATCAATTAGTTCATACTTACATGCATGGCTAATCTTTGAGACAAGCATATGACTACCGGGCAGGATCAACCAGTAGCATTCTTGTGCAACGCCGAACCGCATGCACCTACCCAGACCACAATGGGTGTCTGAGGGCAAAGGTGAGCCGATCGTCGTATTACACGCTGCTTAGCGATGAACGCTAAGCTCGGGCACAGTGTGATCTTAGATCCTATGCCCAAAGCAGGTTCCGCATCCGAGCACGAGCCATCATCATGGCCCATTGTGGAAACCCTTCGCATGGTCACATCAAAGCAGGGGAGTACATGGAGCACGATGATCTTTGCAAGGTCCACCTGCCCCCATGAGCAAGGTAAAGCGATGGAGAAAGGCAACATTCGAGAAAATTCCATCGAATAAAGGCAACACAGAACCATTATTGCCGATGCCCAAGGCTTGATCTTGCGCTTTTGTAGCTAGAATGAGGAGGGACGGGGCGAAGTCGTTGCACGAGCAAGGAGCCTACCAACCCACATTACCCAAACACCACTCACACGCCATCAAAGTTGACTTCAAGATGCACCACACAATCGAACCGCGGACTAGTCGGGAGTTGTCTCCCAAGAAGCACACGGAAGCAACAAGTGATGCCTTGTAAAATTCATTGTACATGAGAAGAAATGATAACACTATTTCCAAGAACCTAATAGCGGTCACAACAAGACAAGCCTAGGACAAAGAAGATCGTGCCTGGGAAGGTGTCTAAGCCACCATGTCTAGGCAATGAACTATGCCGAGGCACCGTGTCTAGGCATGGCATGGGTACTCAGTCGAGGCACCATGTTCAGGCATACTCCGCCAAGGCACCGCGCTCAGGCACAAAAGTCATGGCACTAGTCCTGCACCGTGCTTAGGCAAAGCACTAGGGAGAGGAACCGTGCCTAGGCAAGGCACTAAGCCAAGGAACCTGTCTAGCAAGGCACTGAGCGCCAAGGAACCGTCTAGCAAGGCACTGTTATAGGAACCTTGCCTAGGCAAGGCACTAAACCGAGGAACCACTTAGGCACCAGCACTATGCCTGGGCATGCACAGGCCGAGCTTCATGCCTAGGCAGGCGTACCAGACAGAGATCTCATGTCAGCCAACAGCGAGGTACCATGGTTGTGGAACGAGAGTAGTGCTGCAATGCGGGGAACATCGGCCTATAGGCTTGGGAGGCCAAGGGCAAGCGCGATGGCGCCTTAGGCAACGAGCCTAAAGATCGCATGGGCAAAGCCAGCAACGACGCTGTCTAAACAGATGTGCAATCGGATGCTCAGGACTCGGGGTGGCATATGAGTTACTCACCCATGCCACAAGTGGCATGGGTGTGTGCACGCCTGGCAAAGACGCAAGGCAACAAGTGTCTAGGCCATGGCACCATGCCCAAGCAAGGCACTAAGCTCGAGGCACCATGCCTGTGCACGACTAGGCCGAGGCACGCGCCTGTGCATGACCAGGTGAAGGCACTCGCCCAGTGCGCACTGTGCGAAGGCACCATGGCTAGGCATGCACTAAACGGAGGCACCGCCGTGCCTAGGCGAAGGCCCCGTGCCTAGGCATGAACTAGGCCAAAGCACCGTGACTAGGCCATGCACTAGGCCGAGGCACCCTGTCAAGGCATGCACTAGGCCGAGGCACCCTGTCGAGGCATGCACTACAGTCGCAGGCACCATGCCCGTGCAGCACTCAGCCGGCGGCACCGCCGCAGGCATGCACCAGGTCGGAGGCACCCTGCTCAGGCATGCACGCAGTCGAGGCACCCTGCCGAGGCATGCACTAGTCGGCAACGCGCCCGCGCAAGGCACTGTGGCCGAGGCACCGGTCGGTGCATGCACCAGTTCGCACCGGTTTCAGGTACGCACTAGTCGGTGCACCGTCGAGGCATGCACTGTGCCTTGCGCACCATGCCCGTGCAAGCACTAGGGTCGAGGTCCTGTCGAGGCATGCACTCAGGCCGGCGGGCACCATGCCCGTAAGGCACTAGCCAAGGCACTCGTCGGTGGCATGCACTCAGGCCGGCGGGCACTCTGCCTGAGGATGTGCACTAGGTCGAGGCACCATGCCCAGCAAGGCACCAGTCGAGCAACTTGTCGAGCACGCACTGTAGTCTGGCAAGGCATGAGCCATGGGCACCCCGCCTAGGCATGCACTAGGTCAGCTTCCAGTATGCACCAGCCTGAGGCACCATGCCTGTGCAAGGTACCAGGCCAAGGCACCCTGCTCAGGCATGCACTGTGCCGAGGGGCACCCCGTCGGTGCATGCACTAGGTCGAGGCACCATGCCCAAAGTGGTGCGGAGCAACCGAGGCACCGTGTTCAGGCAAGGTATTTCAATGGTGGGCACCATGCCCAAGAAGGCAATTAGGCCGAGGCACCATGTCTAGGCGTACTAGCCGAGGCACCATGCTCCAGTAAGGTACTAGGCCAGCGCAATCCATGCCCAGGTAAGGTATCAGCCGAGTGGCACCCCCGTTCCAGGCATGCACCAGGCCGAGGCACCGTGTCTAGCAAGGTACTCAGGCCAGGCACCATGCCCGCAAGGTACTAGGCACCGTGCCTGGGGGAGGCATGCACCAGGCTGAGCAAACGTGGGGAACGAGGGCATGCCTTCACCGCAACGCTGGGGCAACGTAACAGAGGTATGTGCACATGGGGGAACTCCATAGGCTTGGCGGCTATGGGCAGCAAGAGGCATCTTAGGTAACGAGTCGACAACGATCGCGTGGGAGAGCAAGCAACGGGTCATTGTCTAAATTTCACCTGCTAAATCGAATGTCGAGGGCTTGTAGGGTGGCATATAGCACGCTCCATGCCACTAGTGGCATGGGTGTGTGCACGCTGGGGCAGCACGTTAAGGTTATGGTCAGGTCAGGTGCGCCGGCCAAGCCCAGAGGCAACCACCCCTTAAAGAGCAATATGTTTTTTTGGAAAAACTGAGGAGACATCACACATGCTGAGGAGACATAATGGAAAATTTTAACCAGAGCATTTTAGTCCCGCTTTTGCAGATTCTCTTTGTAATAATTATACATGGCCAAGAAAAAAGAAGAAAAATTTGGACGTTAAAATATTTATTTTTATTTATTTACTAGAAAATAGGGGGAAAATAGGGAAAAATAGGAGAAAATAGTAAAATATTTTTAAATTCATTTTTCATATGGAAAAATATTTGGGACCAGAATTGATCGATTTGAAGTGGAGGAAATATTTTATTTAATTTATTACTAAAAATAGAAGTAAAATGTGAAAATAAAAATAGGGAAAATAGGGAAAATAGGGGAAAATAATTGATTTAAGATTTGACTACTGGAATGCAATATTTTACTATAAATATTAATATTTGATAATATTTAAAATGAAAAAGTGATAATTTAAATTTTTGTTTTCTAAAATATAGGAATATAGGAAAACATGGGAAAAGGTATTGAAAACATTTTTTGTCATGAGGAAATGGATATTTTGAACAATGAATGAGGAAGAAACAATGGAATAGAAACGAGCATGGTTAGGAAGCGACATAAGATAGGTGCGAAAGCCACACCAATATCGTCGGCAATGGCAATGGAGGACAACAAGGGTCAGGCAATCACCATCACAGGCACCTATCAATATTGCAAAATTACATTTCGCACGAAGGGAACTGCCACCGTATGCAAAGCACTGGCGCCGAGGCACCGCGGTGTCATGGCACGGCAAGCACAAGACTAGGCGAGGCCCCGCGGTGTTCAGCATGACAAAGACCAGACCGAGGCCCTATGTCTAGGCATGGCATGGCACCAGCGCCGAGGTCCCGCGGTAATCTAGGCATGACAAAGCGCTAGACCGAGGCCATGTTCAGGCATGGTATAGCACTGTGGCCGGTGGGCCCCGAGGCCCCGTGTGCTCATGCATAGCAAGCCAAGGGGCACTGGGGGGCGCCGAGGCCCGTGTGTCTAGGCACATGGCATGGCATGCCATAGCACTGGGGCGCCGAGGCCCCGTGTGCTCAGCATGGCATGCCATAGCACTGGGCCCCGAGGCTCGAGGCCCCGTGGTGCTCCAGGCATGGCATGCCATAGCACTAGGCCGCCGAGGCCCCGGTGCTCCAGCATGGCATGCCATAAAGACTAGCGCCGAGGCCTCGTGCTCCAGCATGGCACATGCCATAAAGACTCACTCGAGGCCCCGTGTGTCTGTGCACATGGCATGCCATAGCACTAGGCGCGAGGCCAGGCTCAGGCATGGCATGCCATAGCACTAGCCCGAGGCCCCGAGGCCCCGTGTGTCTAGGCATGGAATGCCATAGCACTAGGCGCGGAGGCCCCGTGTGTCTAGGCATGGCATGCCATAGCACTAGCCCGAGGCCCCGAGGTCTGTGGGGTGAGCTCAGGGGCATGGACGCCATAGCACCAGCCCCGAGGCCCCAGTGCCTAGGCATGGCATGCCATAGCACTGCACTCGAGGCCCCAGGCCAGCATGGCATGCCATAGCACTAGCCCGATGCCCCGTGTGTCTAGGCATGGCATGCCATAGCACTAGCCCGAGGCCCCGTGTGTCTAGGCATGGCATGCCATAGCACTAGCCCGAGGCCCCGTATGTCTAGGCATGGCATGCCATAAAGACGCGCGGAGTCCCGTGTGTTCAGGCATGGCACGCCATAGCACTAGGCGCGAGGCATCGTAAGTGTCTAGGCATGCATGCCATAGCACTAGCCCGAGGCCCGTATGTGTCTAGGCATGGCATGCCATAGCACTAGGCGCTGAGGCCCCGCGGTGAACAGGGGCATGGCATGCCATAGCACTAGCGCCGAGGGCACTGTGTGCCCAGCATGGCATGGCATAGCACTGGGCCGAGGCCCCGTGTGTCTAGGCATGGCATGGCATAGCACTAGCCCGAGGCCCCGTGTGTCTAGGCATGGCATGCCATAGCACTAGCCCGAGGCCCCGTGTGTCTAGGCATGGCATGCCATAGCACTAGACCGAGGCACCGTGTCTAGGCATGGAATGGCACATTCATGATAGAAATAAACCTCAACCCTAAAAAACATTGTTTTTAAACTGGGGCGATTTTAATCTAGGCATGGCATGGCATGGCACTAGGTCGAGTACCGCGTCAAGGCATGCACTAGGCCGAATCACCGTGTTCAGGCATGTCATGGCACAAGGCCGAGGCACCGCCACGAATCGCCGTGTCGAGGCATGCCAAGGCACCAGTCGCGCCACCGCGGCTCAGCAAGCACTCGCCGAGGCACCGCTCCTGGGAGGCACATGCACTAAAGCCTAATCACCGCGCCTAGCATGCCATGGCACTAGGTCAATCACCGTGCCTAGGCATGTCATGGCACTAGGCCGAGGCACCAAGCCGCAGCTTAGGGCAAGCACCTCGGCCGAGGCACCGTGCCCGTGCCATGACACCAGCCGAATCACTCGGCCAGTACGCCATGGCACCAGTCAATCACCGCCTAGGCATGTCATGGCACTAGGCCGAGGCAATCAGCCGCGTTTAGGCAAGCACCCGGCCGAAATCGCGCCGTGCCATGACACTAGGCCGAATCACCTTGCCTAGGCATGCCATGGCACCAGTCGAATCACCGCGTTCCAGTACGCTCATGGCACTAGGTCGGCGCAACCGCGCTTGCGCAAGCACCGGGTCGCAGCACCGCCCAGGCCATGACATTCAAGTCAACGCTTCTGCCTAGGCATGTCATGGCACTAGCTAATTAGGTCGAGGCACCGCGCCCATGCCATGGCACTAGACCGAGGCACCGCGCCTCGTGCCATGGCACTAGGTCGGCGGGGCAATCGGCTCCGGCACGTCATGGCACCAGTCGAGGCACCGCCAAGGCATGCCTCGCGACCAGCCGAGGCACCCCGTGTAGGCATGGCATGCTCACTAGGCTCATGGCACCTGTCTAGGCAAGGCACTAGGCAGGGGAACCCTTGTCTAGGCATGTCATGGCACCAGCCACCAAGGCACCGTGCTCGCATGTCATGGCACTAGCCCGTGCAATCGTGCTTAGGCAAGCACCCGCCAGTGTCACGAATCACTCTCTCACCCCAACATCCTATGGGAAGGATCCTCAATGGGCACAAGAGCCCTCAAGCCCATATAAAGAAAGGGAATGTTCTAGAGCCTTATGGAGACTCTATGTTCAAAGCTATGGAAGGTTCTAGAAGACTCGGAGAAGCTCACACAATTGTGGTGAAGATGTTGGAAGTGTCCACACTTGTGTAGAAGAGCGTGGAATAACGTGGAAGAATATGGAAGACCATGGAATATGGGAGAATATTCTGTGAAACTTCCATGGTAGCCTTGTAACCACATGTACATAGTAGAACTCTCTAGAACTTTCAGTTAGTAGAAAGTCTTCCTAGGTTCTACACACTTCCATTCATTTGTATATAAGAGGCATGGGCCCTATTTGAGAAACCACCAACTCAACCAAGCCAAGAGCTCTCTAAAGCATTGTAAAGCATTTCTCTCTTCAATAAAGAGCTTTCTTCTTCAAGTGTTCTCTCAAGTTCTCTTCGCCTGCCGTAGAAGCCGAGCTAGTAAGCTGCAATCTGAGAGTCACTTAGCACATCGTAAAGGGCGAAGTTGTTCATGACCGCACTGAGCTTTAGCAAGGAAACTAAGTCCGTGATGCTTGTATCGTGAGCTTCTCGCTTGCGACGTGTGGGAATTACTTGGAGGATACAATGTCGAGCTCTTGTAGAAGAAGTTGCCGAAAGTCCTGTGGAAGGGGACCTGACCCTCCCGCTAAGGGAAGGGGAAAGAAGGTCCCGTGATCCCCTCACGAGCTTGGACAATCGGGTGACGCGGCCGAGGACGCGATGGCGACACCAAGGAGGGAGGACCTCATGGAGCAGCATGGAGAAGGCCGTGGAGGATCTCAAGGTGCATCCAAGACCTTCAAGAGGCATGCATGGCTCCGCTGGTCTGGTGTCACATGAGGAGTTTGCGAGGGGTCCTAGACATACCAAGAAGCTTAGAGTCAAGAGCGGAGGCCTTGACTAAGCACTAAGAAGAGCCGAGGCAAAAGGTGGCCATTTATGAGGCAACAAGAAACACGGTTATGGCCACCCATGAAGCGCCAAGGGTGGAGGTGCCGAAGCCACACACCTTCACTGAAAAGGATGCAAAGGAGCTATAACTACCAGGGTAATATGGAAAGATATTTTTGAGGCACAATGGCTTAACCGACGAGGCTACTAAGGTACGCACCGCTACTCTCTACCTCACTGATAATGCAACTCTATGGTGGCGTAGAAGGTTCATGGAAATAGAAAAAGGGTTATGCACCATAGACACATGGGCGGACTTCAAGAGAGAAATCAAGAAGCAATTCTACCCAGAAGATGCAGGATACATCGCCCGTAGGAAGATCAGGCACCTCAAGCACACAGGGTCCATCCGTGACTATGTCAAGGAGTTCTCCTCCTTGATGCTTGAGGCACCTGATATGAATGAGAATGAGCTTCTCTTCAACTTCATGGAGAACCTACAAGGCTGGGCCGAGCAAGAGTTAAGGAGACGTGGTGTCCAAGACTTAGCCACGGCCATGGCAGCAGCGGAGTCGCCGCGGATTTTCTCAAGAGAGACCTGCCTCACTGCCAGTCTTCGAGGGTAGCCATAGAACGGGTGAGGGAGAAGAGGTGCCTCCTGAGGGTTCAGAAGATAGCTACAGCATGGATGGGGGAGAAGAGGTGCCCCGCAATACTACCAGGAATGGTAAGGGCAAGGTTCCCTACACTAGGGAAGATAAAGGCAGGCGCAAGCAGCAGGAGTCTGCACCAAAGCTGAAGTGCTTCCTATGCGATGGTCCGCATTTAACAAGGGAATGTCCTAAGAGGAAAGCGCTTAGTACCCTTATCGAGAAAAGTGAGAAGACGATGGAGGATGCACCATGTCTGGAGCATAAATGTTAGGCGCTCCAAGTCATGCCCAAGGCTGTCTACACAAGGCAGGCAGTGAGAGCAAACAGTTGTGCTAACCCACGCAGGGACAGCATCCTTAAGGGTAAGGAGAAGTCAGTGGGCAAGACTACACGACACTCCAGGCCTCGACCAACTGGGTACCAGCAGAAGGCCGGGGGAAGCTCGCTGGAGAAGCTGAGGTGGAGGACCATCCCAGCCGAACCAAGGTCACTCAGGAAACGTGGAGTCCCTCCAAGGCGAGAGTACCCGGGTTTGCGGAAGGGGTTTGACTGTGCGAAGGCTGGGGCTGGAGCGTGAGAATGCGTTGGGAAAGTTCACAGATTGGAACCGACGGTTCGAGACTGCTGTATCGACGGGGTCGTCGATGGCATGGGTGGGGGAGAGTGTCACGAACTCACTCTCTAGACCCCAACATCCTATGGGAAGGATCCCTCAATGGGCACAAGAGAGCCCCTCAAGCCCATATATAAAGAAAGGGAATGTTCTAGAGCCTTGTGGAGACTTCTATGACCAAAGCTATGGAAGGTTCTAGAAGACCTCGAGAAGTCTACACAATTGTGAAGATGTTTGAAGTGTCCACACTTGTGTAGAAGAGCGTGAATAATGTGAAGAATATGGAAGACCATGGAATATGGGAGAATATTCTAGAACTTCCATGGTAGCCTTGTAACCATTACGTACATAGTAGAACTCTAGAATCCTCAGTTAAGTAGAAAGTCTTCTAGGTTCTACACACTTCCATTCATTTGTATATAAGGAGGTGGTGGCCTCATTTGCAAACCACCAACTTGAGAACCAAGCCAAGAGCTCTCAAAGCATTGTAAAGCATTCTCTCTTCAATAAAGAGCTTTCTTCTTTCAAGTGTTCTCTCAAGTTCTCTTCGCCTGCCGGGTAGAAGCCGGTGCTTAAAAGCAAGGCAATCGAGGTTGACTTAGCAACATCGAAAGGGCAGTTGTTCAAGTACCCGCACTGGTTTAGCAAGGAAACTAAAGTCCGTGGACACGAGGCACCGTGCTTGTGCAAGCACCAGTCGAATCACCGTGCCCAGGCATGTCATGGCACTAGGCCCGTGCACCGTGTTTAGGCAAGCACCTGGTCGAGGCAACTAAGCCAGGCAAGCACTAGGTCAATCACCGCGCCTAGCATGTCATGGCACAGCCCAGCACCGCGCCCAGCAATCGCGCCCGTGCATGTCATGGCACTAGTCCGAGGCACCGTGCCCAGGCATGTCATGGCACTAGGCCGGCGCACCGTGCCTGTGCATGTCATGGCACCAGCCCGTGCACCGTGCCTAGGCAATGTCAGGCGGCACTAGCCCGTGCACCGCGCCTGTGCGCTACGCGCTAATCACCGTGCTTCCAGATGCCACAAGGCGGAATCGCGCTCAGCATGTCACGGCACTAGCGCCAGCGCCGTGGCCCAGTGCCACGCTGTCAATCACCGTGCCTAGGCATGTCATGGCACTAGGTCGAGGCAATCGCAGCCTAGGCATGTCATGGCACTAGCCGAGGCACCGCGGTTCGGGCAAGCACTCGGGTCGAGGCAATCGCCCAGTAAAGACTGTCGGCGTTAATCGCGGTCAGCAAGCACTAGGCCGACGCGACCGTGCCCAGGCATGCTGCGGCACTAGGCCGAATCACCGTGCCTAGGCAAGCACTAGGCCGAATCACCGTGCCTAGGCATGCCATGGCACTCAGCCTGGGGCCGAGGCGCCGCGGACTAGGGCATGCGTCACAAGACTAGCCGCAGGCACGCTGCCTAGGCACGACCCCAGCGGGGGCGCCGTGACTAGCATGCCATGGCACTAGGCCGAGGGCACCGTGTCTAAGCATGGCCTAGCTTTAGCATGGGGGAGGCAAGTTATGTGGTCATCATGGGGGTGGGGAGGCAAAGATGTAACGGCATGGTCTGGGCACAAGGACACCACACTACGCTCCTGGAATCCGCCTACCACGTGATCGAGGCAACATGTCTAATGAATTATCGCGAAGTATCACCGGCGGCACCGCCGCGGCATGCCCGTGTGCAAGCGCCAGTCGCGGCTGGTCCGAATTCGCTTGGCCTTGATTTCTCGGTGCAAGGTAATCGCGCCACCCAATCGCTTCTCATTTCGCTTAGCTTTTTTTATTCCATACGCATAGCGCTTTATCCGCCGACCAAGATTTGTTCAACGGTCAAGGGGTTTCCCGTACCACCCCGTAACGCCCAACCTCTTGCCTGAGGGACGCAAAAGGCGGAAACGCGTGGATCGGTTCGAGGGGGAGGGACGAATCGGAGCCACGATAGTGGCTGAATCTCGGGATCGCGGGCAAAGAAGGCCACTCGCCACTTACTACCGGCCCCCGTCGCTGTATTTAAGTCGTCTCGCAAAGGATTCTACCTGTCAGTCTACTGGAATAATGTCGGCATGCCCACACGGCCTGTCCACCGCGAGGACCTCGAATTAAGGACGCGCGGCCTCCTGGCCGAGGCCCCTAATTGTGGCTCCAACGCCACTAAGATCGCTGCTGCTTCTAGCCCTGGGATTCTCGACTTAGAGGCGTTCACCATAATCCAACAAGACGGTAGCTTTCACACATCGGGCTTTTCAACCGCCGATGACCAATTGTGCGAATCAACTAGCTCCTCTCACTAGGTCAATTACTATCGCTTAATAATCGTCATCAAGAGTGTAAAATCAGATCCGCCTCACCGACTAGCCTAAAACCCGCCACGCTCCCTATCGTGGGTGAAGAATCCAACACTTGGTGAATTCCTCGTCACAATGATAGGAAGAGCCGACATCGGCTGATCGTGCCAACGCCGCCATGAACGCCGCTGCCACAAGCCGCTATCCCCGTGGGTAACTTTTCTCGACACCTCTAGCTTCAAATTCAAGGTCTAAAGGATCGATAGGCCACGCTTTCACTGTCAGAGTTCAGATCGAAATCAGAATCAAACGAAAGTTTACCCTTTGTTCCACACTAGATTTCTGCTCGCTGAGCTCATCTTAGGACACCGCTATCTTAATGATGTGCCGCCCAAACAAACTCCCCCCACCCGACAATGTCTTCCGCCCCGATCGACGCGCGAGCCGCCTTTGGGTCCAAAAGGAGGGATGTTCCCCGCCCGACCACTAATAAAATAACGTAAAAGTAGTGGTGAGCCTGCCCTTCGCCGCTTCCCGCTCCCACTTATCCCACACCTCTCAAGTCATTTCACACAAAGCTCCGACTAGAGTCAAGCCTCAACAGTGGTCTTCTTTCCCCGCCGATTCTCGCCAAGCCTGCTCCTTTACCGTGGTTTCACTGGATAGTAGACGTGACGCTGGGAATCTCGTTAATCCATTCATGCGCCACTAATTAGATGACGAGGCATTTGGCTACCTTAAGAGAGTCATAGTTACTCCGCCGCCACTCCGCGCTTGGTCAATTTCTTCACTTCGACATCCGTGAAAGCACCGCGTAAATCACACAGTGAGCATCCGCAGGACCATCGCAATGCTTTGTTTTAATTAAACAGCTCTGATTCCCTTGTCCGTACTCGGGGCTTCAGTCGACCGCCTGACGCCCGGGAAGGCCCCCTGAGGGAGCCGCTCAGCCCGCCTCCCCTCGTACGCAAGACGCTGGCGACCCGCTCGCCGCGGAGCGTACTCAGCGCCCACCGACACCGACGGGTTCGGACTGACCCCGTGCCCAGCCTCGAGTAACTTTTTTCCGAGGTTACTGATCCATTTTGCCGACACTTCCTCGCTCTACATTTGCTCCATCGACCAGAGGTCGCCCACCTTTGAGACCGATGCGCATGAGTACGACCGGCGTGGGAGGCACTCGTCCTCCGGATTTTCATGGGTCAAGCCGAGGGCGCACCGACACCACGCTATCGCGGTGGCTCTTCCAAATACCGGACTACCACCGAGCCGCTTCCGTGGTGGGCTGGCCAAGCAACGTAAAAGATAACTTTCCCGAGGCCCGACGACGCCTCTCCGACTCCCTAACGCTAAGCCGCCACCGCCACGCCCCGTTCAGGAATGTTAACCCGATTCTCGATGCTCGTAAGGTGCGCACGCTATCGGGACGGGCTTCCGCCTCTTAGGATCGACCAACCCATGCAAGTGCCGCTCACATGGAACCTTCCCCTCTTCGGCCTTCGCCAGTTCTCATTTCAATATTTGCTACTACTCACCAAGATCCGCACCGACGCCGCTCCGCCGCTCGCGCCCCCAGTTTTGGCGGGGCGACCGCCGCCTCCACTATCGAGGCGCCCCGCCCTTGCCTGACGTCGTATAGGCGCGCCCGCCATCCATTTTCTAAGGCTTGATTCGGCAGTGAGTTGTTACACACCCTAGCTGATTTCGACTCCATGACCACCGTCCCGCCGTCTTAATCGACCAACACCTCAGGGGTTCTAGGTTGCCGCAGCCACCGTAACCCGGCTTCCTGCTCATCCCGCATCGCGCCCGTTTACTCAAAATGGCCCACTTCTGGGATTTCGATTCCGTGGTCGGCCAATGGAGCAAATTCCGGCCGGGCCCTACCTATTTAAAGCTTGAGAATAGCCAGGGCGTCATGCTCGATGCCTCTAATCATTGGCTTTACCCGATAGGAACTCGCCTCACGGCCCAAATTATCCCGAGGGAAACTTCTGGAGGGAACCAGCCACTAGATGGTTCCTCGATTAGCTGCCTCATACCCAAGTCGACGAACGATTTGCACGCCAAAGATCGCCGCGCCCCACCAGAGTTCTCCGCTTCGCCCCGCTGCATAGTTCACATCTTTCGGGTCCCGACAGCATGCTCTCACCAACCCTCTCGGCATCAAGGCTCCGCCGACGGTGCACCCCCGAGGGGATCCGCCGATCGCCTTCCTTACGCCACGGTTTATTTCAAATTCGCCACTCGCACACATGTCGACTTGGTCCGCGGTTTCAAGACGGGTCGAATCGGGGCCCACTGGCCGACGCGATGAGCGCATTAGGCCGGCACGCCCAAGGGCGTATACAGATCTTCCACGATCGAGGCGACGACGCCTCCACGGGTATGACTACAACCCGGCTCGTCGCAGCCCCAAACTCGCTGCCGGGTCCGCGCCCGAAAGTCGACCGCGACCGGCGGATCGCTGCTCCACATCCGACCGAGGCGCATCGGCCGCCCCCATCCGCTTCCCTCCCGACAATTTCTAAGCACTCTTGACTCTCTTTTCAAAGTCCTTTCATCTTTCTCGCGCAGATTGTTGCTATCTGGCCTTCGCTCAGATGGTCTGGGACGGAATTTTCATCACTCGATTGGGGCTGCATTCTTAAACAATCCGACTGACAAATACCAGGTTACTGTGGTCCACGACGGCTCTCACTTTCTCCCGGCGCCTCCAGGACTCAGTCCTGGCCCGCCGCGAGGACGCTCCGACACACCTGACGGCGGGACCGCCCGATTCCCTGCTTCGGGCTTTTCCCTGCTCGTCGTTACTAAGGGAATCCTTGTAAGTTTCTTTCCTCCGCTATTGAGGCGAACCTCACGGTAGTTCCCGCCGACCCTGGGTCACGTCGAGGTTCCTGCCAGGTGGTGCCCCCGTCGCTGCCGCCGCGCCCGACATACCTCCTCCTCCCTCCTCCTGGACGAGGGAGGATCAGGGTTCGCTTCAACCACCGCAGCGCCCGAGGCGCATCGTCAGCGACGTATTTTTAACCAACCACTCTGACTGATAACCCATGGAGGCCAATGTCCGCCCCACCTGCCCTTACCGGGCGGAAGGCGGAGGGGGCGACAGCGTGATCGCCCAGGCAAAGCGCGTTCGACCAATGGCGTCAGCGAACTTGGCGCTCAAAGACCGATGATCACTGATTCTCGTTCCAATTGGCATCGTGTGATTTTGCTACGCTCTTCATCGATGCGAGCCTTAGATATCCGCTGCCGAGTCGTTGCGGAGTTAACGATCACGCTTTCCCCCGCCAAGACCGCGACCGGGCGACGGGATGGCGTTGTTTCGCTAGATTTCTCGCGCTTCCACACGGGGTTCGTTGTTGGACTGAAGGCCTCAAGAAGACACCCCCATGCACTCCGGGCAAAGTAAAGGATCGCAGGCTCCACCGATCCATCGAGCGGAGCGAGGGCTCACGCCCGCCCGCCTCGACCGGTTGTTAAACAACGCGGTTCAAGGGTCGCTCGCTCGACAGGTTCGACAATGATCCTTCCGCAGTTCACCTACGGAACCTTTTGTTACGACTTCCTTCCTCTAAATGATAAGGTTCGGGGACTTCTCGCTGACGCCGCAGCGCGGCGAACCCGCTTCACGCCGCGATCCTAACACTTCACCTACCATTCAATCGTAGGAGCGACGGCGGTGTGTACAAAGGGCGTGGACGAGTCAACGCCGAAATGAACGACGCGCTACTAGGAATTCCTCAGCACCAACAATCGCAATGATCTATCCCCATCACGATGAAATTTCAAAGATACCCGGCCCGTCTACCAAGGCCATAGACTCTGAATACATCGCACGCCGCGCGGCGCCCGTAACACTCCACAGCATCACGCACTGCACGCCTCAAACTTCCTCGCCTGCTTTACCATAAACCTCTAAGAAGTCGGGCCACGTGAGGATCACCTTCGCATAGCTAGTTACCAGCCGAGGTCCGCTCGCAATCTAATTAACCGTACAAATCGCCCACCAACTAAGAACTGCCATGCACCACCACCTATGAATCAAGAAAGAGCTCATCCGTCAACTTACTATGTCCGACCGTAAGTTTCCCGTGTTGAGTCAATTAAGCCGCAGCTCCACCGCAGGCCCTTCCGTCAATTCCTTTAAGTTTCAAATTTACGACCATACTCCCCTAACCCAAAACTTTGATTTCATAAGGTGCCGCGAGTCCTAAAAGCAACATCCGCCGATCCCCGGTCGGCATCGCTTATGGTTGAGACTAGGACGGTATCTCGATCGCCTTTCGAGCCCCCAACTTTCGTTTTGATTAATGAAAACATCTCGCAATGCTTTCGCAGCTGTTCGCTCATAAATCCAAGAATTTCACCTTTGACTATGAAATACGAATGCCCCTGATTGTCCTTGTTAATCATTACTTCGATCCCGAAGGCCAACACAATAGGACCGAAATCTTATGATGTTATCCCATGCTAATGTATCCATAGCGAGGCTTCGCTGGTACCAATTTCTTCAAAGTAATGAAGACGAGCGATGCACTTGGCCGCTACATCAGAGACGCTTAAGCGACAAGAGGACTTGCACAATCGTAAGGCGGACCGACCGACCCATCCCAAAGTCCAACTACGTAGCTTTAACCGCAATAATCAACATACGCTATCGAGTCGGGATCACACGCCGGGCACCAGACTTGTTCCAATGGATCCTCGTTAAGGATTTAGATTGTGATCATCCACTACTGACCCAAAGAGCCCTGTATTGTTATTTTATTGTCACTACCTCTCCCCCGTGTCGATTGGGTAATTTGGCGCTACCACGTCTCTTCCTTTTTGATGTGGTAGCCGCCGTGCTCCCTCTCCCGAATCGAACCCTAATTCTCCGTCACCAATACCATGCAGAGGCCACCATCCTACCATCGAAAGTCGATAGGCGATATTTGAATGATGCGCCGCTTCAAGACATGGCCGTGCGATCCGTCGAGTTATCATGAATCATCGTGGTAACGGGCATAGCCCGCTACGACCTTTATCTAATAAATGCATCCTTCCGTGGGTCGGGTTTGTTGCACGAGATTAGCTCTAGAATTACTACTGCTATCCGAAAGTAGCAAGTACCATCAAACAAAACTATAACTGATTTAATGAGCCATCGCAGCTTCATTCGAATTAGTTCATACTTACACATGCATGGCTTAATCTTGAGACAAGATATGACTATCATGTGGATCAACCAGTAGCATTTCAGGCACGCCTGAACCGAGATGCACTCCAAATTCTAGACCCACAAATGGGTGTCTAGAGGCGCTGCAGCCGATCGTTTGATATAGTTACGCTACTAGCGATGAACGTTTTTTGCCGGCAATAGTGTGATCTTTAGATCCCATGCCCGTGTTAAGGTTCCGTGATCCGAGAGTACGGTAGCCATCATCATGGGCTCATTGTGAAACCCCTTCGCATGGTCACACGCGTGGCACATGGAGCACGTATGATCGCCGCAGGTCCACTCGCCTCTACGAGCGTGCAGCTGCATGAGAAAGGCAACATTCGAGAGAAATTCCATCGATTGGGAAGGCAAATACAGAACTATTATTGGGCCGATGCCTGCTCGATTCAAAGCGCTTTGTAGCTAGAATGAGGAGGGACGGGGGTACAGTTCGCTGCACGAGCAAGGAGCCTTACCAACCCACATTACCTTAAACACCACCACACGCCATCAGGTTGACTTCAAGATGCACTAGCACCGGAACCGTGACTAGTTGGGAGTTGTCTCCTTAAGAAGCACACGGAAGTTGAAATAAAGGAGCCTTAGAAAATTACTTTGTGCATTTATAATAAATGATAAATACTATTTGCCAACCGAATAGTTGGTCAAGCAACAAGACAAGCTCAGACAAAGAAGATTGCAAGCCTAAGGTGTCTAAGCCACCATGTCTAGGCAATGAACTATGTCGAGGCACCGTGTCTAGGCATGGCATGGTACTGGTGCCGAGGCACCATGTCTAGGGCATTGCACTCGGCCAAGGCACCGTGCCTGTGCATGTCATGGCACTAGTCCCAAAAGTAACCGTGCTTGTGCAAGGACTAGGGAGAGGAACCGTGCCTGTGCAAGGCATCTGCCAAGGGAACCTGCTCAGCAAGGCACTAAGTTACGAACCTCGGCCAGCAAGGCACTGTTGCGAACCGCTTCTAGCAAGGCACTAAACCGAGGAACCACGCCTAGGCATGGCATCATACCATGCCTAGGGCATGCACTAGGTCGAGGCTTCATGCCTAGGCATGTACCAGACGGCAGTATCGTACCTAGCCAAGGCAATCTGCCGGAGGCACCATGCTGTGGAACAGAGTGCATGTCAGAATGTGGGGGAACATCCGCTCCATAGCTCTGAGGCCAAGGGCAGCAGCATGGCGTCTTGGCAACGAGTCGACAAAGACCGCATGGGAGAGCCAGCAACTGACTGGCCAGCCCAACCGCATTGTGCACCCACGTCGAGGACTCAAGTGGCATATGAGCTACCGACCCACGCCACTGCGGCAGGGTGTGTGTGCACGCGGGGCAGCACTCAGCTGCGCCGCCTAGGCCACGGCACCATGCCTAAGCAAGGTACCAAGCTTCGCAGGCACCGCGCCCAGCATGACTCAGGTCAGGCATCGCGCCAGCATGCACTGGTGTGAAGGCACCTCGCCCAGCAAGGCACTGGAAGAGCGCACCATGGCTAGCATGCACTAAACGGAGGCAACCGTGCTCAGGCGGCTGTGGTCCCGTGCCTAGGCATGAATCCAGGCCAAAGCACCGTGACTAGCCATGCACTAGCCGAGGCACCGCCGCGCATGCACTAGGCCGAGGCGCGACCTCGTCGAGGCATGCACTAGGCCGAGGCACCATGCCCAGCAAGGCACTGTCGAAGGCACCCCGTCGAGGCATGCACCAGGTCGCAGGCACCCCGCTCAGGCATGCACTAGGCCGGCGGCACCCCGCCGAGATGCACTAGGCCGAGGCACCATGCCCAGTAAGGCACTAGGTCGGTGCACCGTCGGTGCGCATGCACCAGCCCAGGCACCCCGCTTCAGGCATGCACTAGTCGAGGCACCGTCGAGGCATGCATCAGGCCGAGGCACCATGCCCAGCAAGGCACTAAAGCCGAGGCAACTTGTCGAGGCATGCACTAGCCGAGGCACCATGCCCAGCAAGGCACTAGGCCAAGGCACCCTGTCTAGGCATGCACTAGGCCGAGTACCCTGTCGAGGCATGCACTAGGCCGAGGCACCATGCCCGGGCAAGGCACTAGGCCGAGGCAACTTGTCGAGGCATGCACCAGGCCGAGGCACCAGGCCAAGGCACCCTGTCTAGGCAATGCACTCAGGCCGAGGCACCCGCCGAGGCATGCACTAGGCCGAGGCACCATGCCCGTGCAAGGCACTAGGCCAAGGCACCCCGTCTAGGCATGCACTAGCCGAGGCACCCCGCCGAGGCATGCACTGTGCCGAGGCACCATGCCCAGCAAGGCGGGAGCAAACTCAGGCACCGTGTCTAGGCAAGGTACTAGGCCGAGGCACCATGCCCAGCTAGCACCAGGCCGAGGCACCATGTCGAAAGAAGGTACTGCTTCGGTAGCACCATGTCTCAGGCAGGCATCAGCCAAGGCACCATGTTCAGCAAGGTATCAGCCGAGGCACCCTGTCTAGGCATGCACTTTGCCGAGGCACCGTGTCTAGGCAAGGCACGCCAGGCCGAGGCACCATGCCCGTGCAAGGTACTAGGCACCGTGCCTGGGAGGCATGCACTAGGCGAGGCAACGGGGGAATGAGGGGCATGCCTTCACTACAACGCGGGGGGCAACGGGGAACGAGAGGCATGCTTAACATGGGGAACGTCCGCCCATATTTAAGGCCAAGTGGCAAGCAGCATGGCATCTTAGGTAACGAGTCGACAACGACCGCGTGGGAGAGCAAGCACCCGGTCATTGTCTAGTTTCACCGCAATCGAATGTCGAGGGCTTGTGGGTGGCATATAGCACGCCTGTCACTAGTGGCATGGGTGTGTGCACGCCGGGGCAGCACTCAAGGCTATAAGTGTTTAGGCCGGGTGCGCCAAGCCCATAGAGGCAACCACCCCCCTTAAAGAGCAAATATAAGCCTTTTGGAAAAACTGGAGGACATCACACATGCTCGATGGTGACATAATGGAAAATTTTAACCAGGAAAGGATTTTTAACCTGTTTTTTTGCAGATTCTCTTTATAATAATTACATGGCCAAGAAAAAAAGAAGAAAAAAATTTGGACGTTAAAATATTTATTTTTATTTATTTACTAGAAAATAGGGGAAAATAGGGAAAAATAGAGAAAATAGTAAAATATTTTAAAATTCATTTTTCACATGGGAAAATATTTGGGACCAGAATTGAGATCGATTTGAAGTGGAGGAAATATTTATTTTAATTTATTTACCAAAATAGGCTTAAAATAGGTGAAAACAGGGGAAAATAGGGGAAAAATAGGGAAAATAGGGGAAAATAATTACTTAAGATTTGACTACTGGAATGCAATATTTACTATAAAATATTAATATTTGATAATATTTAATGAAAAGTGATAATTTTAAATTTTTGTTTTCTCTAAAATATAGGAATATAGGGAAAACATGGGAAAAGGTATTGAAAACATTTTTTGTCATGAGAATGATATTTTCTTGAACAATGAATGGAGGAAGAAACAATGGAATAGAAACGAGCATGGTTAGGAAGCGACATAGCATAGGCGCGGAAAGCCACCAATATTGCTCTGCAATGGCAATGGAGGACAACAAGGGTTGTGGCAATTCATCAATATTGCCGAGAGGCACCTTATCAATACTGCAAATTACATTCTTGGCACGATGGAACGGGTTACCGTGGCGCAAAGCACCAGGGCCGAGGCACCGGTGTCATGGCATGGCAAGCACAGCACTAGGCGAGTCCTGCAAGGTCTGGGGCATGACAAAGCACTAGACCGAGGCCCCCATGTCTAGGCATGGCATGGCACTAGGCGCCGAGGCCCCGTGTGTCTAGGCATGACAAAGCGCGGTAATCGAGGCCATATGTCCCAGGGCATGGCATAGCACTAGGCCGAGTCCCGAGGCCCGTGTGTCTATGCATAGCAAAGCCATACACTCAGCGCCGAGGCCCCGTGTGGCCTAGGCATGGCATGGCATGCCATAGCACTAGGGCGCCGAGGCCCTGCGGTGTCTAGGGTACGGCATGCCATAGCACTACCCCGAGGCGCCGAGGCCCCGTGTCTAGGCATGGCATGCCATAGCACTACCCCCGAGGCGCCAGGCCTCCCGTGTGCTCCAGCATGGCATGCCATAGCACTAGGCGCCGAGGTCTGTGTCTAGGCATGGCATGCCATAGCACTAGGGGCGCCGAGGCCCCGTGGTGTCTAGGCATGGCATGCCATAGCACCAGCCCGAGGCCCCGTGTGTCTAGGGCACAAAGTGCCATAGCACTAGGCGCGAGGCCCCGTGTCTAGGCATGGCATGCCATAAAGACTCATCGAGGCCCCGAGGCCCCGTGTGTCTAGGCATGGAATGCCATAGCACTAGGCGCGGAGGCCCCGTGGTGGCCTAGGCATGGCATGCCATGGAAGTACTCCAGCTTCCGAGGCCCCGAGGCCCTCGTGTCAGGCATGGAATGCCATAGCACTAGCCCGAGGCCCGCGGTGTTCCAGTACGGCATGCCATAAAGACTCACTCGAGGCCCCGTGTGTCTAGGCATGGCATTGCCATAGCACTAGCCCGATGCCCGCGGTGTCTAGGCATGGCATGCCATAGCACCCAGCCCGAGGCCCTCAGTCTAGGGCATGGCATGCCATAGCACTGGCCCTGAGGCCCCGCATGCCCAGGCATGGCATGCCATGGGCGCACTCCAGCGCGAGGCCCCAGGTGTTCCAGCATGGCATGCCATACATCAGGCCGAGGCATCGTGTGTCTAGGCATGGCATGCCATAGCACTCAGCCCCAGGCCCCGTATGTCTAGGTAATGCATGCCATAGCACTAGCGCGGAGGCCCCGTGGTGTCTAGCATGGCATGCCATAGCACTAGGCGCCGAAAGTATCGTGGTGCTCAGTACGGTACGGCATAAAGACTGTGCCGAGGCCCCGCACACCAAAGTACGATGGCATAAAGACTCAAACGAGGCCCCGTAGGTCTAGGGCATGGCATGCCATAGCACCCAGCCCGAGGCCCCGTGTCTAGGGCATGGCATGCCATAAAGCACTAGACCGAGGCACCGTGTCTAGCATGGAATGGCACATTCATGATAGAAATAAACCTCAACCCTAAAAAACAATGCTTTAAACTAGTATTTATTTTAATCTAGGCATGGCATGGCATGGCACTAGGCCGAGGCAATCGCGTCAAGGCATGCACTAGGCCTAATCACCGTGTCTAGCATGTCATGGCACAAGGCCGAGGTAATCACAATAATCGCCGTGTCGAGGCATTAAGGCACTAGCCGTGCCAATCGCGCCTGGGCAAGCACTCGCCGAGGCACCGCTCCTGGAGGCATGCACTAGGTCGAATCACCGTGCCTAGGCATGCCATGGCACCAGGTCAATCACCGCGCCTCAGGCATGTCGCGGCATCAGCCGAGGCACCAGCCAAGGTGCTTAGGCAAGCACCGGGCCGAGGCACCGCGCCCGTGCCACGACACCAGTCGGACCACCTCGCTTAGGCATGCCATGGCACTAGCCAATCACCGTGCCTAGTACGTCATGGCACTAGGCCGGCAGGCACCAGCCATGTTTAGGCAAGCACCGGCCGAGGCACCGCGCCCTGTGCCATGACACCAGTCGAATCACCTTGCCTAGGCATGCCATGGCACTCAAAGCCGAATCACCGCAGTCGTAGGGCATCACGGCACCCGCCGAGGCACCGCAGCCAGTAAAGCACCGCCGAGGCATCGCGCCCGTGCCATGACACTAGGCCGAATGCTTCGCCCAGTAGGCCAGACTAGCACTAGGGGCCGAGGCATCAGGCCCACATGCACTTGTAATCGAGGCACCGCGCCCGTGCCACGCATCAGTCGGCGCACCGCGCTCCTCGTACGTCACGGCACTAAAGTCGAGGCACCGTGCCAAGGCATGTCTTGCACCAGCCGAGGCACCCTCGTGTAGGCATGGTGGTACGTCACGAGCTACGGCACCCCGTCAGTGCGCACTAGGCAAAGGGAACCTCGGTTTGTGCATGTCATGACAGTGCCACCAAGGCACCGTGCCTCGCATGTCATGGCACTGTGCCTGTGCACCGTGTTTAGGCAAGCACTACGAGGCAATCGCGTTTCAGGCAGCACTAGGTCGAATCACCGCGTTTGTGGCATGTCATGGCACTAGCCGTGCACCGCTTAGCAGCACCGGCCAGGCAATCGCGGCTTGCAAGCACTAGTCAATCACCGCGCCTGTGCATGTCATGGCACTGGGGCCCGTGCACCGCGCTCCGTGCACCGCGGCCCGTGCACATGGCACTAGTCCGAGGCACCGCCCGTGCATGTCATGGCACTATAGTCGGCGCACCGCGCTCAGCATGTCATGGCACTAGCCCGCACCGTGCCTAGGCATGTCATGGCACTGGGCCCGTAATCGTGCCCAGTAAGCACAAGGCTGAATCACGTGCCTAGGCAAGCACAAGGCGGAATCACCGCGGCCTAGGCATGTCATGGCACCAGCCCAAAGGCCAGTGCCTAGGCAAGCACAAGGCCGAATCACCGTGCCTGCATGTCATGGCACCAGCCGGTGCACCGTGCCTAGCATGCGTCACGCACTAGGCCGAGGCACCGCGCCCGGCAGTCTGGGTCGCAGGCAATCGCGCCTGTGCAAGCACCCTGGTCAGAAGTAATCGCGCCTAGGCAAGCACTAGGGCCGACGCGACCGCCTAGGCATGTCACGGCACCAGTCAATCACCGTGCCTGCATGGCACTAGTCGATCACCGTGCCTAGGCATGCCATGGTACTAAAGCCTAGGCCGAAGGCCGTGGATTAGCATGTAACACAAGACTCAAAGTCGAGGCACGCCGTTTGTGCAACGACCTTGTATGGGGGCAACAGTGGACTAGCATGCCATGGCACTAGCCGAGGGCACCGTGTCTAAGCATGGCCTAGCTTAGTACGGGGGAGGCAAAGATGTAATATCATCACGGGGCGGGGGAGGCGAAGATAATGGGCATGGTCGGGCACAAGGACATTCACACCATGCCTCGGAACGGCCCACCACGTGATCGAGGCAACATGTCTACGAATGGACGCAGTTAATTAATCGAGGCACCATGGCATAGCCCGCGGTGCAAGCGCGCAAGTCGGGCCGGGTCCGAATTGGTTTTGATTCAGCAAGGTACCGCCACCCAATCGCCATTTCGCTTAGCTTTTTATTCCATACAAAGATGCTTTATCCGTCGACCCAAGACGGTTCAACGGTCATGGGCTTCCCGCACCACCCCGGTAACGCCCGTAACCTCTTTGCCTGAGGGACTAAAAGGGAAACGCTGGTGGATCGGTTCGGTGGGGAGGGATCGAATCGGAGCGAAGATAGGGTCGACCGTACGATCGCGGGCGTGCCAGCGTCACCGCCACCACAATACCCCGCCGCTGTATTTAAGTCGCCCGCAAAGGATTCTACCCGCCGCCGTCGAATAATGCTTCAGCATGCCCACACGGTTTGTCCACCGCGAGGGAGCCCGACTAAGGACACGTGCCTCTCGGGGGGGCCGAGGGCCCCCACCGAGGGCCTTCCAAGAATCGGCGACGGCGCACGCTGCCGTGCCAGCCCCGAGCCTCGACTTAGAGGCGTTCGGGCCATAATCCAACAAGACCCAGAAGCCATACATCGCTTTCGAACCAAGCGCCATGACCACCAGCGAATCAATCCGCTCCTCTCGTACTAGGGTCACTTACTATCATGACAATCGCCATCGTTAGGTAAAACTTAACCCGTCTCACGACCACTTAAACCCAGCCTCACGCTCCCTATCGTGGGTGAACAATCCAACACTTGGTACCTCGCTTCACAATGATAGGAAGAGCCGACATCAAGGATCAAAGTAACGCCGCTTATGAACGCCACGCTACAAGCCGCTTATCCCCGGTGGGTAACTTTTTCCCGACACCCTAGCTTCAAATTCGGTTCCAAAGGATCGACAGGCGGCCGCTCACTGGGCTCAGACTGGTAACACTGAAATCGTAATCAAACGAAGCTTTTACCCTTTTGTTCCACACGATTTCTGCTCGTTGAGCTCATCTTAGACACCTGCGTTATCTTACCGTGATAAAGCCAGCCCCACCAAACTCCCCACCCGACAATGTCTTCCGCCTCGGATCGAGCACGCCACACAGCGCTGGGTCCAAAGAGGGATGTTCCATTCGATTCACCCAATAAGCAAATAACGTTGTGCAGTGGTATTTCACTTTCGCCAAGCTCCGCCCCACTTATCCTACACCTCTCGCAAGTCATTTCACAAAGCCCACTAGAGTCAAGCTCAACAGGTCTTCTTTCCCCACGATTCCGCCAAGCCCGCTCCCCTCGCTG
>JAEQBH010003465.1:0-50000 GCA_016808115.1 Tetrastigma voinierianum | reverse complement strand
GCAGGCGCCGCCGACCTTAATGGCGCCAAAGAATCGCGCTCAAAGACTCGAAGGATTCACGGATTCGCACCATACCGGCATCGCGATTTTGCTACGCTCTTCATCGACGCGGAGCCAGGATATCCGCTGTCGAGTCGCTTTTAGTTAACGACACGTCTCGCGCACTGACCGGGGCGACGGGATGGCGTTTGTTTCGCTAGGAGCTTTCCGCGTTTCCACGCCGGGTTCGTTGACCGGAAGGTCCCCTAAGAAGACACCCCATGCACGCGCGGGAAAGGCTCGCGAGGCCCACCGATCCATCGAGAGCGGAGTGGAGGGCTTCACGCCGCTTCGCCGACGTAAGTTGTTAAACAACGTATTCACGTCGTCGGCCGATAGTTCGACAATGATCCTTCCGCAGTTCACCACGGAACCCTTGTTACGACTTCTCCTTCCTCTAAAATGATAAGGTTCTGACTTCTCGCGACGCCGCAGCGCTAACCGCCACGCCGGGCCGCTGATCCGAACACTTCAACGACCATTCAATCTGTAGGGGAGCGACGGCTGCAGTGTGCGCAAAGGGCGGTGGACGTGAGTCAACGCGAGCTGATGACTCAAGGCTACTAGAATTCCTCGCTGAAGACCAACAATTGCAATGGATCTATCCCCATCACGATGAAATTTCAAAGATTATCCGCCCGCCGCCAAGGCTATAGACCTGAATACATCGCGTAGCGCTGCGGCGCCCGTAATTACTCCATGGGCATCACTGCACTGCATCGCTTCAAACTTCTCGCCTGCTTCGCCATAAATTCCTTCTAAGAAGTCAACATGGAGGATCACCTTCGTGATAGCTAGTTAGGAAGGTGCCGAGGTCTCGCTCGTTAACTACCAATCCGCACAAATCGCCTCCACCAACTAAGAACTAGCCATGCACCCACCACCCATAGAATCAAGAAAGAGCCTCAGCCCTGGTCAATCCTTACTATGTCCGGACTCGGTAAGTTTCCCGTGTTGAGTCAATTGCCGTTGTGCTCCACTCCCGTGGTGCCCTTCCGTGTTCCTTTAAGTTTCTGTACCCTTTGCGACCATACTTCCCGAACCCAAAAACTTTGATTTCTCATAAGGTGCCAAATGAGTCCTAAAAGCAACATCCGCCGATCCCCGGCTCCGCATCGCTATATCGGTGACTAGATCTAGATTCGACAGCCGAGCCCCCAACTTTCGCTCTGATTAATGAAAAACATCCTTGGCAAATGCTTTCGCAGCTTGTTCGTCTTCATAAATCCAAGAATTTCACCTCTCGACTATGAAATACTAATGCCCCCGACCGTCCTCGGTTAATCATTACCCGATCCCGAAGGCCACCACACAGACCGAACCTATGATGTTATCCCATGCTAATGTATCCATAGCGTAGGCTTGCAGCTTTCAGCACTCTTAATTTCTTTCAGTAACACATCGAGGCACGACTCCCGCGCTTACACTGTGAGCGCATCGCCGGTGAAGGGACAAGAGGACCACACCGTATGCTGACCGACCGACTCCATCCCAAAGTCCAACTACGAGCTTTTTAACCAATGAACTTAAATATACGCCATCGAGCTGAATTATCAGCGTCAGCCGGCACCGCACTTGCTCCAATGGATCCTCGCTAAGGGATTTAGATTGCAGACTTATTCCAATTAATGCACTCAAAGAGCCCTGCGATGTTATTTATTGTCACTACCTCCCCGCGGTCGTGATTTGGTAATTTGGCGCGCTCGCCGCTTTTCCGATGTAGCTGCCGTGCTCCTCTCCCGAATCGAACCCTAATTCTCCGTCACCACAATAACATGAGCCACTATCCTACCATCAAAGTTGATAGGGCAGATATTTGATGCGTCGCCGCACGGCGCCGCGGGCGATCCGTCGAAAGTTATCATGAATCATCAGAGTAAACGTACAAATTACGCCACCTTTATCTAATAAATGCATCCCTTCCGTAAGTCGGGTTTGTTGCACGATAGCTCTAGAATTACTACTTAAGATCCCGAGTAGCAAGTACCATCAAACAAACTATAATCGATTTAATGAGCCATTCGCAGTTTCATGCCCGAATTAGTTCATACTACACATGCATGGCTTAATCTTTCAGACAAGCATATGACTACCGGCAGGATCATCCGTAGCACTTGCAACGTCGGAATCGCATGCACCTACCCTAGACCACAATGGGTGCCTGAGGGCAAAGTGCAGCCATCGTCAGACATACGCGTTTAGCTATGAACTTAAGTTTCGGCAATAAAGGTGACTTTTAGATCCCATGCCCGTGTTAAGGTTCCGCATCCGAGAGCACGAGCCATCATCATGGCTCCATTAGAAACCCTTCGCATGGTCACACGCGTGGGGAGTACATGAGCACGATGATCGCCAGAAGGTCCACCTCGCCTCATGAGCAGAAAGCTAGATGGAGAAAGGCAAATATTCGAGAGAAAATTCCATCATCGGGAAGGCAACACAGAAACCATTATCGCCGATGCCCGCTTGATTCAAGCGCTTAGAGTTAGAATGAGGAGGGACGTAAGTACAGTTCGTTGCACTTTGAGCAAGGAGCCTACCAACCCACATTACCCAAACACCACTCACACGCCATCGTTGACTTCAAGATGCACCACACAATCAACCGTGACTACTGGGAGTTGTCTCCTAAGAAGCACACTAAGCAAATGTTGATGCCTCAGCACTATCAGAGGCATGGAGAAGAATGATAACACTATTTCCGGGGCAACCTAATAGCTGGGTCAAGCAACAGAAGACAAGCCTAGACAGCTAAGATTTCAAAGCTCATGTGCTCCAAGCCACTCATGTCTAGGGCAATGAACTATCGGTGTTAACTGCAGTCTAGGCACGGCATGGTACCAGCCGAAGCACCATGTCTAGCATGCACTCGCCAAGGCAATCGTGCCTAGGCATGTCATGGCACTAGTCCCAGGCACCGTGCTTAGGCAAGGCACTAGGGAGAGGAACCGTGCCTAGGCAAGGCACTAAGCCAAGGAACCTTGCCTAGGCAAGGCACTAAGCCAAGGAACCTTGCCTAGGCAAGGCACTAAGCCAAGGAACCTTGCCTAGGCAAGGCACTAAACTCCAGTGAAACCACGCCTAGGCATGGCACTAGCACCATGCCTAGGCATGCACTAGGCTGAGGCTCTGCCTAGGCATGCACCAGACAGCAGAATTCATGCCCAGCCAAGGCACTGCCGAGGCACCATGGCTGTGAAACGAGAGGCATGCTTGCAATGTGTGAAACATCCGTCTATAGGCTTGGAGGCCAAGGGCAAAGCAAAGCATGGCGCCTTAGGCAACGAGCCGACAAAGATCGCATGGGAGAGCCAGCAACTGGATCATTGTCTAGCTGTACAGCAATCGGGATGCTCAGGACTTGGGGTGGTGATAGAGCACACCCATGCCACAAGTGGCATGGGTGTGCACCACGGGGGCAGCACGCAAGGCAGCGTGCTCAGGCCATGGCACTACGCCCAAGCAAGGCACTAAGCCGAGGCACCATGCTCAGCATGCACTAGGCCGAGCACGCGCCTAGCATGCACTAGTGAAGGCACCTTGCCTAGCAAGCGTACCAGGCGCACCATGGCCAGGCATGCACTAAACGGAGTAACCGGCCGCGCCTAGGCGGCGCCCCGCGCCTTTAGGCATGAACTAGGCCAAAGCACCGTGACTAGGCCATGCACTAGGCCGAGGCACCCTGTCAAGGCATGCACTAGGCCGAGGCACCCTGTCGAGGCATGCACTAGGCCGAGGCACATGCCCGTGCAAGGCATTTGTGGCCGTGGCACCCGTCGAGGCATGCACTAGGTCGCGCACCCCGTCAGGCATGCACTAGCCGAGGCACCGGTCGAGGCATGCACTCAGGCCGAGGCACCATGCCCAGGCAAGGCAATTGCGCCTGCGCACCAGTCGGCGTACGCACTAGAAATCGGCGCGAATCTCGCCCAGGCATGCACTACAGTCGGCGGCACTTCGTCGGCGCATGCACCAGGTCGGTGCACCATGCCCGTGCAAGGCACCAGGCCGAGGCAACTTGCCGAGGCATGCACTAGCCGAGTACCCGCGCCCAGGCAAGGCACTAGGCCAAGGGCACCCCGTCTAGGCATGCATCAGCCGAGGCACCTGCCGAGGCATGCACTCAGGTCGAGGCACCATGCCCAGCAAAGGCACTCAGGCCGAGGCAACTTTGTCGAGGCATGCACTAGGCCGAGGCAAGGCACCAGCTGGGCATCCTGTCTAGGCATGCACCAGGGCCGAAAGCACCCCGCCGCAGGCATGCACCAGGCCGAGGCACCATGCCCGTGCAAAGGCACTAGGCCAAGGCAACTGCCCAGGTACGCACCAGCCAGGCACCCCCGGGCCGGCATGCACTAAAGTCGGCGCACCACGCGCCCGTGCAAAGTTACGTGAGCAACCGAGGCAATCGTGTCTAGGCAAGGTACTAGCCGAGGCACCATGCCCAAGAAGGTACCAGTCGAGCACCGCTGCCCAGGCAAGGTACTAGCCGAGGCACCAAGGCTCAGGCAAAGGTACTAGGCCAAGGCACCATGTCTAAAGTAAAGGTATTTCAGCCGAGGCACCGCTCAGGCATGCACTAGCCGAGGCACCGTGTCTAGGGCAAGGTACCAGTCGAGGCACCATGCCCAGGCAAGGTACTAGGCACCGTGCCTAGGAGGCATGCACTAGGCGGAGGCAACGTGGGGGGAATGAGGGGCATGCCTTCACTCAAGCAACGTGGGGGGGCAACGTGGGGGGGAACGAGAGGCATGCTTGCAACATGGGGAACACCACCCATAGGCTTCGCGCCATGGGCAAGCAGCATGGCATCTTAGGCAACGAGTCGACAACGACTATAGCGGAGAAAGTGCAAGCAACCCGGTCATTGTCTAGCTCTACCCCAAGAATCGAATGTCGAGGGCTTGTGGTGCATATGAGCACGTCTGATGCCACTAGTGGCATGGGTGTGATCGCTGGGGGCAGCACGCAAGGTTGCGTGTTTGTATTGGTGCGCTGCCAAGCCCATAGAGTGCAACCACTTCCTTAAAGAGCAATATAAGCCTTTTTGGAAAAATCCGGAGGAGACATCACACATGCTCGAGGAGACATAATGGAAAATTTTAACCAGGGAAAGCGATTTTAGTCCTGCTTTTTTGCATTCTCTTTATAATAATTATACATGGCCAAGAAAAAAGAAGAAAAATTTGACGCAGAAAATTTATTTTTATTTATTTACTAGAAAATAGGGAAAATAGGGAAAATATAGAAAATAGTAAAAATATTTTAAAATTCATTTTCACATGGAAAAATATTTGGGACCAGAATTGGGATCGATTTGAAGTGGAGGAAATATTTTATTTTAATTTATTTACCGAAAAACAGGCTAAAAAATAGGTGAAAACAGGGAAAAATAAAGGGAAAATAGGGGAAAATAGGGGAAAATAATTGATTTAAGATTTGACCACTGAATGCAATATTTTACTATAAAATATTAATATTTGATAATATTTAAATGAAAAGTGATACTTTAAATTTCTTTCTAAAAATATAGAATATGGGGAAAACATGGGAAAAGGTATTGAAAACATTTTTGTCATGAGAATGATATTTTGGAACAATGAATGAGGAAGAAACAATGGAATAGAAACGAAGATGGTTAGGAAGCGACAAGGCATAGGCGTTGAAAGCCACCAATATTGCTCTGCAATGGCATGGAGGACAACAAGGGTCATGGCACCATCAATATTGCCGAGGCACCTATCAATATTGCAAATTACATTTCTTGGCACGATGGAACGGGTTACCGTGGCGTGGCAAAGCACTAGGCCGAGGCACCGTGTGTCATGGCATGGCAAGCAATAGCACTAGGGCGAGGCCCCGTGTGTCTAGGCATGACAAAGCACTAGACCGAGGCCCTATGTCTAGGCATGGCATGGCACTAGGCCGAGGCCCCGCGGTGTTCAGGGCATGACAAAGCGCTAGACCAGGCCATATGTCTAGGCATGGCATAGCACTAAAGCCGGAAAATTCTCGAGGCCCCGTGTGTCTATGCACAGCAAGCCATAAAGACTCAGCCCAGGCCCCAGGTGTTCAGGCATGGCGGCATGCCATAGCACTAGGCGCCGAGGCCCCGTGTGTTCAGCATGGCATGCCATAGCACTACCGAGGCGCCGAGGCCCCGTGTGTCTAGGCATGGCATGCCATAGCACCAGCGCCGAGGCCCCGGTGCCCAGGCATGGCATGCCAGCACTAGCGCCGAGGCCCCGTGTGTCTAGGCATGGCATGCCATAGCACTAAATCGAGGCCCCGTGTGTCTAGGCATGGCATGCCATAGCACTAGGCGCGGAGGCCCTGCGAGTCTAGGGGCATGGCATGCCATAGCACTGTGCCCGAGGCCCCCGAGGCCCCGTGTGTCCCAGGGCATGGAATGCCATAGCACCAGCGCTGAGGCCCCGTGCTCCAGTGCACGGCATGCCATAAAGACTCACCAGGCCCCGAGGCCCCGTGTGTGTTCAGGCATGGAATGCCACTAGCCCGAGGCCCCAGACCCAGGCATGGCATGCCATAGCACTAGCCCGAGGCCCCGTGTGCCCAGCATGCACACATAAAGACTCAAACCCGATGCCCTCGCGGTGTTCAGGGGCATGGCATGCCATGCCACTCACCCTCGAGGCCCCGCGGTGTCTAGGCATGGCATGCCATAGCACTAGCCCGAGGCCCCGCATAGCCTGTGGGCATGGCACGCCATAGCACCAGGCCGGAGGCCTGTGTAAAACCAGGCAGGCTGGCATGCCATAGCACAGGCCGAGGCATCGTAGGCCTCAGCACACGGCATGCCATAGCACCAGCCCGAGCCCCTGATGCTCAGCATGGCATGCCACAAGATCAGCGCCGGAGGCCCCGTGGGTGTCTAGGCATGGCATGCCATAGCACTAGGGCGCCGAGGCATCGTGTGTCTAGGCATGGCATGGCATAGCACTAGGCCGAGGCCCCAGGCTAGGGCATGGCATGGCATAGCACTAGCCCGAGGCCCCGTATGTCTAGGCACAAGATGCCATACATTCACTCGAGGCCCCGTGTGTTCAGTACGGCATGCCATAGCACTAGACCGAGGCACCGTGTCTAGGCATGGAATGGCACATTCATGATAGAAATAAACCTCAACCCTAAAAAAACAATGTTTTTTAAACTAGGGCGATTTTAATCTAGGCATGGCATGGCATGGCACTAGTCGAGGTAATCACAAGGCATGCATCAGTCAATCACCGTGTCTAGCATGTCATGGCACAAGGTCGAGGCACCGCACTAATCGCCGTGTCGGAGGCTGCCAAGGCACTAGGTCGCGCCACCGCGCTCAGGGCAAGCACCGCCGAGGCACCGCTCCTGGGGAGGCATGCACTAGGTCAATCACTGCGTTTCAGTGCATGCCACGGCACTAAAGTCAATCACCGTGCCTGCAAAGTCATGGCACTAAAGCCGAGGCACCAAATGCTTAGGCAAGCACCGGGCCGGAGGCACCGCGCCCGTGCCATGACATCAGTCAATCACCGCCTAGGCATGCCATGGCACTAGGTCAATCGCGGTTTCAGCATGTCATGGCACCAGTCGAGGCACCAGCCGCGTTTAGCAAGTTCGCCGAGGCACCGCGCCCAGCCATGACACTTAGGTCAATCACCATCATCACTCATCATCACTCATCACGCACTTCACCTTGCCTAGGCATGCCATGGCACTAGGTCGCACCACGTGCCTAGCATGTCATGGCACTAGGTCGCAGGCAATCGTGCTTAGGCAAGCACCTGGCCGAGGCACCGCAGCCCAGCCATGACACTCAGGTCAATGCTTGCTCTTAGGTGTCATGGCACCAGCATTCAGTCGGCGGCACCGCGCCCATGCCATGGCACTAACCCAGCACCGCGCCCGTGCCATGGCATTCAGCCGAGGCACCGCGCCTTGGCATGTCATGGCATTCAGGCCGAGGCAATCGCGCTGCTGCTACGCCTTGCACCAAAGCCGAGGCACTCCCGTAGGTACGGCATCACCAAAGCCGCGGCACCCCGTCTGTGCAAGGCACTCAGGCGTGGAACCCTTTGCTCCAGGCATGTCATGGCACTAGGCCACAAGGCACCGCGGCTTTGGCGGCGTCGCGCACGAAGCCTGCAACGCTTAGGCAAGCACCTGGTCGCGGCAATCGCGTTTAGGCAAGCACTGTGTTGAATCAAATCGCGCTCAGCATGTCACGGGCACTAGCCCGTGCACCGCGCAGCAAGCACCGGCCGAGGCACCGCGCTTAGGCAAGCACTAGGCTGAATCACCGCGTCTAGGCATGTCATGGCACTAGCCTGTGCACCGCGGCCCGTGCAATCGCGCCCGTGCATGTCATGGCACTAGTCCGGCGCACCGCGCTCGTGCATGTCATGGCACTAGTCGGCGCAATCGCGCCCGTGCATGTCACGCACTAGCCCGTGCACCGCGTTTCAGGCATGTTACGGCACTAAAGCCTGTGCACCGTGCCTAGCGCGCCAGCGGAATCACCGTGCTCAGGCAAGCACAAGCGAATCACCGCGTTTGTAGCATGTCACGGGCGGCACCAGCCCAGCGCCGCGCTCAGCAAGCACAAGGTCGTAATCACCGCGTTTCCAGTACGTCATGGCACTAGCCGGTGGCACGTGCGCCTAGGCATGTCATGGCATCTGTGCCGAGGCGCACCGCGCCGCGTTCTGGGTCGGCGGCACTCTGCGGCTCAGGCAAGCACTTGGCCGGTAAGAATCGGCTCAGCGCTACACTCAGCCGACGCACCGCGTTTCAGGGTACGTCATGGCACTAAAGCCAATCACCGTGCCTAGGCATGGCACTAGGCCGAATCACCGTGCCTAGGCATGCCATGGCACTATGCCTAGGCCGAGGCACCGTGACTAGGCATGTCACGGCACTAGCCTTAGCACGCCTGCCTAGGCACCTAATTCCCAGGCTGGTACGGACTAGGCATGCCATGGCACTGTGCCGAGGGCACCGTCTACATGGCCTAGCTTAGCACGGGGGAGGCAGCATGTAATATCATGGGGGTGGGGAGGTAGCGATGTAATGGCATGGTCGGCACAAGGACACTCACAATTCATTCTGAACGGTCTACCACGTGATCGAGGCAACATGTTCACGACCGGACGCAGTTGACTGCACCAGTAACTATGGCATAAATGCAGTAAGCCGTTAAGTCGCGCTGGTCCGAATTCTACGCCTCGAGCTCGAGCAAGGCAATCAAGCACACCCAATCGCTTCTCATTTCTGCTTAGCTTTTTTATTCCATACGCATGTTTTATCCGTCGACCTAAGATTTGTTCAACGGTCAAGGGGCTTCCTACCACCCCTGCAACGCTCCAACCTCTCGCTCTGGAGGGACGAAAAAGGGAAACGCGGGTGGATGGTTCGAGGGGGAGGGACGAATCGGAGCGACATAGGGCTGAATCTCGGATCGTGGGCAAAGAAGCGCTTCCGCCACTTACACAATTCCGCCGCAGATTTAAGTCGCCCGCAGCTGATTCTACCCGGCCGCCGGCTTCGGAATAATGCTTCGCGCGCCCACACGGTTTGTCCCCGCCATGGTAGGACCAACAAGGACACGTGCCTCTCAGGGTCAGGCCCTACCGAGGGTTTTCCAGAACGGGCACGGGCGCACGCTGCCGCTTCTAGCCCTGGACTTCCGACTTTCTAGAGGCGCTCAACATAATTCAACAGACGGAAGCTTCGCGCCACTCGGCTTTTCAACCAAGCGCTGATGACCAATTGTGCGAATCAACGGTTCCTCTCGTATTTCAGGTTGAATTACTACGCGAAGACCGCTTACCGCAGTGGTAAAACTAACCCGTCTTCACGACTCGCCTAAACCCGTACCACGCTCCCTATCGGTGGGTGAACAATCCAACACTTGCGAATTTCGTCACAATGATAAAGAGCCGAAGATCAAGGATCGTGCTAACGCCGCTTATGAACGCCATTGCCACAAGCCGCTTATCCTCGTGGTAACTTTTCTCGAAGCACTCTAGCTTCAAATTCGGCGGTCTAAAGGATCGATAGGCCACGCTTTTCACTCGTCAGCTCAGATCGGAAATCTGAATCAAACGAAGCTTTTACCCTTTTGTTCCACACGATTGCTCGCTTGAGCTCATCTTAGGACACCGTTATCTTTTAACGATAAATGTTTCACGCAAACTCCCCACCCGACAATGTTCGCCGACCGAGCGCCAATGAGCGTCAGTCCAAAAGGTGCTGAGGATGTTCCCGCCTCCGATTCACCTAATAAGTAAAATAACGCAAAGTAGTGGTATTTCACTTTCGCTTCCGCCCCACTTATCCTACACCTCTCAAGTCATTTCACAGCCGGACTAGAGTCAAGCTCAACAGGTCTTTTCCTCGCTGACTCGCCAAGCCCGCTCCTCGGGCCGTGGTTTCGCCGATAAGAGACAGACGGGAATCTGCGAATCCCATTCATGCGTCACTAATTAGATGACGAGGCATTTGGCTACCTTAAGAGAGTCATAGTTACTCCCGCCGCTTACCCGCGCTTTTTGGCTGGAATTTCTTCACTTTGACATTCAGAGACCGGGCGTAAATCACATTATGAGCATCCGCAGGGACCTCATTCAATGCTTTGTTTTAATTAAACAATGGATTCCCCTTGTCCGTACTTGGGGCTCGGAGTCGATCGCTCACGCCTCGGAAGGCCCCCCAGGGAGCTCGCTCACCGTCTCGCCAAGACGCGGCGACCGCTCGCTGAGCAACAGCACCCACCGACAAATGACGTTCCTGGATCGGGACCCCGTGCCTGTACTCGTGAGCCAACTTCTTTTCCGAGGTTACTTATCCATTTTGCCGACTTCCTTGCCTTCACATTTGCTCCATCGACCGTGAGGTCGTTTCACCGAGACCGGGATGCTATGAGACGACCGCGTGGGAGGCACTCGGCCGGATTACTGCCGTCGAGGGCGCACCGGAGCGATCACACGACGCGGCGGTGCTCTTCCGTGCCACCGGACTTACCTCCGGCCGAGCCGCTTCCGTGGTGGGCGTCATAAACGTAAAAGATAATCCTTCCCGAGGCCCTCGACACGCCTCCTGACTCCCTTAACGCGTCGCTACCGCCGTCCCGGCTCGTGGAATGTTAACCCGATTCTCGATGCTCGCGTAAGGCAGACGCTTATCGGACTCGCTTCCCCGTCCTTGGGGGATCGACCAACCCATGTGCAAGTGCCGTCTCACATGGAACCTTTCCTTCTCGCCTTCAAAGTTCCTACTTGAATATTTGCCACTACCACCAAGATCCGCACCACCCGTCCGCCGGCCTCGCGCCCTGTAAGCCACATGCGACCGCCGCGCTCCTACTCATCGAGGCCCGCCCTTGCCTCACGGCCGGTATAGGTCGCGCCGCTATCCACGGGGCTAGTTGATTCGCAGTGAGTTGTTACACACCCTTAGCCGATTTCGACTTCCATGACCACCGCCCCAATGGTTTTAATCGACCAACACCCTCATGGGTTCTAGGTTAGCAAGAGTCAAGCAATCGTGAACTGCTCCTACTTCATCCCGCACGCGCCCGGCTACCAAAATGGCCCACTTGGAGCTCTCGATTCCGTGGGCCCGGCTCAATGGAGCAACCAAAGGCCATTCTACCTATTTAAAGTTTGAGAATAGTCGAGGGCGTTGCGCCCGATGCCCTAATCATCGGGTTTTACCCGACAGAACTCGCCCCGCGGCCCAGCCTATCCCGAGGGAAACCCTGAGGGAACCCGCCTACTAGGATGGTTCGATTAGTCTTTCGCCCTATACCCAAGTCGCATTTAACGATTTGCACGCTGCACGTCATGCCTCCACCGAAGTTTCTCCGCTTCGCTCTGTGCATAGTTCACCATCTTTCGGGTCCCGAAGGTGCATGCTCACCAACTCCCCGTGAAGATCAAGGTCGGTCGACGGTGCACCCTCGAGGGGGATCCCGCCACGCCTTCCTTACGCCTTTACGCTTATTTCGCCCGCTGACCGCACATGTCGACTCTCGTCCGCGGTTTCAAGACGGTCGAACGGGGGCCCGCCGGGCCGAGCCATGAGCGCACAAAGCCGAAGCACGCCTGGCGGCGCTGCATTCCACGATCGAGGCGACGACGCTCCACGGGTATGACTACACCCGGCTCGGGTCGCAGCCCCTGAACCGCGCCTTCCAAGTCCGCGCCCGAAGTCGACGGCGGACCGCGACGCTCCACATCCGAATCGAGGCGCATCGCCGCCCCCATCCAGCTCTCCCGACAATTTCGCCACTCTTGACTCTCTTTCAAAGTCCTTTTCATCTTTCCCCTCGCTTACTTGTTTGCTATCGGCCCGCCCAGATTTAGCCTGGGATCTAATTTATCACCGGACGGGGGTTTATCTCAAACAACCCGACTCGCCGACAAATGGGCCAGGTGCGACACTGTGGTCCGGGCACGACGGCTCACCTCCGCCTTCCAGGGACTCTGGGCCCTGGCCTCGCCGAGGACGCTCCGTGACCATACCTGACGGCGGACCGCCCGATTCTCGTCGGGCTTTTCCGCTCGTCGCTACTATGAATCCTGTGCTTTTTCCTCCGCTTTATTGATATGCTTAAACTCTGGTGTCTCGCCCGACCCGGGTCGCGCCGAGGTTCTCGGCCTCGCGGTGCCCCGTCGCGGCGCCGCACCGACATGGAGAGATTCTCCTTCCTCCTCCTGACGGCGTGGGAAAGGATCAGGGGTTCACAAACCACCATTGTCGAGGCGCATCGCCGCTGACGTATTTAACCAACCACGGACGCCGATGTTCCATGGAGGCCAATGTCCGCCCCAACCCGTGCCCCTTACCCGGGCGAAGGTGGAGGGGCTGACGCAGCGTGACGCCCAGCAGTGTCTTCTCGGCTCTACTTACGCCAGCGAATCATACTTCAAAGACTCGGCGATTCACGCGATTCGCAATTCACACCAAGTATCGCATTTTGCCACGCTTCATCGATGCGGTTTAGATATCCGCTGCCGAGGAGTCGCTTTTGTAGAGTTAAACGACCACGCTTTCCCGCGACTCCGCGGACCTGGCGACGGGATGGCGTTGTTTCGTTTAGGTCTTCCCTCGCGCTTCCACGCCGTTCGTTGACTGAAGTCCCCGGCAAGACACCCCCATGCACGGGGCAAAGGGAAAGGCTCGCGAGGCCCACCGATCCATCGAGAGCGGAGTGGAGGGCTCACGCCCGCTCTGCCCTCGACGGGTTGTTAAACAACGTGTTCACTTCCGGGTCGCCTGGCCGATAAACGATTAATGATCCTTCCGCAGAGGTTCACCCACGGAAACCTTGTTACTTAATTTCTCCTTCCTCTAAATGATAAGGTTCGCGGACTTTCGCTGACGCCGCAGCGCGAACCGCCACGCCGCGATCCAACACTTCACCTGACCATTCAACCCGTGAGGAGCGACGCGTGTGCGCCAGCGCGTGGATTTAGTCAACGCGAAATGATGACTCGCGCTTACTAGGAATTCCTCGAAGACCAACAATTGCAATGACCTATCCCCATCACGATGAAATTTCAAAGATTACCCGCCCGTCGCACAAGGCTATAGACTCGTTGAATACATCGCTAGAAGACGCGCGCGCCCGTAACACCCAAGGCGGCATCACGCACTGCGACGCTTTCAACTTTCGCCTGCGCCATAGTCCTCTAAGAAGCCGGGCCATGAGGACACCTTCGCATAGCTAGTTAGCGTGCCGAGGTCTCGCTCGTTAACCAATTAACCGCACAAATCGCCCACCAACTAAGAACGGCCATGCACCACCACCCATGTAATCAAGAAAGAGCTCTACCACAACTTACTATGTCTGACCGCAAGTTTCTGCTGAACAATTAAGCCGCCAGGCCCACTCCCGCGGTGCCCTTCACACCTTGCTTCAAATTTCGCGCACCATACTCTCCCGAACCCAAAACTTTGATTTCATAAGGTGCCATGAGTCCTAAAAGAACATCCGCCGATCCCGGTCACTGCTTATGGTCGAGACTGTGGACGGTATCCGATCGCCTCGAGCCCCAACTCGCTGTCTGGATTAATGAAAATATCTCAGTAAATGCTTTCGCAGCTGTTCGTCTTTCATAAATCCAAGAATTTCACCTCTGACTATGAAATACGAATGCCCCCGACTGTCCCTGTTAATCATTACTCCGATCCCGAAGGCCAACACACAGGACCAAACCTATGATGTTATCCCATGCTAATGTATCCATAGCGCGTAGGCTTGCTTTGAGCACTTGTTTCTTCAGCACAAAGACGGAGGCACGACCGCCGCTAAGATTCAGAGCGCATCACGGTATGGGACAAGAGGACCTGCACACCGTGGCGGACTCGAATCGACCCATCCTAAAGTCCAAATTCACGAAGCTTTTAACTGCAACAACTTAAATATACGCTATTGAGCCGGAATTACCGCTGCCGGGCACCGTGATTTTGCCTCCAATGGATCCTCGTTAAGGATTTAGATTTACTATTCCAATTACCGACTCAAAGCCCTGCAGATTGTTATTTATTCACTACCTCCCGTGTCGATCGTAATTTTGCGCGCCTGCCGCCTTCCCCCCTCGGATGTGGTAGCCGCCGTGCTCTAATCACCCTAATTCTCCGTCACCCGTCAATAACATGGTAGCCACCATCCTACCATCTAAAGCTGATAGGGCGCATATTCACGATGCGTCGCCGCACGATGGCCAAGCGATCCGCCGAAGTTATCATGAATCACGTGAGCAACGCATACCGTCACCTTTTATCTAATAAATGCATCCTTCCGTATTCCAGGTTTGTCGCACGATAAATGGAATTACTACTATCCGAAAGTAGCAAGTACCATCAAACAACCATAACCGATTTAATGAACATTCAAGTAGCTTCACAAATCGGAATTAGTTCATAATTTCACATGCATGGCTTAATCTTTGAGAGACAGTTATGACTACCGCGTGATCATCAACCGTAGTAAAGATTCTTTGCAACGCCGGAACCGCATGCACCTACCCTGGGATCACAATGGGTGTCGAGGCAGCAAGAGCCGATCACGTAGACATACGCTGGGCCTTAGCGATGAACGCTTAAGCTCGGGCAATAGTGTGATCTTTAGATCCCATGCCCGTGTTAAGGTTCCCGCGATCCGAGCACAGCCATCATCACGTCTATCAGGAAACCCTTCGCATGGTCACACGCGCGGAGTACATGGAGCACGTATGATCGCAGAAGGTCCATTCCGCCTCTACGAAAGCAGAGCTAGATGGAGAAAGGCAATACCAGAGAAAATTCCATCGATTGGGAAGGGCAACACAGAACCATTATTGCCGATGCCCAAGGCTTGATCTGGGCGCTTAGAAGCAGAATGAGTGAGGGACGGGGGCAATAGTTTCGTTGCACGAGCGCGTTCTACCAACCCACATTAATTAAACACCACTCACACGCCATCAGTTGACTTCAAGATGCACCACACCGAACCGTGACTAGTTGGGAGTTGTCTCCAAGAAGCACACGGAGTTTCAACAAGTGATGCCTTGTAGTACCATCAGAGTACGAAGAATGATAACACTATTTCCAAGCAACCGAATAGCCGGGTCAAGCAATGTAAGACAAGCCTAGACAACATAAGATTGCAAGTCAAGTGTGCTCCAAGCTACCATGTCTAGGCAATGAACTATGTCGGTGTTAAATCGCGGTTCAGGCATGGTGAGATGGTACTAGGCCGAGGCACCATGTCTAGGCATGCACTCGCCAAGGCACCGTGCCTGTGCATGCCATGGCACCAAATTCCGTAGCAATCGTGCTTTTCTAAAGCAAGGCACTGGGGGAGAGTAGAACCGTGCTCAGCAAGGCACTGGTTAAAGAACCTTGCCTTGCAAGGCACTAAGCCAAGGAACCTTGCCTAGGCAAGGCACTAAGCCAAGGAACCTGCCTAGGCAAGGCACTAAACCGAGGAACCACGCCTAGGCATGGCACTAGCAACATGCCTAGGCATGCACTAGGCCGAGGCTTCATGCTCAGCATGCACAAGGACACTGCACCGTGCCTAGCCAAGGCACTAAGCGGAGGCACCATGGCTAGGGAACGAGAGGCATGCTTGCAATGTGGGGGGAACATCCGTCTATAGGCTTGGGAGGCCAAGGGCAAGCAGCATGGCGTCTTAGGCAACGAGTCGACAAAGATCGCACGGGAAAGAAGCAGCAACGGATCACTGGTTTCAACAGACAGCACCTGATGTCGAGGACTCGGGGTGGCATATGAGCACACCCATGCCACAGTGGTACGGGTGTGCGCACGTCAAGACGAAGGCAATAAGTTTGTGGCCATGCACCACGCCGCGCACCGCGTTCGAGGGCACTGATGCTCGTGCATGCACTGTGCCGAGGGGTGATGGCCAGCATGCACTGTGAAGGCACCTTGCTCAGGTGGTACCAGCGAAGGCACCTACAGCATGCACTAAACGTGGAGGCACCGCCGCGTCTAGGCGGCGCCCTGCGGCCTGTGGGCATGAACTAGGGCCAAAAAGACCGGTGACTAGCCACGCACCAGGTCGAGGCACCAGTCAAGGTACATGCATCGGTGTCGAGCACCTGCCGAGGCATGCACCAGCTCTGCGCAACTGTGCCCGTGCAAGGCACTAGGGCCGAGCGGCCGAGGCATGCACTAGGGTCGAGGCACCCCGCTTCCAGGGCATGCATCAGGCCAGGCACCCGCCGAGGCATGCACTAGGCCGAGGCACCATGCCCGCGCAAGGCACTAGGCCGATACACCCCTGGGCCGAGGTACGCACCAGGGTCGAGGCACTCGCCTAGGTAATGCATCAGTCGAGGCACCGCCAGGTGATGCACCAGGGCCGGCGCACCAGCGCCCAAAAAAGGCACTAGGCCGGCGGCAACTTGTCGCAGGCATGCACTAGGCCGAGGCACCATGCCCGTGCAAGGCATCAGGCCAAGGCACTCGCCTAGGCATGCACTAGGCCGAGGCACCTCTGCCGAGGCATGCACTTAGCCGAGGCACCATGCCCAGCAAGGCACTCAGGCCGAGGCAACTTGTCGAGGCATGCACTAGGCCGGAGGCAAGGCACCAGGCCAAGGCACCCCCGTCTAGGCATGCACTAGGCCGAGGCACCCTGGCCGGCGTTGGTGCACTCAGGTCGGCGCACCATGCCCAGCAAGGGCCAGCCGCGCGGCACCCCGCCTAGGCATGCACTAGCCGAGGCACCCCGTCGAGGCATGCACCAGCCGAGGCACCATGCCTGTGCAAGGCGGAGCAACCGAGGCACCGCAGCCCAGCAAGGTACTAGTCGGGCACCATGCCCAAGCAAGGTACTAGCCGAGGCACCATGTCTAGGTACTAGGTCGATACACCATGTCTGTGAAGGTACGTCAAGGCACCATGTCTTAGGCAAGGCAATAGCTCAGGCACCTGCCTAGGTGCACCCAGCCGAGGCACCGCGGTCTAGGGCAAGGCAATTAGGCCGAGGCACCATGCCCGTGCAAGGTACTTAGGCACCCCTCGTGCCTAGAGGCATGCACCAAAGTGAGGCAACGTGGGGAATGAGGGGCATGCCTCACTCAAGCAACGTGGGGCAAATTGGGAAATCCAGAGGCATGCTTGCAACATGGGGGAACGTCCGTCCATAGTGGCGGCGGGCAAGGAAGATGGCATCTTAGGGTAACGAGTCGACAACGACCGCTGGAGAGCAAGCAACTGGTCATTGTCTAGCCTCACCCAAGAACGAATGTCGAGGGCTTGTGGGTGGCATAGGAATGCCCATGCCACTAGTGGCATATGTGTACTGGGGCAGCACTAAGGTCATAAGTAGGTGCCTAGGCCTGGGTGCGTGCCGCAAGCCTCCATAGAGGCAACCACCCCTTAAAGAGCAATATGTTTTTGGAAAATCTGAGGAGACATCACACATAAGCCAGGAGACATAATGGAAAAAATTTAACCAGGAGTTTGATTTTAGTCCTGTTTTTTTGCGCATTCTCTTTATAATACTATATGGCCAAGAAAAAAGAAGAAAAATTCCTGACGCAGAATATTTATTTATTTATTTACTAGAAAATAGGGAAAATAGGGAAAATAGGAGGAAAATAGTAAAAATATTTTTTTAAATTCATTTTTCACATGGGAAAATATTTGGGACCAGAATTGATCGATTGAAGTGGAGGAAATATTTTATTTAATTTATTTAATGAAAAATAGGCTAATAAAAAAATAGGTGAAAACAGGGAAAGTTAGGTAAGTAGGAAAATAGGGAAAATAATTGATTTAAGATTTGACTACTGAATGCAATATTTTAATATAAAATATTAATATTTGATAATATTTTAAATGAAAAAGTGATAATTTTAAATTTTTGTTTTCTAAAAATATAGGAACATAGGAAAACACGGGAAAGGTATTGAAAACATTTTTGTCATGGAGACGATATTTTGTTAATGAATGAGGAAGAAACAATGGAATAGAAACGAGTATATTAGGGAAGTTATTACAGATGAAAGTGAAGCCACCAATATTGCTCTGCAATGGCATGGAGGACAACAAGGGTTGTGGTACCATCAATATTGCTTATGCACTTTATCATGACAGTAAATTACATTTCGGCACGATGGAAACAAGTTACCGCGGGCGTGGCAAAAGCACTAAATGAGCACCGCGGTGTCATGGCATGGCAAGCAATAGCACTGTGGCGAGGCCCCGTGTGTTCTAGGTACGACAAAGCACTGTGACCGAGGCCCCATGTCGAAAGACATGGCACTAGGCGCCGAGGCCCCGCGGTGTCTAGGCACATGACAAAGCGCTGTGACCGAGCCATATGTCTGTGCATGGCATAAAGACTCCAGGGCCGAGGCCCCGAGGCCCCGTGTGTCTATGCATAGCAAGCCATAGCACTAGGCCGAGGCCCCGTGTAGTCTGGGGGGCATGGCATGGCATGCCATAGCACTAGCGCCAGGCCCCGGTGCTCCAGGGCACATGGCATGCCATAGCACTACCCCGAGGCGCGCCGAGGCCCCGTGTGTTCCATGGCATGCCATAGCACTACCCCGAGGCGCCGAGGCCCCGTGTGCTCCAGGCATGGCATGACATAAAGCACTAGGCGCCGAGGCCCAGGTGCTCAGCATGGCATGCCATGCCACTAGGCGCCGAGGCCCCGTGTGTCTAGGCATGGCATGCCATAGCACACAAACCCGAGGCCTCGGTGCCTGTGGCGAGGCCATAGCACCAGGCGCTGAGGCCCGTGTGCTCAGCATGGCATGCCATAAAGACTCAGCCCGGGAGGCCCGAGGGTGGCCCGTGTGTCTAGGCATGGAATGCCATAGCACTAAAGGCCAGAGTCTCAGCCCTGCATGGCATGCCATAAAGACTCAACTCGAGGCCCCGAGGCCCCGTGTGTTCAGGCATGGAATGCCATGAAGACGAGCCCGAGGCCCCGTGTGTCTAGGTGGGCATGGCATGCCATAAAGACTAGCCCGAGGCCCCAGGCCTAGCATGGCATGCTATAGCACTAAATGATGTCTGTGGTGTTCAGTAATGGCATGCCATAAGACTAGCCCGAGGTCTCCCAGGTCTAGGCATGGCACGCCATAGCACCAGCCCAGGTCCCAGAGGCTCAGCATGGTGGCGCCAGATAAAGACTCAGCGCTGAGGTCCCAGAAACAGCATGGCATGCCATAGCACTGGGCGCCGAGGCATCCAGGTCAGTACGAGATGCCATAGCACTAGCCCAGGGGCCCCGCATAAGCAGGGCAGCGCATGCCATAGCACTAGGCGCGGAGGCCCCAGGCCTAGGCATGGCATGCCATAAAGACCAAACAGGCATCGAGCTCAGGCAGGCAGGCATGGTGATGAAGACTGTGTCGAGGCCCCGGTGTTCAGGCACAGGACACAGGTACAGCACTGTTCCCAGGCCCTGTGTCTAGTATGGCATTACAAGATCAACCAGCCCCGTGTTCAGGCATGGCATGCCATACTCAGACCGAGGCACCTAACAGTATGAATGGTGCCATCTATGATAGAAATAAACTCAACCCTAAAAACAATGTTTTTTAAACTAAAGCATTTTAATTCAGGTAATAATGGTACGTAAAATGAGGTTTGCGCACCGTGCCGCGCATGCACCAGTCAATTCCAATCAGCAGTTCAGGCATGTCATGGTTATCAAGGTCGAGCAATCACTAATCGGGCCAGTCGAGGCATGCCATACTAGTCGCCACCGTTTTCAGGCGGGCAATTTAACAGCACCTGCTCCTTGAGGCATGCACTAGGGTCAATCAACGCCGTGCCAGCATCAGCCGACCAACGCGGTTCAAAGGTCATGGCACTAGGTCGAGGCACCGCTGCTTAGGCAAGCACCTTGCCAGGCACCGCGCCCGCCATGCACGATCAGTCGGTTCACCGCTTAGGTAGCGCCATGGTAACAGTTTTTAATCATCATAGTGCCAGCATGTCATGGCACTGTAGCGCCTGAGGCACCACGCAGTTTAGTAAAGCACCAGTCGGCGCAATCGTGTCGCGCCAGCCATTACCAGCCAATCACCCGCCTAGCATGCCATGGCACTCAGCCGAATCACCGCCTAGGCATGTCAGCGGCACTAAATGGCGCACCCATGAGCACCGCCGAGGCACCGCAACAGCCATGACACTAAAGCTCGTACGTCGCCAGCAGCGTCGGGCGGCACCAGCTAATTCAGGCCGAGCATCGCCCATGCCATGGCACTCAGGACCGGTGCACGCGCCCAGCTACGGCACCAGTCGAGGCACCGTGGTTCGCATGTCATGGCATCAGTCAGGTGACCGCCATATTCTCGACGCCGAACTCTGTAGCACGGTACGCTCAATGGCGCACCTCGTCAGCAAGGCACTGCAGTGGGAAACTTCACTAGGCATGTCATGGCTAGCCACCAAGGCACCGCCTCGTACGCCATGGTAACAGCCCAGCACCGCGCTTTAGCAAAACACCACTCAGGCACCGCGTTTGTAAAAGCACCAGTCGGACCCACCGTGCCTAGCATGTCATGGCACTAGCCCAGCAATCGTGCCAGGCAAGCACCCCGGTCGGCGCAACCGTGCTTAGGCAAGCACTGGAACAACCACCTGCCCAGGCAAGCAGCTGGGTCATGGCATTCAGTTCAGCACCGCCCAGCACCGTGCCCAAAATGCTGGCGGCACTATAACCAGTTCTGCTCAGCATGTCATGGCACTAGCCGAGGCACCGCGCCCGCATGTCATGGCATCTAGGCCCAGCACCGCGTCAGCATGTCATGGCACCAGGCCCAGCACCGCTCCAGCAAGCACAAGGCGAATCACCGCGTTTGTGCGTTGCCGCGCTAATCACCGCAATGCGCACGCCGCGGCACAGCTCGTGCGCCGTGCCTAGGCAAGCACGCGTCGAATCACCGCGTGCCTAGGCATGTCATGGCATTCAGGTCGGCGCGACCGCGCTCGTGCATGTCACAGACGAGTTTCAGCGCACCGGTTCGCGCACTCGGGTCGGCGCACCGCGCTCAGCAAGGCCGCCGAGGCACCGCGCCCAGGCGCTACCAGGCTTCACATCGCGCCTGGGGCATGTGTCATGGCACTAGGTCGAATCACCGTGCCTAGGCATGCCATGCACTAGGCCGAATCACCGCGCCTAGGCATGCCATGGCATCAGCCAGCCGAGGCGCCGTGACTAGGAAGGTCACGCGACCAGCCGAGGCACGCCCGTTTGTGTTCGACCCCAGCGGGGGTAGCGTGACTAGGCATGCCATGGCACTCAGGGCCGAGGGCACCACCTAAGCATGGCCTAGCTTAGCATGGGGGAGGCAAAGATGTAATATCATGGGGTGGGGAGGCAAGACAATGGCATGGGTCGCGCGACACCACACCATGCTCGAACTAGTTTCACCACGGATCGAGGCAACATGTTCACGCATCGGACAGTTACACCAGGCAATTCATGGTACAGCCCGTGGTGCAAGCGTCAGTTATCCGACCGCTGTCTTGATTTCATAAGGCAATCGCCACCCAATCGCTTCTCATTTCTGTTTCGCTTTTTTATTCCATACGATGCGTTTTATCCGTCGAATCGAAAGATTGTTCAATCTGCTGCGTTTCCCGTACCACCCCGTAACGTTCCAACTTCTGCCTTGAGGGACTAAAAGGGAAACGCGGTGGATCGGTTCGAGGAGGGACGACCTGAGCGACATAGGGTCAATTCGCGGATCGTAAGAAGGCCACTTCCCGCCACTTACAATACCCCGTCGCCTGTTTAAGTCGCCCCCGCAGCTGATTCTACCCGCCGCCGGCTTCGAATAATGCTTCAAGGCGCCCACACCTGCTTGTCCACCGCGAGGACCCGACCAAGGACACGTGCCTCACGAGGGCTCCACCGGTGGCCTGCACGGCGACGGGCGACGCAAGCTGCTTCAGCCCTGGACTCGACTTAGAGGCGCTCAACATAATCCAAATAAGACGCAGAGCTTTCACAACACGGTTTTTCTTCGAACTGCTGGCGACCACTGTGCGAATCAACTGCCTCTCGCATCAGTTGAATTACCACATGTACACCTGGCCATCAAGAGGTAAACTAACCCCGTCTTCACGACGGCCTAAACCCGTACCTCACGCTCCCTATTGCGGGTGAACAATCCAACACTTGGTGAATTCCCCGCTCAATCGATAGAAAGAGCCGACATCGGCGGATCGTGCACGTCGCTATAGAACGCCGTCGCCACAAGCCGGCCATCCCCGTGGTACCTCTTCGACACCTCAGCTTCAAATTCGAAGGTCTAAAGGATCATAGGCCACGCTTCACTCGTCGGGACTGCATCGAAATCAGAATCAAACGAAGTACCCTTTGTTCCACACGAGATTGCTCGCTGAGAGCTCATTCCAGACACCTGCGTTATCTTTAAATTAGATGTGCTCGCCCCACCAAACTCCCCACTCGGCAATGTCTTCCGCCTGATCGACGCCGCGAGCGCCTTGGGTCCAAAAGGAGGATGTTCCCGCTCTCGATTCACTAATAAGTAAAATAACGTTAAAAGTAAAGGTATTTCACTTTCGCCGCTTCCTACTCCACTTATCCTACACCTCTCAAGTCATTTTCTCCTCACAAAGTCGGACTAGAGTCAAGCTCAACAAAGGTCTTCTTCCCCTTGATTCTCGCCAAGCCCGCTCCTCATCGTGGTTTCGTGGATAGTAGACAGGACAAAGTGGGAATCTCTGCGAATCCATCTGCGCGCCACACTAATTAGATGACGAGGCATTCGCTACCTTAAGAGAGTCATAGCTTCCCATTGCTTACCCGCTTGGTTGAATTTCTTCACTTGACATTCGCAGCAATCGCGTAAATCACATTGCGTGAGAACCAAGTAGGACCATCGCAATGCTTTGTTTTAATTAAATGATTCCCTTGTCCCACCTCGCCCGAAGTCGACCGTTCGACGCCCGTGCGCCCCCGAGGGAGCCGCTCCCACCATGCCTCGGGCTCTAAGATCGCTGGCGACCGCCGCTGGAGCAACGAGCAACCCAATCGACAAATGACGGGTTCGGACTGGACCCCGTGCCTGTACCGAGCTAACTTTTTCCCGAGGTTACCGATCCATATTTCACGAATTTCTCGCTTACATCGTTCCATCGACCGTAGGTCGTTTCACCTTGAGACCCGATAGCGGTTATGAGTAACGACCGGGATGTGGGAGGCACTCTCTGGCCCTCCGGATTTTCATGGCGTCATCGAGGGCGCACCGACACCACGACGCGGCTTGCTCTTCCACCGGATCTCACCCTCCCACGAGCTGCTTCCAGGTGGGCGGGTCAAGCAAACGTAAAAGATAACTCTTCCCGAGGCCCGACGACGCCTCCTGACCCTAACGCTGTCACAAACCGCCACGTCCCTGCTCAGACGCAACTGATTCTTCGATGCTCGCAAGGCAGACGCCATCTGGATCTGCCCCGTCTCTAGGATCGACTAACCCATGTGCGCGCCGCTCACATGGAACCTTTCCCTCGCCTTCAAAGTTCTCATTTGAATATTTGCTACTACCACCAAGATCCGCACTGACGGCCGCTCGCGGCTCGGCGCCCTGTGCTTTAAGGGCGACCGCGCCCTCCTACCACCAGGCTCGCCCGCTCGACCACGGCACAGTCGCGGCGCCGCCATCCATTTTCGGGCTAGTTGATTCGGCAGTGAGGTTACACACTCCCAGCGGATTTCGACTTCCATGACCACCGTCCCGCGTTTTAATCGACCAACACCCTTTGCGGGTTCTAGGTTAGCCGGCAAATGGGCACCGGTAACCCGCTTCCGGCTTCATCCCGCACGCGCCCGCTACCAAAAATGGGCCCACTTGAGCCTTCGATTCGTGGTCTGCTCAATGGAGCGTACCGCGTCGGCCCTACCTATTTAAAGTTTGAGAATAGGTCGAGGGCGCGCGCCCGAGCGCCTAATCATCGGGCTTTACCCGGGATAGAACTCTGCTCGCGGCCCAAACTATCCTCGAGGGAAACTTCGGAGGGAACCAGCTACTAGATGGTTCGATTAGTCTTTCGCCCCTATACCCAAGTCGACGAACGACGGTACCGCCAAGACACGTCAAGGGCTCCACTGTGGTTTCTCTGCCGCCCGCCAGCATAGTTCACCATCTCGGTCCCGATTGTGCATGCTCTCACCGAACCCTTCTCGAAGATCAAGGTCGGTCGACGGTGCACCGGTGGGGATCCCGCCGATCGCCTTCCTTACTTTACGGGTTTACTAGCCCGCTGACGCATGTCGACTTTGGTCCGTGTTTCCGCATCGTCGAATGGGGCCCGGCCGACGCCATGAGCGCACAAATGGCACGCCCGGCGTACGCAGCCAGACATTCCACGATCGAGGCGACGACGCTCCACTGGTATGACTACAACCCTGCCGGGTCAGCAATTTCCAAACCGCTGGCCGGGTCCATACCGCCGACGGCGACCGCGATCATTGCCCACATCCCGACCGAGGCGCATCGCCGCCCCCATCCGCTTCCCTCCCGACAATTTCAAGCACTCTTGACTCTCTTTCAAAGTCCTTTCATCTTTCCTCGCTAGTATTTGCTTGCCCACACCCGCCTCTCGCCCGTACATGCTTAGCCTCGGGACGGAATTTACCGCCCGATCGGGCCATTCTAAACAACCCGACCGCCGACAGGCGACTGTGGTCCGCACTGGCTCACCCTCCCGCGCCCTCTGTGGACTCGCCCGGTCCGCCGAGGACGCTCCAGATCATTATTACAATTCGACGGCTGGACCGCCCGATTCTCGTTGGCTTTTCCGCTTCGTCACAGCATTAAGGGAACTTGTAAGTTTCTTTTTCCTCCGCTTATTGATAGTGTTTAAACTCACGGTGCCCTGGCCTAATTCGGGCCGCCGCCGAGGTTCTGCCTGCGGTGCCCCGTCGCTGCCGCCGCGCCCGACATGCAGATTCTCCTCCTCCTCGACGAGGGGAAAGGATCGTGGTCTGCTTCAAACCACCGCTGTCGAGGCGCGGCATCGCGCGACGATGAACCAAACTACTCTGACGCTGATGTTCCATGGGGAGGTTGTCAACCGCCTCCCAACCCAGCCCTCACGGCGGAAGGCGGAGGGGCGACGCGCAAGACGCCCGTGCGCGTTCGACCTAATGGCGTCGCAAGAATCCTGATCAAAGACTGGGATGATCACGGATCCACTCACCCACATATCGTGATTTTGCTACGCTCTTCATCGATGCGAGCCTAGATATCCGCTGTCGAGTCGCGGTGGAGTTAAACGACACGCTTCCCGCGCGCACCGCGGACCGGGCACGGGATGGCGTTGTTGGCTAGGATTTCCCTTTGCGCTTTCCACGCCGAGGTTCGTTGTTGGATCGAAGGTCCTCAAGAAGACACCCCATGCACGGCAGCGTAAAGATCGAGGCCCACCGGATCCATCGAGCTATGAGTGAGGGCTCACGCCCGCCCGCCGACGTCAAGGAACAACGAGCCCACGGGTCGTCGGGCCGATAGAGCCCGACAATGATCCTTCCGCAGTTCACCACGAAACCTTGTTACGACTCTCCTTCCTCTAAATGATAAGGTTCAGCGGGACTTCGCGACGCCGCAGCGGCGAATCGCTTCACGCCGCCGCGATCTCAACACTTCACCGACTATCCAATCGGTAGAGCGACGTTGCGGGCTAGCGCGTGGATCGTGAAGTCAACGCAGAGCCGATGACTCGCGCTACTAGGAATTCCTCGCTGAAGACCAAATGGTAATGATCTATCCCCATCACGATGAAATTTCAAAGATTACCCGCGCTCGCCGCCAAGGCTATAGACTCGCTGAATACATCGCGTAGCGCGTGGCGGCTCCGTGAACATCTAAGCGGCATCACAAGCACCCGCGTATCGCTCAAACTTCCTTTCGGGCCTAAGCGGCCATAGTCCCTCTTAAGAAGCCGGGCCATGGAGGATCACCTTCGCATAGCTACAGCGTGCCGAAAATCCCGCTCTCAACGGAATTAACCGCACAAATCGCCTCCACCAACTAAGAACGCCATGCACCACCACCCATAGAATCAAGAAAGAGCTCTGGCCATTAACTTACTACGTCTGACCTCGGTAAGTTTCCCGTGTTGAGTCAAATTAAGCCGCTGTGCCCACTCCCGGTGGTGCCCTTCCGTCAATTCCTTTAAGTTTCAGCCCATGTACCATACTCCCTAACCCAAAACTTTGATTCATAAGGTGCCGGAGTCCTAAAAGCAACATCCGCCGATCCCCATCGGCATCGCTTACGGCCGAGATCAGACGGTCCGATCGCCTCGAGCCCCCAACTGCTCTGATTAATGAAAACATCCTGGCAACAAAGCCGCAGCTTGTTCGCCTTCATAAATCCAAGAATTTCACCTCTCGACTATGAATCACGGCACGCCCCGACCGTCCTCGTTAATCATTACTCCGAATCTGGCGCCAACACAATAGACCGGAATCCTATGATGTTATCCCATGCTAATGTATCCATAGCGTAGGCTGCTTGAGCACTCTAATTTCTTCAAAGTAACAAAGACGAGGCACGACCGCCGCTACACCAGAGCGACGCCTGAAGGGACAAGAGGACCGTGCACACCGTAAGGCGACCGACCGACCATCCCAAACCGTCCACGAGCTTTTTAACCGCAACAACTTAAATATACGCTATTGGAGCTGAATTACCGCGGCCGGCCGCACCGTGACTTGCCCTCCAATGGATCCTCGCTAAGGGATTTAGATTGTAATTATTCCACTACCGCATCAAAGATTCGCATTGTTATTTATCGCCACTACCTCCCCGCGGTCGATTGGGTAATTTCGCGCGCTCGTCAGCTTTCCTTGACGGTAGCCGCCAGTTCCCTCCGAATCTAACCCTAATTCCCTCCGTCACCCGTCATCACCATGGTAGGTGTCACACGCCTTCTTTGCTCGTAAGGCGCCTAGGGAACCCGCTAGGCCACCCTTCTCGATGCCTCACTATTCTCTCGAACACAGCGGCTTACTGGCACTCCTCCCCAACCTCGTATTTTATTAGCTACTAAAATACAAGACAATTTCAGATAGGCTCCCACACTCGGGCTCAATGCTTTCCGTGGATCCAACCTGCAACATAATGAATTAACCAAGTGAGCACGCAGCCCTTTATATATAGGATGCCTGGCGTGGCAATCCTAGTACAATTATGACTAAGAGTCCTACTCTAACTCTAGTCTTCAAATCCAAGAAGCCAAGACAATCCTTCCCGGCATTAGGAGTCCCACCAATGAAACTCCCGTATTACGCCCACACGATTCCCACCACGAGTGGGAGTCCCTCCCCCTGCCTCTAGAGTCCCCACTGCCTCGCCCAGAGTCTTCCCGCCCCTGAGAGACCTTCCCGCCTGGGGGAGTCCAAATCCCGCTTAGGAGTCTTTCCCGCCTAGGATGAGGAGTCCTTCCCATTGGAGTCCTACCCGCCAGGGAGTCCCACGCATAAGACCTCTTAGGTCGTAGGAACTCGCTGCACCCTGACAGATGTCACGCCCAAGGCCTCCCGCCCATAAATAATGACATTCGCCCCCCACCGACTCCGCTTGGCCCCCGCGCCACCCAGCCCCTCTGGGTCGTGAGTGCCGGGACAACATCGTGCGCTGCTCCGACCGAATTGCTTCGCTTGCCTTCCGCCTCATGTGCGTGCTTCGTTCACGCCAGGCCTCCTGACACATGTTTTCCCCAATCTCGTCATTGCTTCCTGGGGGGCAAGCATGGGCCAAGGCTACCATGCCGCACGACTAGTTATCTAGTCGAGGGGCTAACAAACCTCCCCACTAGAGGTATTCAACGCCCTCGCGGACTTCGCAACCGCAAGATACTGGGCGCGATCTGGTCTTCAACCGCCACAACGTATGACCTCTTTCTCCAGCCGCTTCACCGACCGCGCCCTTCCAATGAATCAAGTATTCGGTCCACTTTGTTCTCCAGCTTCCCCATCTTCCTATCCTCGCAGATGCTTGCGAATCTTTGCCGAACCTCGACTCTAACCATAGGCGGCGGTTCCGCTGCTTACTCCGTCGGACTGTGATCACCGATAAGGCTTCAGAAGCTTACATGAATGTCAGAAGCCTAACCTCTCGTAGCTTCGCCAGAGGCCATGCTCCTATACGCCGCCAACTTCAAAGGGTCCATCATTTCTGAATCAAACCTCTTTGAAACCGCTTTTATTCCTCGATCTTTTCCGTGATCCGAGGAGTTACTAATGAAACAACCATCTCCCTTGCTCAAATTCCAGCCTTCTCACCGTCCGCATACTTCTTCATGCGCCTACTTGCCTTCTCTAGGTCGCCTCTCGCTTCATCAAGCAAAATCTTTACCGAGACTTCGCAAACTTGCACGCACCGGGCCTCACACTACGTCTGTGTTGTCAGAAACTGACGTCCAGTACGTGACACGGGTCGAACCCGACATTATACCTCAAAGCACTCATACTGTGGCTGAACTTCAGCAGATTGTAGGGACAACCGAGTCGCTCTAGAAGTTCCAACCACTTTTTCTCGAGAGGCTGTCACCGGCGCAAATACTCTTCCGCAAAGATCCGATTCACTCCTCTCTCACCCCACCATCACCGAGGGTGATTCGCACGAACTTGCATTCTCGTACCCCACATCTTGAACAAACCAACCCAAAACCCCGCCCTCAGAAACCGCTGTGATCTCGACGCTACTATGTCTTCAGTATCCCGAATGTTAATAACACTGCCGGGAAGAAGATGCGCGCCGCCCTTCACCGGACACCACCTCCTGGCTGGATGAAGACAAATAAGATTTGAGAACCTGCCTACCACCACCAAACCTGATCCAAGCCCTCTACTTTAAACCCACCGATGAAGTCCATCGATACACACCGCCATGAGCCCGAATGCATAGGGCTTCAATCCCGCTTCCTTCTTCCGCCTGCCTTGTCAACTTGACAAACATGGCATGCTCCATTATGCTTGCACGCCTTCCTTCATCTTGTGTAGGCCAATGAAAGACCGTGCCGCAATGCCAAAGTTCTTTCCCTCTCCCGGGTGACCACCATCTCAGAATATGTGTTTCCTCTCAGCCTCCCGTCTCGCCCGTTTGAAGGCACATATAGCTTCCCTCCTCCTCGAAGTACAAAGAATTCATTCTCGAGCCAAGACGCCTTGTGGTGCCATCTCTCACCCGCCTCTACCAGCTTTTTGATACACGTTGAGTCTTGTGCACTTTCAAGTCTAACTCGCGTTTGAAACTGCCACAACCGAAAGCTCAACGATCCCACATAACTCACACTCTTCCTAATTAAAAAGATCCGCCACTTGGTTGTGTCGACCCGGCTTGTGCACCCACACAAAATCAAAGTCGGCCAAGAACTCTTGCCATCGAGCTTGCTTACGCAGTTTTCCGAGTTGTGAAGAAGCGTAGTTAAGTAACATTGTCGGGCCACTACAATGAACCGAGTTCCCATCAAGTAGTGCTTCCAAGTCTCAAGGCAATGGATGATCATAGCCATCTCTTTCATGGGCGCTGCACTCTTCTCCGGGGCCGCATTCAACTTCCGCCTCAAAGGCTACCGGATGCCCTCTTGCACCAAAGACTCCACCCAGTGGCCCCGTCCGACGCATCCGTGTGCACTTTAAATCCAAGAACTCTATGCTCCGGGGCAGTCTCACACCGGGCCTGGAGGTGATCGTATCTTTTGAGCTCGAAGGCAAATGGCACTGTGATCCCATTCCCACTTCCTCTCTTTTTTTCAAAAGATCCGTGAGAGACCTATCTTGAATAGCCCAAAGATAAATCTTCCGTAGTTTGCTGCCGAATGCAGCCTGGTCACCTTGGCCTGGTCGCCAATCTCGAATTGCTGCCACCTTCGCACCATCCATCCGAATCTCAGACTTCGAAATCAGATGACCCAAAAACTTGATCTCGGTCTGAGCAAACTCACACTTTCTTCGACATACAACCGGTTCTGGCCTCGGGCCTGGTCAAGCACCATCTCGAGCGTAATTCACGGATCTTTGTAGAGCCTGCCGTAGATCACTATGTCGCCCAAGTATACCACCACTAATGAACTGTGAAGCCGAATAGGACATCATTCATGAGGTTACAAATGTAGCGGAGCATTAGTCAAACCAAAAGGCATAACTAAAAATTCAAACTTCCATACCGAAGTTACACATAGTCTTTTGCCTCGCCCCTTCAAACACGCGCACTTGCCAATATCCCGATCGCAAGTCTAGCTTGGTGAAGTACTCGGCCTTGCTCAATCGATCGAACAACTCCGCAACAAAGGTATCTGGATAGCTCGTTTTTTGATCGTGACTTTATTCAAGGTCTGTAATCCACACACATCCGAAGCGTCCCGTCTGGCTTTTCCGAAACAAAGACGGCGCTCCATACGGCGCCGAGGGCTGGACTGCACCCGCATCCAAGAACTCCGGGCCAACCGGCCTCGCAACTCTTCAACTCGTGGACTCCATCCGATGTGGAGCTGGAGCAGAGGTCTCGACTCGCACGAGCTCTATCTCGATGATCCGTCCGTTCTCTGGCAGTTTAGGCAACCTCGTGAGGCATAACATCAAGAAATCTCCTCGCATGGGGGCTATGGCATCTGCACCGATTGCTTCGTCCTATTGATCTCGATCATCGTCACACATATGTGTGCTCGCCTTCCTAAGGCCTTTCTCGACGGCAGGCGTACAAGGTCTTCCCCTCGAAGGTCTCTTAGGCGGCTTGTCGATGCGCCACAAAGCATGGTCGCTTCTCATCCATGATCAACAAATTATCTGCGCGTGAACAAGGCTACCTCGCTCTTCGAAGAAATCGCTAGCTCTTAATATGAAATCAAATCATCCAAAGGAACACTACAGTTCATCGCACTTCCTTCCAATCCCCCCCATCCGACCCGCCGCCTGCCATACCATGCCTCTGTGCTGCTATTATCACTGGGCCAGCTTGTCAGTCATCTTTAGCGAGCTTCAATCCGAGTCTCGTCAGCTTCCTTGTTGATACAAAATTTTGGCCCGCCTCTTAACGGCCTACCAATGCCACACGCCGCCCTCCGGCCGCGAACTCAACATATATCGGGCCCCTCTCGTGAGTCGCTCAAATTTCGCATCGCGATTCAACAACCGAAGAGGGCTGGCCTCTTAGGGCCTCGCCTCCGCCATCTTCCCCTTCTTCAAATTTCCAGTGCATCAGCTTCTCCTTCTTCGGGCAATCCCTCGCTTCGATGTGGCCCATCGCATAAAGCATCCCGACGGCCGGTAGCTCAGGAGGAAGTCGTGCCTCTCCCCACTTTAGCCTCGCAGATCCCGCGGCTTCTTCCAACCCTTGCCCCACTTCGAGGGCTTTCCATCTCGACTTCCGGTTCCGACCACGCGGCCCCTGGGTGGGAGCAGAGGAAGAGGTCACCAGAATGGATGGGCACCACACGCCATGGTCGAGGGCAAGTCTTGGACACCTTGCCTCCTCGCCGCTTTGAGCCCATCCCCGCAACCGACATGAAGTTGAACAGCCTTGTCTACGGACATGTCCTGATGTCAAGGATCAACGAAAGCAAACTCCTTCACATAATCTCCTGATCGAGCCCGTCCGCTTCAGCTCTTCAGAGATTCCCCATCCACGCCGGGTGGTGTTCGTGGGTAAGAACCGATCTTCAGCCTCTTTTCAAGATCTCCCGGGCCTTCGATCTTTGGTCGGCCGCTGCCAATGGCCGCCGCCGTTTCCGGTCCGCCACCAAAGCTTTGCATCACCGTCAAATACATAAGGTTATCAAGCACTGCCACCCACCGGTATTCGAAAGCAAATGATGAATATTAAGCCCATGTCCTGCAGGAAGTTCTCCATCTTTGATAGGCCATGCTACATCAATTAAAAGTCTTGGGCTCAGGTACTCGCACCTTCGCAGGAGGCGGATCTGCAGCAGATGGCGTGCCTCGCACCACCGGCCGTCAAGAACACGATCTCCCTGCAGATCCGATCCGCCTCGAACTCCTGGGCCATGGCCTCGTATCTCTGGCCATGGAATGTCCCATCCGCCTCTACGCCTGGCCTCGGTCTCCATCAATTCATGCCGTGAGTCAAGTCGCTAGGACCGACATCGCCGACCGAGTCGCAGCGGTGGAATTCGGGCCCCGCCACTGCGTCATCTCCTCGTCAAGCCTGACACCGGTGCCTACCTCGCCCTATCCTGCTACTTGCTCACGCAGAACGCGATCAATCATCCTGGCCATCCGTGGCTCGATACCAACCGTCACACGCCTACTGTGTGCGGCGCCTCTAGGAACCCGCTTAGCCACTTCCGATGCCTCACTATTCTCTCGAACACAAGGTTACGGCACTTCCCAACCTCAGATTTTATTAGCTACTAAAAATACAGCAAGACAATTCGCATAGGCTCCCACACCCTGGGCTCAATGCTTTTCTCGTGATCCAACCTTAACATAATGAATTAACCAAGTGAGCACTGCAGCCCTTTATATAGGATGCTCAAGGGCAACTTAGTACACTATGACTAAGAGTCCTACTCTAACTCTAGTCTTCAATCCAAGAAGCTGTAAAGACAATCCTTCCCCGCACAAGAGGTCCTGATCGAATGAAACCCCGTGACACAGCCACACGATTCCCACCACGAGTAGGAGTCCTCCCCCGCCTAGGAGTCCGGTCTCCGCCAGAGTCTTCCCGCCCCGAGAGACCTTCTCCCGCCTCAGAGTCCACCTCCCACGGAGTCTTTTTCCCGCCTAGGGGATGAGGAGCTCCTTCCCGCTGTGAGTCCCATTCGCCTGGGGAGTCCTTAATGCATAAGACTCTTAGGTCAGAGGGAACTTGTTGCACTCTGACAGATGCTTGCCGCCCAAGGCTCTCTCGCCCATAACAGCCTACATTCGCCCATCGATTCCGCTTGCCTCGCGCCACGCCCCGTGCCCCCAGTCGTGAGTGCCGCGGACAGCCACTATGGGCATGCCCGACCGAATTCGCTTGCTTGCCTTCCGCCTACGCTGCCGCTTCACGCCAGGTCGGACACATGTTTTCCCAACTTTGCCTGCTCGCTTTCCTTAGGCGCTACGGGGGCCAAGGCAACATTTCATGCCGCACCCGACCTCTCGTGTTATCTAGTCGATGTGGCTAACAAAGAGGGCCACCATCCTACCATCAAAGTTGATAGGCGTATATTTGAATGATGCGTCGCCGCGACGCATGGCCGCATGATCCGTCGAGTTGTCATGAATATCAGAGTAATCCGCATAGCCTCAAGGCTGACCTTTATCTAATAAATGCATCCCTTCCAGAAAGTCTTTGGTTTGCTGCACGATTAGCTCTAGAATTACTACTAAGTATCCGAGTAGCAAGTACCATCAAACAAACTATAACTGATTTAATGAGCCATTCGCGCTTCACAATTTCCGTAATAGTTCATACTTACACATGGCACCTGAGACAAGCATATGACTACCTGCAGATCAACCGTAGCATTCTAGTAACGTCGGAACCGCATGCACCTACCCTAGACCACAATGGGTGCTCTGAGGGCAAAGCGTAGCCGATCGGGTCGTATTATTACTGTCTACGATGAACGCTTGCTTCCCGGGCACAGGATCTTGGGATCCCATGCCCGTGTTAAGGTTCCAGATTCGAGCACTGAGCCATCACTATGGCCTGATTGTGAAACCCCTTCGCATGGTCACACGCGTGGGGAGTACATGGAGCACGATGATCGCTTGCAAGGTCCACTCGCCCCGCGAGCGTAGAGCTAGATGGAGAAAGGCAAGCGAGAAATCATCGACAGGGAAGGCAACACAGAAACCATTATCGCGATGCCCAAGGTTTGATTCAAGCGCTTGTAGCTAGAATGAGAGGGACGTGGGGCAATAGTCGCTGCACGAGCAAGGAGCCTAGCTCAACCTTACATTACCCAAACACCACTCACACGCCATCAACAAGTTGACTTCAAGATGCACCACAATAATCGAACGTGACTAGTCGGGAGTCGTCTCCTAAGAAGCACACGGAAGCAACAAGTGATGCCTTTGTAAGACCATTGTAGGCATGAGAAGAATGATAACACTATTTCCAAGCAAATCGAATAGTTGGTCAAGCAACGTAAGACAAGCCTAGACAAAGAAGATTGCAAGCCTAAGTGTGTCTACTGCTCATGTCTAGGCAATGAACTATGCCGAGGCACCGTGTCTAGGCATGGCATGGTACTAGGCCGAGGCACCATGTCTAGGCATGCACTCGGCCAAGGCACCGTGCCTAGGCATGTCATGGCACTATCCCGTGCACCGTGCTTAGGCAAGGTACCAGGGGAGAGGAACCGCAAGCCTGTGCAAGGCACTAAGCCAAGGAACCTTGCCTAGGCAAGGCACTAAGCCAAGGAACCTTGCCTAGGCAAGGCACTAAGCCAAGGAACCTTGCCTAGGCAAGGCACTAAACCGAGGAACCACGCCTAGGCATGGCACTAGCACCATGCCTAGGCATGCACTAAACAGGCTTCATGCCTGTGCATGCATCAGAGACAAGGCACCTGCCTAGCCAAGGCACTAAGCGGAGGCACCATGGCTAGTGGAACGTAGAGGCATGCTTCGCAATGCGGGGGAACATCCGCCTATACTGGGAGGCCAAGGGCAAGCAAAGATACGTTTTAGGCAACGAGTCGACAAAGATCGGCATGGGAGAGCTAGCAACGGGATCATTGTCTACGGTGGCCACAATCGGATGTCGAGGACTTTGGGTGGTATGAGTATCGTTCCATGCCACAAGTGGTACGGGTGCGTGCACGCCGGGCAAAGACGCAAGGCGCCGCGCCCAGCCATGGCACCATGCCTAAGCAAGGCACTAAGCCGAGGCACCATGCCTAGGCATGCACTAGGCCGAGGCATCGCGCCTGGGGCATGCACCAGGGTGAAGCGCACCTTGCCTGCAAGGCACCAGGCGGCGCACCACGGCCAGGCATGCACTAAACGGAGGCAACCGCCGCGTTTGTACAGGCGCCCCGCCTAGCATGAACCAGGCCATTAATCGCGGATTCAGGCCATGCACCAGGCCGAGGCACCAGGTCAAGGCATGCACTAGGCCGAGGCACTGCCGAGGCATGCACTAGCCGAGGCACCATGCCCGTGCAAGGTACTGTAGTCGAGGCACCCGCCGAGGCATGCACCAGGTCGAGGCACCCCGCTCAGCATGCACTAGCCGAGGCACCGTCAGGCATGCACCAGGGGCCGAGGCACCATGCCCGTGCAAGGCACTAGTCGAGGCACCCGCCAGGCATGCCAGGTCGAGCACCCGTCTAGCATGCACGAAGCCGAGGCACCCGCCGGCATGCACTAGGCCGCGCACCACGCCCGTGCGGGGGCGCACCAGGCCGAGGCAACTGTCGAGGCATGCACTAGGCCGAGGCACCATGCCCGTGCAGCGCACCAGGCCAAGCGCGCACCCGCCCAGCACTTACTAGCCGGTGCACCCTCGCCGAGGCATGCACTCAGTCGGCGCACCATGCCCGTGCAAGGCACCAGCCGAGGCAATTGTCGAGGCATGCACTAGGCCGAGGCAGCGCACTAGGCCAAGGCACCTCGCTCCAGGCGCACTGTGCCGCAGGCACCCCGTCGGTGCATGCACTAGGCCGGCGCACCATGCCCGTGCAAGGCACTAGCCAAGGCACCGCTCTAGGCATGCACCAGTCGCGCACCCCCGCCGAGGCATGCACTAGGCCGAGGCACCATGCCCGTGCAAGGCGGGAGCAACCGAGGCACCGTGCCTAGGCAAGGTACTGTAACAGGCACCATGCAAGCAAGGTACTTCAGGCCGGCGCACCATGTCTAGGCAAGGCACCAGGCCGGAGGCACCATGCTCCAAAGTAAAGGTACCAGCCAAGGCACCACAGCCCAGGGCAAGGCAATTGTAGTCGAGCACCCTGCCCAGCATGCACCAGGCCGAGGCACCACGTGTTCAGCAAGGTACAGGCCGAGGCACCATGCCCGTGCAAGGTACTTCAGCAATCGCGCCTGTGAGGCAGCATGCACCAGCTGAGGCAACGTGGGGAACGAGGGGCATGCCTTCACCAAGCAACGTGGGGCAACGTAAATCGCAGTACGCTTCGCAACATGGGGAAACGCCCGTCCATGCTTCATGCTGCGGCAAGCAGCATGGCATCTTAGGGTAACGAGTCGACAACGATCGCTGCGGGAGAAAAGCAACGAATGCTTGTCTACTTCTACCAAGAATCGAATGTCGTATAGTCATGGCAGATATTAGCATCGCCCCACGCACCAGTGGTACGGGTGTGTGCACGCTGGGGCAAGACGCTTAAAGGCCGCGTGCTCAGGCCGGTGCGCTGCCAAGCTCCATAGAGGCAACCACCTTAAAGAGCAATATGCTCTTTAAAAATCCTATGAGACATCACACACGCCATGAGAAGAGCAATGGAAAATTTTAACCAGAGTTACTTTAGTCCCGTTTTTTGCAGATTCTCTTATAATAATTATACATGGCCAAGAAAAAAAGAAGAAAAACTTGGACAGAAAAACATTATTTTTATTTATTTAATAGAAAAATAGGGAAAATAGGAAAATAGAGAAAATAGTAAAAAATATTTTTAAAATTCATTTTTCACATGGGAAAAATATTTGGGACCAGAATTGACCGATTTGAAGTGGAGGAAATATTTATTTTAATTTATTTATCGAAAAATAAAGTAAAAATAGGTGAAAACAGGGAAAATAGGGGAAAATAGGTGCAAATAGGGAGGCAATTGATTTAAGATTTGGTCTACTGAATGCACATTTTACTATAAAATATTAATATTTGATAATATTTAAATGAAAAGGATAATTTTAAATTTTTATTTTCTAAAAATATAGGAATATGGAAAACATGTGGAAAAGGTATTGAAACATTTTTGTCATGAGAATGATATTTGAACAATGAATGAGGAAGAAACAATGGAATAGAAACGAGCATGGTTAGGAAGATTATGTACAGGCGCCAAAGCCACCAATATTGCTCCGTGCAACGTACGAGTGACAACAAGGGCTGTGGCACCATCAACATTGCCGAGGCACTCCATCAATATTGCAAATTACATTTCTTGGCACGATGGAACGGGGTTGACTGCGGGCGTGGCAAAGCACTGTGTCGAGGCACCGCTGTCATGGTACGGCAAGCAATGACTAGTGGCGAGGCCCCGGTGTGTTCAGTATGACAAAGCACCAGGACCCAGGGGCCCTATGTCTAGGCATGGCATGGCACCAGGGCGCCGAGGCCCCGTGTGTCTAGGGCATGACAAAGCGCTAGACCGAGGCCATATGTCTGTGCATGGCATAAAGATTCAAAGTCGAGGCCCCGAGGTCTCAAAGGTGGTTCATGCATAGCAAGCCATAGCACTCAGCGCCGAGGCCCCAGGCCCAGCATGGCATGGCATGCCATAAGCACTCAGCGCCTGAGGCCCCGTGTGTCTAGGCATGGCATGCCATAGCACTCACTTCGAGGCGCCGAGGCCCCGTGTGGCTTCAGCATGGCATGCCAAGACTACCCCGAGGCGCCGAGGCCCCGGTGGTGTCTAGGCATGGCATGCCATAGCACTAGGCGCCGAGGCCCGTGTGTCTAGGCATGGCATGCCACAGCACCAGGCGCCGAGGCCCGCGGTGTCTAGGCGGCATGGCATGCCATAGCACTAGCCCGAGGTCCCGTGCGTTCAGTGCATGGTACGCCATACATCAGCGCTGAGGTCTCGTGTAGTCTCAGCACGGCATGCCATAAAGACTAAATTCTCGAGGCCCCGAGGCCCCGTGGTGTTCAGCATGGAATGCCATAAAGACTGGGGCGCTGAGGTCCCGTGTGTCTAGGCATGGCATGCCATAGCACTAGCCCGAGGCCCCGAGGCCCCGTGTGTCTAGGCATGGAATGCCATAGCACTAGCCCGAGGCCCCGTGTGTCTAGGCATGGCATGCCATAGCACTAGCCCGAGGCCCCGTGTGTCTAGGCATGGCATGCCATAGCACTAGCCCGATGCCCCGTGTGTCTAGGCATGGCATGCCATAGCACTAGCCCGAGGCCCCGGGTGTCTAGGCATGGCATGCCATAGCACTAGCCCGAGTCCCGTATGCCCAGGCATGGCATGCCATAAAGACGAGCGCTGAGGTCCGTGCTCAGGGCATGGCATGCCATAGCACTCAGCGCCGAGGCATCGTGTGCCCAGGCATGGTGGCGCTACAGCACTCCAGCCCGAGGCCCCAGATAAGCCTAGGCATGGCATGCCATAGCACTAGCGCTGAGGCCCCTCGTGTGTCTAGGCATGGCATGCCATAGCACTCAGGCGCCGAGGCATCGCGGTGCTCCAGGCACGGCATGGCATAGCACCAGCCGAGGCCCCGTGTGTCTAGGCACGGTACATGGCATAGCACCAGCCCAGGCCCCGTGTGTTCAGCATGGCATGCCATAGCACTAGCCCGAGGCCTCGTGTGTCTAGTACGGCATGCCATGAAGACTAGACCGAGGCACCGTGTCTAGGCATGGAATGGCACATTCATGATAGAAATAACCCCAACCCTAAAAACAATGTTTTTAAACTAGGGCTTATTTAATCTAGGCATGGCATGGCATGGCACTAGTCGAGGCGCACCGCGTCAAGGCATGCACCAGCCGAATCAACGTGTCTAGGCATGTCACATGGCACAAGGTCGAGGCAATCACAAATAATCGCGTGTCGAGGCATGCCAAGGCACTCAGCCGTACACCGCGCTCAGCAAGCACCGGGTCGAGGCACCGCTCCTAGGAGGCATGCACCAGCCGAATCACCGCACGGCATGCCATGGCACTAGGTCGAATCACCGCGCTCAGTAATGTCACGCATTCAGCCGAGGCACCACCGTGCTTAGGCAAGCACCGGCCGAGGCACTGTGTCTGCGCCACGACACCAGTCGAATCACCCGCTTCAGCATGCCATGGCACTAGGTCGAATCAATCGTGCTCAGGCATGCTCATGGCACCAGGGCCGAGGGCACCGCGCTTGTGCAAGCACCGGGCCGAGGCAATCAGGCCCGGTGCCACACCAGTCAATCACCTTGCTCTAGGCATGCCAGCGGCACTAGGTCGAATCAATCGCGCCCAGTACGCCACGGCATTCAGGTCGAGGCACCGCGTTTGTAAGCACCGCCGAGGCAATCGCGCCTGTGCCATGACATCGTCGAATGTCGCTTGTGTTACGTCACAAGACTACACTCAGCCGAGGCACGGTAGTCTACGCCATGGCACTAGACCCCAGGCACCGTGCGCCTGTGCCATGGCACTAGTCGAGGTCCTGCCTCGCATGTCATGGCACCAGCCGAGGCACCGTGGCCAAGGCATGCCTCATGACCAAAGCCGAGGCACCGTAGGCATGGCATGCTACTAAGCCATGGCACCCGTCTGTGCAAGGCACTAGGCATGGGGAACCCTGTCTGTGCATGCTCATGGCATTCAGCTCACCAAAGGCACCGTGCCTCGCATGTCATGGCACCAGCCCGTGCACCGCGGCTAGCAAGCACCTCGGGCCGAGGCACCGTGCTTAAAGTACCAGTCGAATCACCGTGCCTGTGCATGTCATGGCACTAGGCTCCAGCACCGTGCTTAGGCAAGCACCGGTCGAGGCAATCGCGCTAGCAAGCACTGGGGTCGAATCAATCGCGCTCCGCACGTCATGGCATTCAGCCCAGCACCGCGCCCGTGCACCGCGCCCAGCATGTCACGGCACTAAATCGAGGCACCGCCCGGGCATGTCATGGCACTAGGCCGAGGCAATCGCGCCCAGCATTAAAAACATGGCATTCAGGCCCGTGCACCGCGCCTAGGCATGTCATGACTCAGCCCGTGCACCGTGCTCAAAGTGTGCTAATGCTAATCACCGTGTTTCCAGGCAAAGCACAAGGCGGAATCATCAGGTTTCGCATGCCGCCAAGACAGGCTCAGCGCCGCGCTCAGGCAAGCACAAGGTCAATCACCGTGCCTAGGGCATGTCATGGTGCACCAGTCGAGGCACCGCGGTCGAGGTGGCGTCATGGCACCAGGCCGGCGCACCGCCGCGCACTGCCGGTGCACCGCGCCTGGGGCAAGCACTACCGAGGCATCAGGCTCAGTAAAGCACGCCAGCCGACGCACCGCGCCTAGCATGTCATGGCACGAAGTCGTAATCACCGCGTTTCCAGGCATGGCACTAGGTCAATCACCGCGGCTCAGCATGCCATGTGCACTAGCTTCCAGGCCGAGGCGCCGTGACCAGGCAATGTCACTCGCACCAAATGAGGCACCGCCTGTGCACGACCCTGCAGCGGGCAACAGGACTAGGCATGCCATGGCACCAGTCGAGGCACCGTGGTTCAAGCATGGCCTAGCTTAGCATGGGGAGGCAAGACAATATCATGGGGGTGGAGGCGCGATGTAATGGCATGGCCTGGGCACAAGGACACCACAATCTACGCCCTGGAATCCGCCTACCACGTGATCGAGGCAACATGCCCACGAACGGACGCAGCTAACGACCGAGGCACCATGGCATACAGCCCGCGGTGCAAGCGCAAGTCGCGGCTGGTCCGACCTGCTTGTCTTGATTTCTCGGAGCAAGGCAATCGCCACCCAATCGCTTCTCATTTCCGCTTAGCTTTTTATTCCATACGCATGTTTTATCCGTCGACCTAAGATTTGTTCAACGGCCAAGGCTTCCCGTACCACCCCGGTAACGCTCTGCACCTCTTGTCTGAGGGACGAAAAAGGAAACTGGTGGATCGGTTCGAGGGGAGGGACGACCCGAGCGACATAGGGCCGATCTCGATCGGCAAAGAAGGCCACTCGCCACTTACAATAAATTCCGCCGCTGCATTTGGGTCGTCCGCAAAGGATTCTACCCGCCGCTTCGGGTCGGAATACGCTTCAAGGCGGCTCACACGTTTGTCCACCGCTGAGGACCGACTAAGCGGACACGCGGCCTCAAATGAGGGCCCCCACCGAGGGCTCCAACGGCGACGGCGCATCGCTGTCGTTCTAGCCCTGATTCCACCTGGGAGGCGTTCAACATAATCCAAATAAGACTTAGCTTCGCCACCGGCTTTTCAAATCCGCCGCGACGACCACCAGCGAACTAACCGCCCCGCATCAGGTTGAATTACTATCGCGACACCGTCGTAGGGTAAACCAACTCGTCTCACGACGGCGCCTAAAACCCAAATTTCACGCTCCCTATTGGTGGGTGAACAATCCAACACTTGGTGAATTCTCGCCTACAATGATAGGAAGAGCCGACATCGGCGATCAAAAGCAACGTCGCTATGAACGCTTGGTCGCCACAAGCCGCTTATCCCCGTGGTAACTTCTTTTCCGACACCTCTAGCTTCAAATTCAAGGTCTAAAGGATCGATAGCCACGCCACGGTTCGTATTCGCATCGAAATCGAATCAAACGTAGCTTTACCCTTTTGTTCCACACGACTTGCTCGTTGAGCTCATCTAGATTACACCCGCGTTATCTTTTAATGTGATGTGTCACTCAAATTGCTAAACTCCCACCCGACAATGTCTTCCTCGCCTCGATCGAATGCCACAGCGCCTTGGTCCAAAAGGATGTTCTCGCCTCCGATTCACACGGAATAAGTAAATAACGCAAGTAAAGGTATTTCACTTTCGCCGCTTCCGCCTCCCACTTATCCTGCACACCTCTCAAGTCATTTCACAAAGCTCCACTGGTATCGCTCAACAGGTCTTCTTTCCCCTCGCCGATCTCCGCCAAGCCCGTTCCCTTGGTCATGGTTTCGCGGGATAGTAGACAGACGTTGGGAATCTCGCATCCATTCATGCCGTCAATAATTAGATGACGAGGCATTCGCTACCCAAGAGAGTCATGCTACTCCGCCGCTTACCCGCGCTGCTGAATTTCTTCACTTTGACATTCGTAGCACTGGAGTAAATCACATTGGCGTGAGAACCGCAGGGACCATCGTAATGTGCTTTGCTTAATTAAATGGGCCGGATTCCCTTGTCCGTACTCAGCCCGAGTCGACCGTTCGACGCCCGAAGGCCCCGAGGGAGCCGCCGCCTCTTTCATTCCGCCCCCGGCCGCGACGCTGGCGGACCGCCTTCGCGTGATACCAAAGCTCAATCGACAAACGACGGGTTCGACTGGGGACCCCGTGCCCAGCCCTCGTGAGCCAACTTTCCCGAGGTTACTGATCCATTTCGCGACTTCCTCGCTTTACATCGCTCCATCGACCGCAGGTCGCTCACCTCGAGACCCGGAGCGCGCGCGAGGCTGACCGGGCGTGGAGCACTCGTCCTCCCGATTTCATGGGGCCGCCGAGGGCGCACCGACACGCCGACGCGGCGGTGCTCTTCCAGCTCGCCGACTTACCTCCGTACCGAGCCGCTTCCAGTGGTGGCTAGCCGTTAAACGAAAAGATAACTCTTCCCGAGGCCCCCTCGACGACGCCTCCGACTCCCTAACGCCGCCACCGCCACGTCCCGGTTCAGAATGTTAACCCGATTCCTGATGCTCAAAGGCGCGCACGCTATCGGATCGGGCTTCTCCCGCCTCTTAGATCGACTAACCCATGTGCAAGTGCCGCTCACATGGAACCTTTCCCTCTTCTCGCCTTCAAAGTTCTACTCAATATTTGCTACTACCACCAAGATCCGCACCGACGGCCGCTCCGCCCCGGCTCGCGCCCCAGCCACGCGACCGCCGCGCCCTCCCACTATCGAGGCCCGCCCGCCCGACGGTCGGTGATAGGTCGCGCGCTTCGCCGCCATCCATTTTCTGGCTACTGATTCGGGCAGTGAGGTCGCTACACACTCCTTAGCTGATTTCGACTTCCATGACCACCGCCCCGCTGTCTTAATCGATCAACACCCTTTAGTTCCGAGGTTACAGCTGGGCACCAGAACCCCGGGCTTCCTCGCCATCCCAAGACGCTAGCTCGCTACCAAACGTCACTGAGCTCGATTCGTGTCTCGGCCACCTGGAAAGAAACAGGCCGCCCTACCTATTTAAAGTTTGAGAATAGGTCGAGGGCGCGGCGCCCCGATGCCTCTAATCATTGGCTTTAATTCGATAGAACTCACGCCGCGGCCCAAATTTATCCCGAAGAAACTTCTCGAGGGAACCAAATACTAGATGGTTCGACATTAGTCTTCGCCTCATACCCAAGTCAGATTTAACGATTTCGCGACGTCAAGATCGCCGCGGCCTCCACCGTAGTGCCTGCCGCCCCGCCTGCATAGTTCACCATCTTCGTCCCGACAGCATGCTCACCGGAACTCTTCGTAAGATCAAGGCTCACGACGGCGGCACCCCCTCGAGTAAATCCCGCCGATCACCTTCCCACGCCTTTACGGGCTGGTTAGCCCGCACTCGCACACATGTCGAATTCTTGGTCCGGCTTCAAGATTCGGGTCGAATGGGGGCCCACAAGTCGACGCCATGAGCGCACAGCCGGCACGCCCGGCTACGCAGGCCAACGACGATCGAGGCGATCGACGTTTCCACGTATGACTACAACCCGGGCTCGGGGTCGCGCCTCAAACCGCCTGGTCCGGCGCCCGGAAGCCGATTTCTCCACGGACCGCTGGATCGCTCCACATCCGACCGAGGCATCGCCGCCCATCCGCTTCCCTCCCGATACCCTCAAGCACTCTTGACTCTCTTTCAAAGTCCTTTCATCTTTCCTCGCGCACTTGTTTGCTACTCCGCCTCTCGCTCAGATGAAGCCTTGGACTAATTTACCGCTCCGATCGGGCCGTGATTCCCAAACAACCCACCGCCGACAATACCGCGGGCGCGACAGGTCCGGCACGACGTGGCTCACCTCTCCGCGCCCCTTCCAGGACTTGGGTCCCACCGTCGCGAGGACGCTCCGCACTCACACACTCGATCGCAACCGCCTGATTCGCCGCTTTTCCTGGCTCGCTCATTGCTACTAAGGGAACTTTGTAAGCTTTCTTTTTCCTCCGCTATTGATATGTTTAAACCTCGGTGTTCCCGCCGACCTGGGTCGCCGCCGAGGTTCTCAAGCCTCGCGGGTGCCCGTCAAGCGCCGCGCCCGACATGGAGATTCTCCTCCTTCCTCCGGACGCAGGGGAAAGGATCGTGTGGGTCTGCTTTTTAAACCACCGCCATCGAGGCGTGCATCGCCGCGACGTATTTAACCAACCACGGACGCCGATGTTCCATGGGAGGCCAATGTCCGCCCAACCTGCCCTTACCTCGGCTGAAAGCGGGGTGGAGGGGGCGACGCGGTGCGTGACGCCCGCGCGGCCCTCGACCCATCGGCGTCAGCGCAACTTGCGCTCAAAGACCTCGATGATTCACTGGATTCGCACCACACCTGCATCGCGCGATTTGCTAATGCTCTTCATCGACATGCGGAGCCTAGATATCCGTTGTCGAGAGTCGCTTTTGTGGAGTTAAACGACCACGCTTCCTCGCCAAGCACTGCGGACTCCGGGGCGACTGGACGGCGTTGTTTCGCTAGGTTTTCCTTTTGGCGCTTCCACGCCGGGTTCGCGGTTGATCGAAGGCCCCGGCAAGAATACACCCCCATGCACGTGGCAAAGCGGAAAGGCTCGCGAGGCCCACCGATCCATCGAGCGGAGTGAGGCTTCACGCCCGCTTCCGCCCTCGACGTTGTTAAACAACGCGGCCACTTCGTCGCTCGGGTCGATAGGTTCGACAATGATCCTTCCGCAGTTCACCACGGAACCTTGTTATTTAATTTCTCCTTCCTCTAAATGGAGATGGGTCTGACCTCGACGTCAGCAGGCGGCGGTAACCGCTCACGCCGCCGCGATCCGAACACTTTCACCGACCATTCAATCTGGGTAGGAGCTAATTTCCGCGGTGTGTACAGCGGCGGACGAGTCAACGCGAGCCGATGACTCTCGCCACTAGACCTCGCGAAGACCAACAATTGCAATGATCTATCCCCATCACGATGAAATTTCAAAGATTACCCCGGCCCGTCGCCAAGGCCATGACTCAAGTGGAAGATCGGGCCAGAGCGCCACAGGCGGCCTTAACATTCGCGGCATCACGCACTGCTATTGCCTCAAACTTCCTCGCCTAAGCCGCCATGTACCCTCTAAGAAGCCGGGCCGCGAGGATCACCTTCGCGATAGCTAGTTAGCAGCCGAGGTCTCGTCATAACTGAATTAACCAGACAAATCGCCTCCACCAACTAAGAACGGCTATGCACCACCTCACCCATAGAATCAAGAAAGGAGCCTCACCACAACCCACTATGTCCGACTCCGTAAGCTCTCGTGTCGAGTCAAATTGCCGCAGGCTCCACTCCCTGTGGTGCCCTTCCACACCTTTAAGTTTCACCCGCGACCATACTCCCGAACCCAAAAAACTTTGATTTCTCATAAGGTGCCAATGAGTCCTAGCAACATCCGCCGATCCCCGCTCCGATCGCTTATGGTCAGACTGGCACTCCGCATTCCATCGCCTTCAGCCCCCAACTTTCGTTTGATTAATGAAAACATCCGCATCAAAGCCGCAGCTTGTTCACTTTCATAACCAAGAATTTCACTCGACTATGAAATACCAATTGCCCCGATCGTCTCCTTGCGACCACATTCGATCCCGGCTACAACACAATAGGACCGAAATTTATGATGTTATCCCATGCTAATGTATCCATAGCGTAGGGCTTGCTTGAAAGCACTCTAATTTCTTCAAAGTAATGTTATTCACACCCGGGCCGCTAAGACCAGAGCGCATCGCCGGGTAGGCGGACAAGAGGACCTGGCACACCGTAAGGCTGGGGATCGACCGACCCATCCCAAAGTCCAACTACGAGCTTTTTAATCGCAAATAACTAAATATACGCCATTGAGCTCGAATTACCGCTACCGCCGGCACCGCACTTGCCCTCCAATGGATCCTCAAGTATGGGATTTATCGGTAATTTATTCACTATTTTTAATTGTTATCTGCATTGTTATTTATTGTCAAATACCGCGTCGATTGGGTACTTGCGCGCCGCCGCCTTTCCTTTTCGATGTGGTAGCTGGGCTTCTCGTGCTCTCCCTAATTCAACCCACCTCGTCACTCCGTCAATACCACGGTAGCCACTATCCTACCATCGTAAAGTCGATAGGGGCGTATATTTGAATGATGCGTCGCCGCAAGACGATGGTCGTGGGCGATCCGCCGGAAGCTATCATGAATCACGTGGTTAGCCCGCGCATAGCCCGCGCCGACCTTTATCTCCAATAAATGCATCCCTTCCGGTAAGCCCAGGGTTTGTCATACGTATTAGCTCTGTATCACACGCTTATCCGGTGCAGCAAGTACCATCAAACAAACTATAACGATTTAATTGAGCCATTCGCAGCTACAAATCAATTAGTTCATACTTACATGCATGGCTTAATTCAGACAAGCATATGACTACCCAGGATCAACTGTGTGAAGATATTCTTGTGCAATCGCCTGAACCCGCATGCACCTACCCTAGACCACAATGGTGTCTGGAGGGCAAAGCAAGGCAGCCGCATCGTCGTACATACGCTGCCTAGCGACACTACTTTAAGCTCGGGCAATGGGCAGGATCTTTAGACTCATGCCCGTGTTAAGGTTCCTTTCGCATCCGAGAGCACGAGCCATCATCACGGGCCCATTGCAAAACCCCTTCGCATGGTCACACGCTGTATACATGGAGCACGATGATCGCTGCAAGGTCCACTCGCCTATGAGCAGCTAGATGGAGAAAGGCAACATTCGAGAGAAAATTCCATCGATCGGGAAGGCAACACAGAACCACACGCCGATGCCCGCGCTTGATTCAGCCGCTTTGTGCTTAGGAATGAGTGGTGTGGACGCGGCAATAGTTCGTTGCACGAGCAAGGAGCCTACCAACCCACATTACCCAAACACCACTCACACGCCACGTTGACTTCAAGATGCACCACACAATCGAACCGCGACTAGTCGAGTCGCCTCCTAAGAAGCACACCTGAAGGCCGCTTCATGCCTTCAGAAGTGATCATCTAGCATGAGTGTTAATGATACCGACTATTTCCAAGCAAATCGAATAGTTGGTCAAGAATGTAAGACAAGCCTAGATACAAGAAGATTGCAAGCCTAAGCGTGCCCGCTTCACCATGTCTAGGCAATGAACTACGCCGAAAATTCGCATGTTCAGGCATGGCATGGCATCAGCCGAGGCACCATGTCTAGGCATGCACTCGCCGCGGCAATCGCGCTCCAGCATGTCATGGCACTTCCTAGTCCCGTGCACCGCGGCTTAGGCAAGGCACTCAGAGAGGAACCGTGCCTAGGCAAGGCACTAAGCCAAGGAACCTTGCCTAGCAAGGCACTAAGTTAGTGGGAACCTTGCTCAGGCAAGGCACTGGGCCATGGAACCTTGCCCAGGCAAGCAGCACTTAAACCGAGGAAACTACCAGCATGGCACTAGCACCATGCCTAGCATGCATCCAAAGCCGTAAGGTTTCATGCCTAGGCACATGCACTAGACAGCAATCGTGCCTAGCCAAGGCACTAAGCGAGGCAATCATGGCTGGTGGAACGAGAGGCATAAGCTAAGAAGTGGTGAACATCCGCTCATAGCTCGGGAGGCCATGGGCAAGCAAAGATGGCGTCTTAGGGCAACGAGTCGCACAAAGATCGCATGGGAGAGCTAGCTAAACTTTATCAATGGCTCTAGTCGCACAGCAATCTGGGATGTCGAGGACTCGGGTGAGATATGAGCACACCCGGCGCACAAGTGGTACGTGTGCACGCCGGCAAAGACGCAAGGCCGCGGCCCAGCCATGGCACCATGCCTAAGCAAGGCACTAAGCCGAAGTACTGATGCCTAGCATGCACTAGGCCGAGGCATCGCGCCTGGGGCATGCATCTAGGTGAAGGCACCTTTGCCTAGGCAAAGGCACTAGCGGCGCACCATGGCTAGGCATGACCAAACCCGAGGCACCGCCGTGCCTAGGCGGCGCCCCGTGCCTAGGCATGAACTAGGCCAAAGCACCGTGACTAGGCCACGACTCAGGGCCGAGGCACCGTCAAGGCATGCACTAGGCCGAGGCACTGGCCGAGGCATGCACCAGCCGCGCACCACGCCCGTGCAAGGTACCAGGGCCGAGGGCACCTCGCCAGGCATGCACCAGGTCGAGGCACTCGCCTAGGCATGCACCAGGCCGAAAATCGCCGAGGCATGCACTAGGTCGGCGGCACCATGCCCGTGCAAGGCACTAGGCCGAGGCACCCAGTTTTAGGCATGCACTAGGTCGAGGCATCTCGTCCAGCATGCACTAAATGAGGCACCCTCTGCCGAGGTGATGGTCAGGCCGAGGCACCATGCCCGTGCAAGGCACTAGGTCGAGGCAACTCAGTCGAGGCATGCACTAGGTCGAGGCACCATGCCTCCAGTAGCGCACTCAGGGCCAAGGCACCTCGCCTAGGCATGCACTGTGCCGAGGCACCCTGCCTTGCGCACGCACTCAGCCAGGCACCATGCCCGTGCAAAGGCACTAGGCCGAGCACCTGCTCAGGTGCATGCACTCAGGCCGGCAGCGCACTAGGGCCAAGGCACTGCCTAGGCATGCACTAGGCCGAGGCACCCCGTCGAGGCATGCACTAGGTCGGCGCACCATGCCCAGCAAGGCACTAGGCCAAGGCACCCCGCCTAGGCATGCACTAAAGTCGCACCCCAGGTCGGTGCGCATGCACTAGGCCGGCGCACCATGCCCGTGCAAGGCGGACAATCGGCGCGCAATCGCGGTTCCAGCAAGGTACTAGGCCGAGGCACCATGCCCGCTAGCGTACCAGCCGGCGCACCGCGTTCAGGCAAGGTACAGTCGGCGCACCATGTCTGTGCGCGTACCAGGCCAAGGCACCATGTTCAGGCAAGGCGGCACAGGCCGAGGCACTCGTCTGTGCATGCACCAGGCCGAGGCAACTGTTCAGGCAAGGTACTGGGGCCGAGGCACCATGCCCGTGCAAGGTACTAGGCACCGTGCCCAGGGGAGGCACACCAGGGCGAGGCAACGCGGGGAATGAGGGGCATGCCTTCACCAAGCAACGTGGGGGCAACGGGGAACGAGGCATGCTTGCAACATGGGGAACGTCCGTCCATACTCAAGGCCTATGGGCAAGCAAGTGATGGCATCTTAGGTAACGAGCCGACAAATTCATCACAAGTGGGAGAGCAAGCAACGGGTCATCGCCTAGCTCTCACCTGAACCCGAATGTCGAGGGCCTGCGGGTGGCATATGAAGCACGCCCATGCCACTAGTGGCATGGGTGTGTGCATCGGGCAGCACGTTAGCGTCGCTGGGTAGTTCAGGTCGCGCACGCTAAGCCCATAGAGGCAACCACCCCCTTAAAGAGCAATATGCTTCGAAAATCGGAGGAGACATCACACATGCTCGAGGGAGATATAATGGAAAATTTTAAACTGTGAAAGCGATT
>JAEQBH010003464.1:0-219218 GCA_016808115.1 Tetrastigma voinierianum | reverse complement strand
TTACAAGATCTAATGATAGATCAGAGTGACTCCATTAAATAAATCCCTCAGCATATATTGATAATCAGGTGGCCGCGTCGCTTTCGCTTGGCATATAAATAATGAGGAGAGTCGTTTCTTTTGAAAAAACATAGTCATTCAATAGCATGTTCCTTCTTTCCTTTCTCTTTTATTTCATGTCCTTTTAAAGTCCACATTGTTGACAAGGGGGATTATAAGTTCTCATGTTTGCCATACCAAAAGTTCTATTTATTGAAAGATGCACTTCATTTTGGTAGATTTGAAGTCCTCATTGTTGACAAGGGGGATTATGTTCCTCAAGTGTTTACCATACCAAAATTCAATTTATTGAAAGATGCACTTCATTTTGGTAGATTAGGAATTGTTTTAGCAGCTGTATTTAATAAAGTTCTTTATAAAACATCATATATAAGAGAGCTTGTTTTGAAGAGATTTATCAATTATTACTTGCTACATCTTTAGAAGGCTTTTATATCTACCAGCTTCCCAGAACTTCATGGCCAATTGCTAGTATTGTAACTTCTATGCAAGAGCTTTGAGCCCTGATATCTTTAATCTGATGTACTTCTTAAATGTAACCAAATGCTAATTTTTTGAAAAGCTATTTTAAGCCTCACAAACCATGTGTCAAAGCGGACTTAGCATCTTTGAAATGCATGGGCACACCTATCAGTTTCAAGATTCTAGGTGCCGCCATTTATGATACCTATACTTTTCAAGTTTGCCTAATGTGCTCATCTCAACATGACATGATATGGGGGTGTGTGGGCACTTTTTTTTAAATGAGTAACAAAATTATTATTAGAAGTTCCAAAAGGACGCTACAAAGCGCAGATGATGCATATTATAGCTGCCAATAAGAGAGCCAAAAGGATGGGAAAAAAAAACCTGATCCCTCAAATCCAACTCAACCAATCAATAAAGGAACCAAGGACATAGATGTTTTGGTTTTAGAAACAAATTGATCTAAGATAACAAGCTGCACTGACACAAGAATTTCAGCCTTTAAACTAAGAACCTTACATTGTCAGAAAAGCTTCTATTTGTCTCTCTTTCCATACTCAGCTGGGTCTAAAAGAGGCTAAAGGCTCTGCACCCTGAACATTGTTTCCACTTTATGCGTGGGCTTCTTGTTGAATACTGTTATTTTGCTTTAGATTTTACTGTTCTTTTTTAAAATTGGGACAAAAGGAAAAAAATAATTTTTTATTTATTATTTTATTAGTTTTTCTTATCAAGAATTAATTTTTTGCTTCAAACTAAATTATATATATATATATATATATATATATATATATATATATATATATATATGGTATATATATATATATATATATATATTCTCTTTATTTCTTCACTCTTCCTCTTCCTCCTTATTCCCTACTCAATCTTTCTGTACTCAAAGAGGGATGCAATAATAATGAAAACAAGGAACCTTTCTTAGTGAGGAAGTCTATCAAAAGATTTGAGAAAATTGATACTAGGACCACTATGTGCAAACTTCAACCATCATTTTTCTAGATGACATTGCTGAATTTTTATTCCAGTAATTTATATTGTAGTTGAACTTGTTAAGTAGGAGAACTATGCCTGGTTAATATATGATGGCATTAATGTTATTTCCCAGAATGCAGGTCCATCAGCAACCATGTCATATTGTTTATACTGATTATCGGCCAACACCACTTCAGCATTATATCTTTCCTTCTGGAGGCATGGTCTCTACTTGTACTGGATGAAAAGGAAAATTTCGTGGAGGATAGCTTTCTGTGAAAGCTTTAAATGCACTAGTTCCTACTGGGAAGGGACAAGAAAGAGAAAATGGAAGAGGCAGAAAGGATTGGTTGTGGGCAAGCTGTGAAGAAAGTGACATTTTCAAGATGGTGAAAATGATCATTCGTCAGTATGATCCTGTGATACTTTTCAGCTTCAGTAAAGGATTGTGAATTTCTTGCAATGCAGGTAACTCTCTCTCTCTCTCTCTCTCTCTTGTTGAGAAGGAAAAATGAGATGGGGTCAAGTTATCCACCTAGGTGTCCACCATTGGGGATGTGGCCGCGATTATACACTAATCAAATGCTTCTTTTTTTGGTCTTTTTTTTTTTGTTTTGATGAAAAAACCAGTTTATAATCATATTGGAATTTATTTCTTTACGATAAGGAAAATTGGTCAAATGCAGAGTAAGGGTCCAGCACTGAGGCGGCTTTTCACAATGCCTTTGTGTCCTAGAGGCTGAAGGAGCTGGTATTTAGAAATGTTGATTTTTAAACCCTTAGGAGCCTTATGTAGCGGTTGTGAAAGTAAGTTTAGAAATTTAGCCCGTTTTGGTTTGAATTTTTGAAAACTCCGCTTTCTGCTCTCAAAAAACAAGAAGAACAAGGAATATAAGGAGAACATGTTTTGTTCCCATTTTTTTTTGTTTTGAAAAACATAGAGAACATAGAAAACAATGTACCTTAGAGAACAAGAACAAGTTTAGTTTTGGTCCTTCACGCTCTACTATCCCTATGTAAGAGCAACAGTGGGGAAAAAAAAGAAAAATATCTGGTTGGCAGCCCTCTTTGCTTAGATTGGACGTTATGGCGGGAAAGGAATATGGTGGCCTTTTGATAATGGTGTTACCTCTGCTCAAAGGACAAAAGCTACTTTCTTGAGCAATTTATGGTCGTGTGCAAATTTGTATTGTGTGGATAACAGAAACTCTTTTCGATTTTTGACTCTGGCCGCCGTAGCTGACTTCATATTGTTTGTTTTGGGCTGGTAGGCTTTTTTGCAGCAGTTTGTTATGCTGTTTTTTTTTGTTCACCTTCTGGTTCCCTCTTGTATATTTCCAGTTTATTTCTTGGAACCTCTTGGTTCTTTTTTGATCAATATATTGTTTTTTATCGATAAAAAAAAAGAACAGTTTTCAGAGAACACCAAAATGGTGCTTTGTGTTTTCAAAAACAGGAACCAAACATACCCTTGGTTTTCTAAAGTTCTTTACATTCTGGGCTGAGGTTTGGTCTTTACAAGGCAATGTTGTACTCTTCTTGACCAAAATATGGTCCTTAGCTGCATCCCTTACTTATCAAAAGAACCAAAAAAAAAGAAAATGGCCCTTCTCTGGATGACAGTATGGTCATCAGAGACTTTGGGGTGTTTTTACCTTAGATGTAAATTCTAGTATCCCAGTTAATTTAAATCCAAATTAACAAATTTATGCTGATTTCAAGCTCTAGAAGTCATATATGTAATGGGTGAAATTGATTATTGAAATATATCTTAGGTTTCCAAAAAGCTTGACCAGATCTGGTAACCAAAAAAATCATTTAGCACTGAAACCGATTTCTCTTAGAATTGATTTCGTCTTAAGCCTCTTTATGAATATCAAAGCTTTAGATTTCTTCAACCCACTTGGAAAACTTATTTCACTGGGGAAACTAGTAGTTGAATCTTGAGTTTGGTTTCTTGCAATGGGTTTCCTAAAGGCTATTGATAGGGCCTCAAGCCTAATAAGAGAAACTCTCAAACTTAAGTATCACTCCACACTCTTGTGTGGAACCGATGCGATCAGATCATTCCATACCCTTGAGGACCACCAGGGTAGTCTATCAAAGCTCTCTCAAACATCTACCATCTCAGAATATCAATCTGCTTTTGAAGATTTGATGAACAAGGTTACTGGTATTTCCGAACGTTTGTTAATTAGTTTCTTCATCTCTGGATTAAAATAAGATATTCGAAGGGAATTATTTCGCCCTACACCGATGCTGAGCCTTTTCGCTCTGTTGTTTATGAAGCTCGTGTTGATGAGGCTAAGCAGAATTCTTGTTCTTGGTCCAAATGGTACTTCCTCAACCCAACTCTCGTACGCCAATTCTCTTAAACCCACCGACGCATTCCTATCTTACGCCACACCCTCTCAGAAACCTAATGCCTAGCATCCCACCACCACCTCCACCCTCAAGTCCATCAAGCGGCTCACTCCAGCTGAACTGAAAGAAAAAGGGAGAAAGGCCTATGTTATAACTGCCATCAGAAGTATGGGGTAAACCATCGTTGCCGCAGTAAATTTTTACACCTTTTGGGCACCGATGATGTTGAGGAGACAGGAAGTGACAATGCGGCAATGGATGAACCCACAGATGAACTAGTAGAAGGCGATATTTCCAGTTTGAATGCACTTGCTGGACAGGGTAATCCTTGTTCCTTACGTCTTTTGGGTGAAATTGCTTCTCATTGTGCTCATGTTCTCATTGACAGTGCTAGTACCCATAATTTCATCAAACCTTGTCTCGTAGAACATTTGAACCTTCCCATTCAGCCAACTTCTAAATTCAGAGTCTATATTGGTAATGACGATTTCCTACTTTGCCAACATGCTTGCCTACAGGTTGAACTATTGATGCAGGGAACTGTGTTTAAGGTGGTTTTTTTGTGCTGCCTATTGAAGGCCCAGATGTAGTTTTGGGAATACAGTGGCTTCAACAATTGGGAAGGGTCTCACATGATTATTCTGCGTTAACCATGGAATTTTTTTGGGAAGGACATTCAGTCATTTTGAAGGGTGATTTAACTGCAGAATCAAGCTTAATCAACCTCCATCAGTTTCCGGCTCTTCTCAACACCTCTGAGGTTCACACCTTGTTCACTTTAGAGGCCATTTCCCTAGCAGAACCTGCTTCTGAGTTCCCCAGTACACAGCCAGCTAATATCATATTTCCCTCCTTCCTTCCTGTGCCAATTACTCAGCTTCTTCAGCAATTTCACAGCCTCTTTCAAAGCCCAAGCCCTGTCAATCACAGCAATTACTCCACACTCTTGTGTGGAACCGATGTGGGATCGTATCAGCTACTGTCAATCAAAACCTGGTTAATATCGTGTATCTATTTTGGGGTTGCGTTTGTGATCGGGTGGGGTGTGCAGGGTAATGTTAAACTGTATGATTTTGATTTTCCATTTAAGATGTACTAGCCTTGCAACCTTGGATATCCATATCAGCTAGATACTGCATGTATGTAATCCATGTCAAATATGGCACAATAAACCATGTGCTCTGTATCATCCATAAATACTCTTTATCCTTTCTTTTCTTCTTTTTCTTCTGCTTCTTTTTATGTAAAAATGTTAAGCCTGAGGCTTGGTCTTTTTATGTTTATAGATGGCAAGAATGGATTTAAATGATGACAGTGAGAAAGGGAACATAGAAACCATATTCTGGAGTGCTATGGACATGCTTTCAGATGATGATAAAAAGCTGCCTCAGGCAAGAATTGTTCTCTTATTATTTGGCTCATTTTCATTCTAGCTTTTGGAATTCCTTTCTTCTTACTTATTTTAATTTCTATTTTGTAAAAATATTTTTCCCTAAACTATATATATATATATATATATATATATATATATATATATATATATATATATATATATATATATATATATATATATGTATCTTAGTATATCTCTTGGCATTCACCTTTCGCCCATCATTATTTTAGAAACTATTGCCAATATTTGGTCACATCATATAGTGCTTTAGCTTATTAGAAAAATATTTATGGTGCTTCTATACTCTGAAAATTTTCAGGTTTCAAATATGCTACCCCTCTTAAAGCGTGGAATAGGCGTGCACCATTCTGGTTTGCTTCCCATACTGAAGGAAGTGATTGAGATACTATTTCAAGAAGGCCTCATTAAGGTTGGGTGCTAAAACTTGTGAATGTCAGTTAACATGGATTTCTGTTAACACACTGCTCCTTTCAACTTTACATTGTATAAACCCAAATGTTGGTTTCTCAGTTCATGATCCTGTATAATTTCTGGAGCTTCTTGCCTCCCATGTTCAATTTTTCTTGAATTTTCACTGCATCCATGCCAGTTTCTGGAATGATCTTTCCTGTTCTTTATGCTTTCTTACTGAAAGGGACTTGTCTTTGTTTTTCCTCTCTTCTAATGAAAAAAATTAGAATATTCTAGTCACTGTTTGTTCAGTGGTGAATCCCTGCTAATTAATTAACTAATTTATTTAAGTGTGCTTTAAGTATTGAAATGTTGCCTTTAGTGTTTGTTTGCCACAGAGACTTTTAGCATTGGTTTGAACATGCCAGCGAAGACTGTTGTGTTTACAAATGTTCGTAAATTTGATGGGGATAAGTTTAGATGGATATCCAGTGGGGAGTTTATACAGATGAGTGGTCGTGCTGGTCGTCGAGGCATTGATGAACGGGGAATATGCATTCTTATGGTAGATGAAAAGCTAGAACCTTCTACTGCTAAAATGATGCTCAAAGGAAGTGCTGATTGCTTGAACAGGTGCGAATTTAAGCTGCCCCTTCATCATTGCTTTTGATGCAAAATAATGATTTGGGACCACTTTTGTTGCATACTATTTGCTGCAATTTAAGGGGCATAATGCAGTTAAACTGATCTGCGTGGTTAAATATGTTGTTTGTGTTGTATATTATTTGCAAGAACCTTTCCTAATATTTAGTTTAGTTGGCGAGTCTCCCTTGACAGGTAAAGAGACCCTTGACTTTTAACAGCTAGTTTTGTAATTTTAAAATTTTTTTGTAGCATACAGATTATTGTAAAATCTGAAAGTGGTGGAAAGAAACTTTTTTGATCTCCATAAATATAATCAAAGACCCTGGGGAGGAACTTCCTAAGAAAAATATCATTCTCGTAATAGGACATCTTCTCTTAAAATTCAACCTTATTTGGCAATAAACAGGAGCCTGAACTAGGCTTATGGGGTCCATCCAGTTTATTACCAGACCTAAGGGTACCAGGTCAGTTTTCTTTCTTTCATGGCTTCCAAAGATGCTTTTAGCCTAAATGCTGCTGCTTTTAGACATTTAAGGATGTAAATTAGAGTTTTTAACTAAATGAATGTTATCTAGAAGTTTGGATGGCTGGATGATAATATGGTCATAGGATATTGTCTAAGAGGTCTTTAGTCCTGGTTGCAAATGGTAGCCAAAGTTGTAGAAATGCTAAGATCATATTTTCATTGTCCTTGAATAGGAGGGATCTTGACTTGATTAAGAATCTGATCATGAGTTTCATTGTGAACAGGTTTATTAAGGATCCAAATCTGAATCTTGTGGCACTATATTATAAGATTTGGTCTAGGAACTTTTTTGTTATCCAGGCTAATCCTCCAAGCTACCAGCAATAGAACCATACAATTTGATCCCCAATCAGCCAAGAATTTGTATTGCTGCGGCCGGTGGTATGTTTTATTTGACACTCTTTCCCTTGTGTTCCAGTGCCTTCCATTTAAGTTACAACATGCTTCTGAATCAAATGCGATCTGAGGATGGCGATCCTGAAATGTTGCTTCGCAATTCATTTTATCAATTTCAAGCTGACCGTGCCATTCCTGATCTTGAGGTTGGTTGAAAATAACTTTGTCCATAAATTGTTTCCCTCCACTCCCCTCCTTCCAAATCATGTATTTTTTGACATTGCACACTCAGAAACAAGCAAAGACCCTTGAGGAAGAGAGGGATTCAATAATAATTGAGGAAGAAGATAGTTTGGAGAATTATTACAGCCTGATACTGCAGTATAAGAGTTTGAAGAAGGATGTCCGTGATATAGTGTTTTCTCCAAGATACTGCTTGCCCTTCTTGCAACCTGGAAGGCTTGTATGCATCCAATGCACAAAGACAGAGGATAATGCCCCATCTTTCTCTAGCAAGGATGAGACCACATGGGCAGTGATTATCAATTTTGAAAGGGTTAAAGGTCCTGAAGGTAAGAGCTTAAATTTATCTTAAACTTGACAGCTAGTTGTCCTTTCTAATTTAAGTTCAATATACTAATTGTTTGTGATCTGTAATTCAGATGATGCAAATAGAAAACCAGAGGATGCAGACTACATGGTGGATGTTCTTACCAGATGTACAGTTAGTAAGGATGGAGTTTCAAAGAAGACAATTAAGATTGTTTCATTGAAGGAGCCTGGTGAACCTGTTGTTGTTACTATTCCCATCTCTCAGGCAAAGTCCATAGCACTGTCCTAATATTCATAAATCTCTGTTCTTTCTTTTTTAACCAAAAAAGTTTTAACATGATTATTTTTGGCTTTTAATTTATAAATGACTCATCAAGTAGTGAATATTTTTGTAAAACTGCTTTAAAATAATCATTATTGTACAAGCTTTATTAGTCTTAAGCATCCCAGTTTCCAAACTCTGTTGATTTCTAAATGATGTTACGATAGAGAATTTTTTTGTTAAATTTGCATTAAATATATGTAATTTCTTTCTCAAATTAGATTTATCTGTCCCTCAAGTTTCTTCCCTTCTATCCCAGTTGTCTGGTGACTTAATTGGTCGAACATGGTAGTAAAGCACTTGCCCCCGAAAATTTTCTGCTTTTTTGGTCCTTTGGTATGCTACACCATTGATTATTCATGCCACCAATGAAACTGATCTGCTCTTTTCATTTATGAACAGATTGATAGTTTAAGTAGTGTCCGTCTGATCATATTGAAGGATCTTTTGCCATTGGAAGCTCGAGAAAACACCCTGAAAAAGGTCGGAAGTTCTTTCTAGATTTTACAAAGAAGGATACCCTTTAGGACCTTCTCGAGGAAGACATGAAGGTATGTTGGCATTTGATAGTTTCTGCATCTTGATCTGTTCATATTTGAAGAATTTTCCCATCTCATTCTTCAGGTTCAAAGTAGCTCATACAGAAAGGTTGTCCGTGAGGATAGAAGCTTTCATAGAGAGCTTGTTTGACAAGCATGAAGTTGCAGTTCCAATTTATTGAGCAGAAGCTTAAAGTTTGCATGGTGAAGAAAGAATTGACAGCCAAGATCAAGTCAATTAAGAAAACAATGCGCTCTTCCTCTGCATTGGCTTTCAAAGATGAACTGAAGGCAAGGAAACGGGTTCTTCGGAAGCTAGGGTAACGAAATTTCTATGTTTCATTTCATCCTTAGAACTAGGAAAGGATTTATTTTTATATTTTTTGGTTGTGGATGTTCTTTTTCCTGGAAGCTGCTTGATTTAAAGGCTGAGCCACTGCATTGGCATCTACATTATGTCAGGGAGCTGCAACCCTCTTAATTTCTTCCTGTTTCAAATCTTAATTTGATTCTGCTCTTACCTTTGTTTTGATCATCTGTCAAAATAAAATAACTGCCTATTTCCAGAAAAGCTTTACCTGATTGAGAAGTGCAAGATGGACTTTAAAGCCTGAAGTTAATCTGTTGTATCCCAAACAGAGGTTTGAGATATTGTACATTAAGAGGGAGGTTTAAAAGCATAAGATGGAACTTTTAGAAAGATGATGGTGCCAAGGGTGGTTGAGTATTCATCACTGCCTACACTTAGAATGAGGAGGAGGTTCTTTTGTGGTTAGAGTCTTCCACACCTCAGTCAATCCCTGGAAATGGGGCCATGAAAGTTGCTCCTTAAGTTATAAGTCTAGGGAAGAGACCTTGAGGGATGTTTTGGGGTTGGGGTTGGGGTATATGTAGTATTCATATATGAACTAAGCACATCTTAGTGATAGAGCCAAGGTGCTTATCATTGAGTTGGAAGCTTGCCAAGATAGGAATGTAGGTTGGACAGTCACCACTGGGCCTTCAGTGGCAAAGCCTAAAATTTATTAAGAGGCTCTTTTCTTTCTTCTTTTGCTGATAAATTTGTTTCTTATTAAACTCTTTGAATTTAGCTGAAATTTGTTTGTTAAATGATTAGAAGAAATCATGATATCAACGTCCATGGATCTTATTTAACTTCAGGTATGCTCAAGTGACAATGTCGTGGAGTTGGCAAGGTTGCTTGTGAAATCAGTAGCGCAGATGAGTTAATTCTCACGGAGCTTATGTTCAATGGGGTTTTTAAAGACATTAATGTGGAGGATATGGTTTCTTTGTCTCTTGTTTGTGTGGCAAGAGAAGCTTCAGGATGCTCAAAAGCCAAGGATGAACTTGAGTTGCTATTTACACAGCTACAGACAGCTCAAGTGGTTGCCAAAGTTCAGCTGGAGTCCAAGGTATTGACATGGAACTTTCTTGTTGATTCAATCATTTTTTCAATTTTCTAAACGTTGCAGTCCCCAATACAGCCTAGAGGTTAACAAAGTCTGCTGCAATCAATGTCTGGAAGATAGTAACTCTATCCCACATTTAAATATCTGGATTTTAGATATTCAATACTGATTCTCTTTCGAGTTTTAAGTACTTCAGTCTTAACTCTTAACTAGGTTCAGTCAGAGCTTCTCCTTGGTGCCTGTTTGGGAAATTACTAATATCGGCCAGCTATTTGGTTCACATTAACACTGAAACTGGTTCAAGTTTGCTTGCTCGTTTGTTTAGAATTGGGATTGAGTATTATTTCTTGTAAAATGGTGCTCAATCTACATCTTATATATGCTTACAAACATCCTCATTTTTCGGTTGACAAAAAAAGACCCTCATATTCATCTTCTACTCGACAACCATTTTTTCTATCCTTTTACAATGATCATTATTATTTTCTTTATTTTTTGTATACCTCACCTCAGGTCCAAATTGATGAGAGTTTTGTGAAATCTTTCCGGCCTGATATCATGGAGGCTGTGCATGCTTGGGGCCAAAGGGTCCAAATTCTATGAGATAATGGAAATTACACAGGTATTTGAAGTAAAGCTGACTCAGGCTATCAGGAGACTGGAGGAAATTCTACAGCAAATTCATACAAGCAGCCAAATCCATTGGAGAAACCATTGGAAGCAAAATTTGAGGAGGCTGTTTCCAAGATTAAGAGGGACATTGTCTTTGGGTATCTCTGTACTATAGATAGCAGTGCCGGGAGGAGAAGATTCAACTTCTTTTTTAGCAGATTCAACAATCTGCAGGCAGATGCAATGCACACACATGGGAAGTTGCATTTCTAATGAGAGAAAAAGAAAAGAGACTTGGTTTTAGTTCTTGCTCTGTTGACATGCATCGCATGCGCTCCTTTTCTATATCATTTACTGAAGGCTGGGGAAGAAGAAAATGGTACAGATAGTCATCTGAGGTGTAGTAGTAGTAGTAGATGAGATGATCACCTACTCTAAACAAACATTGGTGTTGGTGTAACAAACGACAGCAGAGAGAGCAGCATGACCTTTGGAAGGAATTTTTTGTTTCAACATCACTCTTTTGCAGTTGTAGCCTCTATTTTTGGCAGTCATTGGTTAGAAGTCAGTACCTAGAAGAGGCTTGTACTGTGCTGTGTGCTTCGTCTATGTTATATTTTATTTAAGCACTTCATTCACTTGTATAATTGTTAACACAGGTTAGGTTGAGGTTGAGGTTGAGGTTGAGGTTGGGCTTGTCACAGTCCTAATTGAATTTATTATTATATGGACCCCGTTAGTTATTATGTATTTGTGCATGATCTTCTTCCATTTTTATCTGTAAAGGATTTTGGCCTGGTCTTCAAAATGAATGTGTCTGTATTTTTATAAATAACTAATAAATAGGATACATTGACCATACATACACTATCTTATCTATCTCTCTGCCGCAATTTCCTTGATTGGGAGGGGTTATGGCCTCCAAAATACAAGTACGCCTATCGCACAATTCAATATCTAAAAACAAATACATGGATGGACTTCTCTCACAACCCTAAATTAGTATTTTTGAATCATCCACGTGTTTTGGAAGATCGAAAATTTTACTTAAAAATCGTTGATGAATAGTTGATTTTTACACTTTTGAGTTAAGTTTTGTACAAATTTGTTCTCTCCGTATGACCTCTTATTAGTTATTAGGGGTGGATAAGTAGTTGCATTTTGAAAGGACTAATTTGATGATTAGTTTGAAGATAAGTCTAATTATTGTATTGTTTTTAGTCTTTTAGATATGACGATTTTGAGGAGTTTTAGATTGAAATATTTATTTGAAAAATAGTTAAATTAGTTTAAAATAGCCACTGTCAGTCAATACGGTGAATACCGCTCGGTCGTGCGATAACGATAATCGACAATCAAACGTTTCGCAAAAATAACAAATAATTTGAAAATTTTATGTCAATTTGCACTGCGCATGACAACGATACTGATAATTCTCAATCGACGTCAATTACAATAATAAGATTTGAACATTTTAATCCAATTATCATTGCATGATAATAATATTTACTATTTTAATTACTATTATTCACGACAATGTTATTACGTATTATTTTGATAATTATTTTGATTTTTAAACTAATTTAATAATTTTTTTTTATACAAATTATTTCGGTATAAAACTCGATTTTGAGATTAAACTTCCTCTTAAGTGGGCCTGCAAAAAGGCAAGTTGGGAGGCGGCAATAATATTTAATAAAAATTCATGTTCATGACAGCAAAAGTGCTTTTGAGAATATAAAATAATAAAATTCTTCACCCCAATCGGTGCAGGCACAGAGCTCACTCAGCTCAGTAGTGAATTAAGTTCACAAGACAAGAAGACCCTCTCACTCTCACTCTCACTCTCAGTCCTTCAGCTGTCTCATCTTCTTCCTCCAACTATGTTTGATAAATTCATTCATTCATCAATGGCGGCTGCTGATCCTCTTCCTGCAACCAAACCCCATCATCATCATCATCTATCTTCTATGTTATCTTCTTCTGCTCCTCTCTCCATCAAACAACTCCATCCTCCATCTCTAAACCACCTCATCTCTCATCACGCTCTCTACATCTAACCCACTCTCCCTGGCCGTGTTCCGAGCCGCCGTCGTGGTGGCGGCCCTGCTGGATCCTCCGCCGCCGAGACTCGCTTCCGCGCATCGAGACATTCCTCTTCGAACGCAGCCCCTCCTCCTCCAAGCCCTGCGGCGGCGCTATCCCCCTCTGCATGCTCGAAGAGTTCTCCATTCCCCCGGAGCTCATAGACCGGAGAGTCACCCGCATGAAGATCATCTCCCCCTCCAACCTCACCGTCGATTTCGGCAAAACCCTAAAGCCCCAAGAGTACATCGCCATGCTCCGCCGCGAAGTCCTCGACTCCTTCCTCCGCCGCAGGGCCGAGTCCGCCGGCGCCACCGCGATCACCGCCCTAGTCACCTCCATCGACCTCCCCTCCTCCCCTGCATCCCCGTACACCGTCCACTACACCGCCAGCGGATCCCGCCACTCCCTGACGGTGGACGTGGTGATCGGAGCCGACGGCGCCAACAGCCGCGTGGCGAAATCCATCAAGGCCGGCGACTACAGGTGCGCCATCGCGTTCCAGGAGCGAATCAAACTCCCGGATGATAAAATGGAGTATTACAAAACCTAGCAGAGATGTACATCGGAAACGACGTGTCCCCGGATTTCTACGCCTGGGTATTCCCAAAATGCGACCACGTGGCAGTCGGGACCGGCACCATCTGCTCTAAACAGAGCATCAAACTCTACCAAAAAGGAATCAGAGAAAGAGTGGAGCCCAAGATCCGCGGCGGGAAAGTTATCAAAGTGGAAGCCCATCCCATCCTGAGCACTCGGCCCGTTCGCATCCGCGGCCGCGTGGCCCTAATCGGCGACGCCGCAGGGTATGTGACGAAATGCTCCGGCGAGGGGATATACTTTGCCGCAAAATCTGGGAGAATGTGCGGTGAAGCCATTGTGAAGGCATCGGAAGGAGGGTGGAGGATGATAAGTGAGGGGGATCTAAGGAGAGAGTATTTGAAGGAATGGGATGGGAAGTACTTAGCAACATTTAGAGTACTGGATTTGCTGCAGAGTGTGTTCTACGGGAACAATGCGGCGAGGGAAGCGCTGGTGGAGTTGTGTGATGAGGAGTACGTGCAGAGGATGACGTTTGAGAGCTATCTGTACAAGAGGCTGGCCGATGGGAACAGGTGGGAGGATGCTAAGATGTTTTTCAATACGGTTGGGAGTCTGATTAGGTGTAATATTGTGGGCAAAAACATGAGGGCTTTGAATTTGAATTTGAGGAGGGGGGTGTGAGTCTCATACTACTACTACTTCCTTTCTTCCTTCTCAGTTATCATCAAATTTCTCTTTTCTTTTTCTTACAGAATGAAGGATTTGATCTAGTTACCTGTTATCATCGTATGTTGTAAGGCTTTGAATTATTTAGTTACCAGTTTGATGGTTAGTTTGTAGTTTGTAGCTAATAAAGCTTGCTATTGTGATGCATGAGTTTCTACAACATACATCGAGAATTCGATCTTAATTATGAAAAATTCATATTTGGGAGGTCAAGTGAATCATGGCATTACTGTGAAAAAATATATTTCTAAATCCAAGTATTTGAGTCATGTTACTATTTCGATTCAAGCTGTTTTATTTTAGAAAGATTTATTTTTCCAAGTCAAAGTAGTAATTGTTTTATTTGATTTAGAAAGTTTATTTTCCTAGTCAAAGTAGGAGTTTTTATTTTTTTTTCTAGGATTTGCTTTATTTAAATTAGAACGTGTTTGTTTTTCAAGTCAAAGTAGGAGTTTTTTTTATTTGATTTAGAAAGTATGAAGCTATATATATTCCATAATGTAGTATTTTGATAATTAAGTTCAAGTTTAATAATATTTTTTAATTCTTTTTAAGAGTTCTCTTTGCTCTCTCTTATCTCGCGATTCCTTACTGACAAAGATATACCTCGTTTCTACTTTGGGGCACTCTTCGATTTCATGAATTCGTGACTTATTATCTCTTGGTGGATTCCTTGAGTGGTGAAGTAAATATCTATCCTTTTATATAACCTCTATTCATCTCATTTTCTTCTCTTTTAACTTTCCAAATCCAATTCTCCAACCACAATCCTAAACTTTCCAAATTTTGTTCCATACTTTTACACACTTTCCACATACATTGTTTTATCTTAGAAACCATAAATACCATAATCCCTAATATTTGAGAAGCCCCAAATTCGTACATAGCCCTAACATACCTTATAAAAACCCAAAAACTACAAACTAGTTCAAAACAAGGTTGTTTTGCATCAAATCAAACCCGAACCTTTCCAAACTTAAAATCCTTCATTGTAAACCTTTTATTTCATCATATATATACCCCAAATAAGCCATATAACCTTTGAAACTAGACATATCCCTTACCCATCTAAGTTCTATCCCATAACCCTAACTTACTTTACACCCTCTGCATCATCCATCACGGTCCCATCCTCTTGCATCAAAGCGGTATCGTGAGCTCATGGTTTGATGGCTTTTCAGAATCTAAGAGGCGTCCTTGGTTCTAAATACAAGAGTTGTAATTATGGTTCGAGTTGTTGATCTTGAGACTCTTGCTCAACATCTACAACAACGTTTGAAACTTTATGAAGATCATAACTTGATGGAAGGTATAGGTAAGTACAAGATCAAGGTGGAAAAATATAATTTTTATGAAGAGACTTTGCACTTTGTCAATCCTCAAGGTTTCTCAAGCACAAGAAAGCTAAAGGTATGTATGCACAAGACTATGATTATCATGGGAGGTATAATGACTACTATCGGAATGATGATTACTATGAGAGGCATGGTAACTATGATGATGAGTTAATATTCAATCCAAAACTTAACATTCTAGAATTTGATGGAAGAATGGATGTTGGTGAATTTTTGAATTGGCTTAATATGGTGGAGCACGTCTTTGGGTATTATGATCCTTCTAAGCATAAAAAGGTGAAGTTGGTAGCTATCAAGATGTGCAATAATGCTTCTATTTGGTGGGAAAACTTGAAGAGGCGCGAAGAGTTGGTAAAAGAATATCCAAACATTCTGAAAGATAAAGAGTTAACTAAAAGAAAGATTTTCCTTAACTATCGCAAAGACATCTACCTCAAAATTCATAATTTTAAGCAACAAGATTTCTGTGGGAGGAGTATTTAGCTAAGTTTGTAAACCTGATTATCAAAGGAGACTAAGAGGCCGAGGAAATATGCATATAATAATTACATTGTTGGTTTGAGAAATGATATTGCTAGAGTTATTTTTGAAACCATATCATAGTCTTCAAGATGTGATGAAACTTGCTTTGAAGATTGGGGTTAAAAAATGGAAATTTACTACAACTAAGAATGTGGCTAATGAAGGGTTTATTGAGGGTTCTACTTCTTGGAATCCTAGTGGTACTAGAACTACCCTCACTCAAGTAAAGAGTGAAGCACAACAAGAATCGATTTCACTCATGGAAAATTGACAGGCTTGAATAAAACTTGGAAACATAATGCTGGAATTGAAAGAAAACATTGGATTTCACTATGAAAGAATGAAATAACACTGTGCTGGAAAATTGATAGAAACTTGGCTAAAACTAGGAAATAGAATGCTGAAATTGATAAAGTTAATTGAAAAGCTATATGCTGAAATAGATTGACATTGTTGAGTCGATTGATTTGTTGATTGGTTCATTGGTTGTCCTTATTGGTTTATCTTCGTCATTTTATGGGACGCCTTGACTTTGCTAGCCAATTCTCCAATTTCTCCACTCTCCCCGCTTCTTGAAGACATTGCTCACGTCTTCCTTTTGGGAATTTTGTTCCTCAAAAATTTATCCATGTCTCCATTAGAGAGACTTGTTCCTCAAGGAAATTCTATGTTTGCACTAACCACCCTATCTTTCAGCACTTTGATATTTGAGAAAAAGCTTCGTTTGACTTCCAAAAATCTAAAAAAATTCTAGAAATACTTCTAGGCTTTTCTTTGGGCTTACTCAAATGGATATGAGCCCTTTTTTATCTGGACTTCTACTTATGGGTTAGGGTTTAGGCCTAACCCAATACTAGATCAGGCCAAATTTTAATTTAGGTGCAAAACGATCATACCCGGATACATTGTGGCCCTTAGGGTCATATTGTATGTGTTAAACCCCCCTAAAAAAATCTTTTTCTGGGCTTATTTCCAACCATGACACTTAAACTTCAGCTTTCGGCCCATGATGTGGAGTTCAAACGGTAAGAACAAGTCAAGTCGGATAGAATAAGGAAACAACTGTTGATTCCCCAAGAGATATTTCCCGCCATCCTCAAGTTCAAACCTCCAACTTTCGTTCTTTCTCCACCAAAGAATACTACGCGACAAAAGAGTAACCATTCGTCTTCTTCTCTAAGCAACTAAGGGTCTTCTTCTTTCTTTCCTAGAAAGAATATGATTTCACTTTCCAAAACAACATCTTTTGGTTTGGAACAAGGAAAAATAACCTCTTTAGGTTTGGAAAAAGGAAACTTTTTTACTTTTCCTTCTTCATCTTCTTTTTTCTCCATTCACGCAATCTTTGCCACCCCACTAACGTTGCTACTCCTCCAGCCGACGCCACTCGACCGTCACTACTGCTAAAGTCGACGAGGATACCGCAGTTCCTCTACTCTCCGACAATCTCAATGTTTGTCCTCGCCTAGCTAATTTCTACTGCTCATCGAAGATTGTCAGACCATCGTCAAAGATCGCCGTTGTTGTTGCCACAATCGCCACGCTCCAAATTCGGGCTGTCCCCACTCGTCGAAACCGGCCGACGACCAAATAGTTCTCTTCTGCTAACGACACCACTTTCTCCTCGAGCGACTGTTGGTATGTACTTTTATTGATGAAAAGATCACAACTTTCCATTATTTTCTTGACAATGTGGTTCTTGATTGCAAATTTCTTTTTAAAAAAGAATAGTTTTGGTGAAATTTACAAACTTTCCTTGATGCGAAACTTTCTTTGATGGCATTCAAAACTTTTCCTGAGTGCAGATTTTATTTTTTTGAAAAATAATCTTAAGTGTACTCGAAAAATTCTTTAATGTTGTTTAACTCACAAGAAAATTTCTAAAATGCAAAATTTGAAAAATATCTCAATTGTACTCTTAAAAAAATTCTTCTCAAGGCGTTAGGCTATTTCGAAAATTTTCTTAAGTGCATATACCGAACATCATCCTGAATGCACTTAAAATTTTTTTTTTTGAAGTTGTTTAGTTATTTTGAAAATTTTCCTGAGTGCATATACTGAAAATCATCCTGAATGCATTCTCAAAAAATTCTTTGAAGCCGCTCGGGTTATTTTCAAAATTTTCGAGTGCAACACTAAAATCAACCCGAATGCACTCGAAAAATCTTCTGAAGTCATTCGACTGCTTCAAAAATTTTCTTGAGTGTAGATACCAAAAATCAACCACAATGCACTTTTGAAAAAAATTCTTCCAAGACTTCGGCTACTAAAGTTTTCTGGCGCGATAACAAATCAATTTGAATACACTCTCGAAAAACTTCATTTGAAGCCTTTCGGCTATTTTGAAAATTTTCTTAAGTGTATATTTAAAAAATAAACGTGAACGTGCTCTTGAAAAATTTCTTTTGAAGCCATTCGGCTATTTTGAAAATTTTTTTTAATACATATACTAAAAACCATCCTGAATGCACTCAAAATCTATCCAAGCCGCTTGGTTATTTCAAAAATTTTCTTGAGTGCATATTGAATAATTTTCAATAACCTCAAGTTGAGTGACCTATCACTTGAACTTGAGTTTTTTCTTTGGAAAATTGTAGGTCGTGCATTGTCAAAGAGTTTTGATTTGTCTACTGGTGGAAATGGCTTAAAGGTAGCTCTGCCAGATAGACTTTTGTCCTGTTGAACGTTTCTCGACTTTGCAACCTAAGATTTAAACTACTATCATGATCAGAATCTTTCGATTTGTTTTCTTAAGAGCTTTCAGGCCGGGTTTAATGGCTTCCAACCCAATCATATCTTTATCACGGTAATCCAATCTTGTGCTCATTCTTCCTTGATCCGTGTTGGCTCTAACATAATTTTTTGCTTTGCAGTATTGTTCTCCCTTCTTTGCTTAGGCTAGAGTTTGTACATTCTATCGAGAAGCATCTTCTTCTCACTAGTTTCCCTTTTCCATTGATCATCCATCGAACTACTTCTTGGGAAGAAGTTACGACCTATGGTGAACCTAGCCAAATCATGGGCAAGGGCTTCAAATGGATGGGTTGCATAGATTACTAGGTTGTCCCCCGCATTTTATGACTTTTGAATAGCATTTCGGGATTGAGCAGCTTATTCATCTTACTACTCTAAACACCTCTCTCGACGTGAATTGATGAGTATGGCATTGAAATTATGGTCCAAGAGTATTAACTATTTCCTACTCCCTTTTGTCCCCATTTCCATCACATTAAGAGATATTACCATTTCCACAAGCTTACCTATCCGGTATCGATGTTATTGCGGTTCCGCTGATGCTCAAGATTCTTCCCTTCCAGCCTATGTTTCCACTACACTCAAACTTCGTGACTGGGCCACTATCCGGAAATGGCATGATGTCACTGGGATTCCATCTACTGGTGAGCATGTCAAGTTCTTGTCAGTTCTCTTATGCAGGATGTATTTTTCCCCAACTTTGGAAAACCGGCCATGGATTATTTTCCCTTGGCAAAGACACTTACTCTAGGTCGTCCATATGCCTTAGGAACTTTACTCTTGGTCTCAATTTATCAAACCATGAGTAAATATGCATTTGATGAGCCTTACCATAGAGTTGGTGGTGCCTTGTGGTTTGTACATGTGGTTTTTTACATATTTTCTAGACCTTTTAGATGGAGAACCTACCTCTTTCAAGACCTTAGGACTCCATGCATTCTCTATATACTATGCCCTCTGATGATCTTATGTCCTTTTTCTTGGGTTTGGTAGATTGAGCACATGTTCATTTGTTTTTGAAGCCTGATTATGTACATATTTAAGCATGGAATCAAAATTTGGCTTCTTCTCATCCATATATGCATGATTTTGAGAGTTCTATATCCTCTGCTAGTGCCACTTGTATAGTACATATTTCAGAGGTCAGCTTTTCATCTTCTATCGTTCGATCCCTAGCTTAGTCTACAACATATCTCCCTTGTCTTCTTCAAGCTTCTGCTAAAGCTTGGTTTTCAAGTTTATCCTAGCTTTACCTCATTTTCCTTATGTTTAGGGCTAGTCTACAACCATATCTCCTTGTCTACCGCTTAGCTCTGGGTTTTCAAAGTTTATCCTAGCTTTACCTCACTAGCTTTATGTCTAGCCGCATTTAGAGCCTATACAAAGCTGGGGCCAAGAGCATCAAACTCCTTCATGTTCCATTGGGATTACCTCCTTATCCACGACACAATCCTTCTCATCTTGGTGGAATATTAGATTTGACGAGCTCCTCAGTTTTTGCTAGCCCTCTGTAGGTAAAAGAATCATTTACAGCATTTGTATTCATAAATTTACCTCATGTTGCTTATCTGATTTCCCATTTTCTTTGCAGGATTGACTTTTTCTCCTAGTAGGCCTACCAAGAAACTCAAGATGGTCGAGGAGAAAAACGTTGCTTCCAATAGTTAGCCTAAAAAGTCTAAGCTTCTTTAAGATGTGAGGAATTCTTGTTAGTTAAGATATGATAACTAAATTTATGCAAGTATACGCATCACTAACGAGTAATAAAGGATACAAGTGTTATCAGTTCTATGAGGATCAGGCTATCAAGTACCGAATTCCAATCTAGCTTTAATTTTATTTGGATGGAAAAATCTAGGTTGAAAATAAGATAAAATAGCATGCAAATTATTATCCTAAATTACCGACGAAGACTCAAGACTCAATAAAGAAAACCTAAAACAATCTAAAAACCCTAGAGCGTTGATTTCACCAAGATAATAATTAATTGAAGGAATTTAGATTTAAATGAGTGTGTTTTGTTTACTTGTTGTTTGCGGATATCACTGTAGTTGTAATTGATCTCTCTCGAGTTTTCAATACATCTCTCTTGAGTTAGGGTCATCTCTGCCCTAACCACTAAACCCAAGATTTATTAGGCTTAAGAATCTTGTTTAATATGTTAAACCCTAAGATATATTTTCTTCTAGGCGTAGAACAATAATTAATGGTCCCTCAAACTGTTTCTCACCCTAGATTCGAAAGTAAATAATCAAATAGGTAGTGATCAACAAATTATTTGTAATAAAAATAATATGAATTATCTAATGAAATAAAAAACTATATAAGAATTAATCCAAAGTTTCGAAAATCAAATCAAATCAAATCAAGGCTACATCGTAGCCCTAGGAAAACAAACTAAAACATACTAAGAATAAAGATAAAAGAAGAAAATTTAGGTTTTGATGAAGAATCTTCGTCTCCTCCTCGTATCTCCTTACCCGATGAGGCTTCACTCAATTCTCGAGACTTTGTCGCTGCTCCTAATCTCCAACTCCACCCTCCGTCCCTCCTCGATGGTTATGGCTCATCTCCTTTTATAGACAAAAAATCATCACAAAAATGTTACTTGTCGAAAACACGCGAACGTGAGCTTTAATGTCCGTGGCCGTATGTCTCGGCCACGCCACGACGCGCGTAGCTTCACGCCGCTATGTCTCGCCGTGGCTACCTGGTTCTTTGGTTTACCACATTGGCGACGCCGTGGTCGATGCCCGCAACGCTTGCTGCGCTCATGAATTTCACTCGCCATCACGTCGCGACGCGCAGGCGACGCTAGACATTTATTTTGCTTAATTATGTATTTGATGCCTTTTTGCTCCTTTTTGATCTCGTTTTCGCTCCTTTAGCACTGAACTTGCTCTATATCAAAATATGAGAGAAACAAGCATTAAAACCTTCAAAATCATATTAAAAACATGTGTATGATAGGAGATTAATAATAATTAAACCGATGTAGATTACACCTATCAATTCATCCAACCTACGGTGTTCTTCGCGCAAGCCAACCCATCAGTTTGATTTCTCCAATACTGTTGATGATCCCATTGACGTTGAAGAAGTGGAAGATTCCTTTGAGAGTAGTGAGCAAGGGTCGGCATTTGGAGAAAAGGCCTCAAGGGAGGAAGATTCCAGAGATATTAGTAATACACACGATGAGACAGAGACGACAAAAGACTCCTCGAATGAAAGGGCCTCGACCATTGGAGAAGGCTAGTATTAGCATAAAGATGAGTCCAAAACTCATCTATTTTAAGTCAATTTTTTCTAGTATATTTCTGCTTAAAAGTTTAGTTTAATGCACTATGGAGCTTTCACCAAATTTTTGTTTTGTAGAAACTTAAAGAAAATAAGGTAATTTAGCATAAAAGGAGCAGAATCAAAGACAAAAGAAAGGGCCAATGTCACGACATCGTCAGTGATGTTTCAAAGGTTTAACATTATGTGGAGAAAGTCTTGAAACTATGGCTATGTCGCAACATCAGCAGAAGACAGGAAAGCAAAGATACAGCAATGTCGCGACATCATAAACAACTCCAACAGTCAAATTATGGCAGCCATCCAATGTCGTGGCATCACAACAACATGGCTATAACATTGCTTGCAGAGGAAAAGACTGAATCGTTTGAATGTCGCGACATTGGATCAGAAATGTCGTGACATTTGCCAAAGCTTGAACACTGGAGACCTAAACATCCAATGTCGCGACATTGGATAAGTAATGTCGCGACATTCAATCAAAGCAAATTTTTAGTGATGATAGTCAAACGCGACATTACAATAAATGTCGCGACATCACACAAAAACATTGGCAGAGGACTTCAAAGCAACAAAATTCAATATAGAGACATCAACAAGTGATCAACATGTCAATGTCGCGACATCAGAAGTAAAAATGTAAGAGCAAAAGCATCGGGCAAGTTGCGTCGCTACATCGACTCAAGACGCTGACACGGACGCTGAATGTCGACATTAGATCAAAGCAGTTTGGATGATGAAATCAGTCCAATGTCGCAACATCACAACAATGTCGCGACATCAGCCTAAAGGTGATCACAATGAACTTAACCGACTAATGTTGCAACATTAGATCATCAATGTCGCGACATCAATTCAAGAACATAAGAGCTAGTATGCTATGTCGCGACATTAGAAATGGCTTAAACAAAGAGGAGCGTATTACGCACTTCGCGACATCAAAAGATGAATTATAGCAATGTCGTGACATCAAGGCAAGTATGTACGAGCAAGGGCCTCAGTAAACTATGTCGCGACATCACAACAGTGTCGCAACATCAGCTGAATGTCACAACACAAGAAAGGCAATGTCACGACATCGACATTAAAATACAACAATGTATCTCTATGTTGTGACATCATCATGACATGGACTTATCACTGGAAACTAAGAATTGCCCAACAGATTGTCAATGTCATGACACTAGCTGCAACCCACGACATTGACAACCCCGATGTAACGCCCCAAAAATACCCTAGAATTTTATAATAAAAATTATTATATATTTCGTATATTGAGTCAACTTGGGTATTTTTCTGCGAATTGTTAAATGAATATTGAATAAATGATTATATGGCTAAGAGCCAAATGCAAATATTATATGCTAAATGAGAATTGATTGAACCCGGAAATTAACCCAAGTGTAAAAAGGGCAAAAGTGGAAGAATTGTAAAATAAGGACCTAAAGGTCATATATAAATGAGTTTGTAGGTCTAAGTGTGAATACTAAAATTTAAGTGCAATTACAGAGATTTATGGGCTATATAACAATTAGAGAGAAACTTAAGTCAAAGAATGCATTTGTGGCCAAACAAGGCCTTTCGAGGAGATAGGGATTTAAAAGACCAAATTGGTCTTAGTTGCTCATTTTGAGCAAACACGCTGGGGAGAGAATGAGAGCAAAGTGTGGGAGAAAAGCCAGGTTTGCAAGAAGGGGAGGATGGTGGATTGTTTTCATTTCTTGCTTCTAAGAGACCAAGCAACATGAATGGTAAGATTTAAAGCAGACTAGTTGTAGCAAAACAAACCCTAACTTCATCTTTTGTGATTTTGATTTCGGGGAAGAAAAAGGGGTTTTATTGGTGCTAAACCACTTTCGAGTTGTTTCTGTGATTCCATGTCGGGATTTTTTTATATGTGATGAATTGAGGAGGTTTATGGAAGAAAAAATGGGTGAGAATGGCTAACCGCGATTTTCGGGCGTAACTCCGCGGAGGGCACCCTGGGCATCTATCAGGCAGAAGATTAAAGGTACCCAGTACCACTCAAAGTGGTACCGGTACCCATCAAGCAAAGAGATTGCATCTACTCACCCAAGTGGTACCGGTACCGATGCTTCTTGCAACCCTATTTTTGCATGCTATGCACTTTTAAGCCCCGTATTCGTACACCGATTGTTTAGGGACCCTAATAAATGACTAGTGGGGATACAAATAAGAATGAAACTAAGTGAAAACGCATCAGACCGCTACCGGCGGCTAAGTTTAACACGATTATTCGCTTAACCACTAAGAAAGCGAGAATTTGTAATCGACCAGTACAGTGAAGACACAACCGGTTCTGCAGATTGCACCTAAAGAGACAAGGATCAATAATTTGGAACCCTATCCTTACTAAATGGCTGATAGCTTACTATGCAAATGTAAATGATAGTATGGAATATGCATAATGCCAATCAAGGTAAATCAAATCGCATAATGTATTGAAATAGATAAATCGATGAATAGTCAACAATCGCTTGTGTGCATTTATTTGAATCAGAAATGATATTGTCATATTGTGACATAACGAATCGGCGAATTGTTAATGACCCACTTAGCTGGATATATCAACGGCATCCGCCACGATGGAAGTTAATTATATTGCTAAATGTCTCACTCGTGAGGATGCACCACCGCATCCGTCATGATGATGTGTATGACATTTATTAAATGACTCACTCAAGTGATGCACCAATCGACATTCGCCATGATGATGAACCGAAATTGCTAAATGCAAGCACATTATCGAATGAAAAACAAAACAAGATTCACTTGCCGGAATTCGCCGTGAAAATAAATTGTAATTCCAAATTGACATAACAAACTTGACGAGTGAAAATGAGATTGTAAACCAAATACACCTTTATGAGTATATGCTTAAATCTCATGAATTGAATTGTGAAGGAATTGTTGCATTGAAAATGCATGTTTGCAAATGAAAGTATGTACAAATGTATAAGCATATGTATTGTTTATGCATTGCTATCAAATAATGACAAGCATGTCAGATAGATGTGAGAATCAGATAGAACCAATTAAACATGAAAATGTTTAGCGGTAGTTTTTAACTAAGTGGGCGCAGTATCGAGTGAATAAGAAAGAAGGCCAAGAACAAGAAGCGCAGAGTCATAGAGAAAGCGCAAGCATGTATAAGTATATACCCGGCTACGAGCATACAACTCATTTTTGAACATCGATATTTTGTAATCAAACTGTTAAACTCGTAAATATTGTTTGCACTCTTGAAGGGGAATAGGATGCCTTAATGTACGTTAAGCCAGATAAACGCACTCGCATGGGACGACCATTTGAAAATGCTTCGTATAATTGAAGACTTTAAAATGAAATAACATAAATAAAATGTTTTGATAAGATAAATGAAAATGGTCTAGTAAACCGCCCTCGTCGATCCGCTATTTGGGTCGGGCTAGGAATTCAGGTCACAACATTTTTGAAAAAGAAGATTTAATAAAACGGTATCGAGCATCCCAAATCTGGTTCGACTCAACCGGCCTGGACGGAAGGGGCATTACACCCGATAAATGCGGACATCATCGACGACATCACCCGCAGACAAAGAACACTAGTGGTAGCAATTCCGGGGCTTTTCAAGTGCGTGATTTTGCATCGTTTTTTAGGCCTAAGACTCGAGCATATAAATAGAAGTTCTTGGGGAGAAAAGGCAAATTTTCAGTGGTTTATCAAGTCTTTGTGCTTTTTGGGAAAGCTTAAAGTCTCATTATATATATATTTTTTCTTTATTTTTATTTTTCTTTAGTTGCTTCTTGATTCGCTTTTTAGATTAGGAGTAAAGATTTGAAGAACCAATTGTCGTATTCATGTAAATCGGATTTCACTTATGTCTGAACTTGAATGAAATCTGGAAATTATTCTAGAATTCATCTTTCTTCAGTTTTGATTGCAATCTAAATGAATTTGTTTGGATCAATCAGTCATCATGGATTTTGAGATCCGATTTGAAAGGCTACAAGCTCCTGGGTAAAAAAAGTGGAGAATCTGACAGGTATTACTCTTACATTATTGCTCTAATATCGTTTGTACTGTAAAGAGCCGTGTCATTATTCGAATTTCTGTGAATTCTCCGGTTTACGTAGTCGAGACTACTTGAGAATAACGAGTACTAACTTGTGGCTAAAATTACACTAATATTATTTGAACTAACGTACTTTTGGGATTACTTTGATACACCACTAGTGAAGATCTAACCTCTGCTTTCAAGGCTTCCTCCTAGGTGATAACAAAGTAAAGTGCCGAGGCATAAGATCCACTTTTACCGATCTAGCAACTTAATTCTAAGAGGTTTCACCTAAATGAGAGGAATACCAAACTTGTGTTACCTGAGATTCTAATCAAGGGAAGAGGGAAATTCTGTCTAATTGATGGCTTAGACACCTTTTATTTGGGGAGGGCTTGGACATATCTCGTCCATGGAGGCAAACAATTTCCACCCTAAGAAATTTACCGTGGAAGTACCGAGGAAGAAAATAATTAGATCTTAAAAGAAACAAATCCTAAAGTAGCTGCACCCATTGTTCAGAGATAGGAAGGTGGTAACTGATAGTGAAATGTGTAGAGTTAGCAGAAATCCACTTCACACTAGTCTACTATTGACAATTCCAAGTTTCATATCCATTACTTTATCTGATTTGGGACTTGCAAAGTGATGGTCACAACACTGTTTTTCTTCCCATGTATTTTAGTCTAGCGAACTCTCTAATCATATATTTTAGAAATTTCATTATTATTATTTTATTCCTTTTTACTTAGGAAGATAAATCTATCTTGAAATTTTGGAAATTCAAATAGTAAGGATCTTTAGTAGTGAGGGTAGTTAATCTTTAGTCTCTAATCAATCCTCGTGAATGATATCTCGACTTAAAATCCACTTTCTTATTACTAGATGACCACAAGTATTCGCAAAGAACTAGACCAATACTAAATTTACAGTATTACATCATATTAGAAATCATTTTCTTGTCATTTTTCGTAAGCAAAAAGTTTTTGACATTCCTGTTGAGGATTGAATAGCCCTTGGTGGTTAGGTTAGAATCTGGTTACAATTTTCTGGTCTACATTAAGAATCAATCAATATCAAGTTTGTGGTACCACTATAGGGGACTGAAGAGTCCTAGGCAATAGTAGCATAAATTTGGTATTTAGTAAGGGTTTGATTTGGTCAATGTTAACAAGTTTTTAGCGCCTACGTTTCGGACCGAATAGTTCCTGTGGGTATGTGACAAAATTGGGGTGGTATATGTAGTGCTGTCCGATCAAGTTTTTCGCACAAGCCAGCGATTTAAAATGAAAATAGTGTTTAAAGATTTCTAATATTCTTACTAAAGAGGAAATTGCTAGTTTGGATATTTTTCTTTTACTTTATAAAATTTCAAAATATGAACTCATAAAGAGTCGAATCGCCCATCGATCTTTAATGAAAACATCATAATATATTTCCTCGTATCTAATGATCTTATTTGATTCTGGGTGTTTCCATTTTAGGAAATCCTCACATGCATAGAAAACCAGAATCAAAATTGGTACCATTGGACACTGAATTGGAAAGGACACTGAGAAACCTGAAGAAAGTCATATTTGCTGAAGCAGTGGTTATGGCAGAGTAGACAGAGATATAATAGCACATTACAGTTGAGGACTGGCAAACCTCAAGGGAAAAGAACTATGGAAGATTTTTGGAAACCAGTTATAAGAGATGATTATTCTGCAGTCATGCAACCTGCAACTGAAGCAAACAATTTTGAGCTTAAGTCTGCATTAATCACCATGGTCCAACAGAATCGATTTACTAGTCATCCTAATGAAGACCCCAATGAGCACATGGGTAGATTTCTTAGAATGGCTAACACTGTGAAGTTGAATGGGGTGAGACCTGATGTGATTAAGTTGCAGTTGTTCCCTTTCTCTTTAAGGGATACAACAACAAGTTGGTTTGAATCACTCCCCTATGGATTAGTGAACACTTGGGATGAGCTAGTTGAAGCATTCATAGGTAGATTTTTCCCTCATGCTCTCACTTTAGAGAGGAGAGGAGAAATCATTATATTCAAGCAAGGTGAAGATGAAAGTCTCTATAATGCCTGGAAAAGGTATAAGAAGCTGCTTAAGAGATGTCCAATGCATGGGATTGATCAGATCACACAGATGGACATTTTCTACCATGCCATGAACTACACATCCAAAGGGATCATAGATGCAGCTTGTTGTGGAGCATTTAAGAGAAAAAAGTGTTGAAGAGGCAAACCAATTAATATAAGATCTAGCAAAGAGCAACTACAGAGCTCCATCTGAGACTTCAGGGAGTAGTAGTAGGTTGAGAGGAAGTGGTGTGATAGAGCTAAACAAAATGTCAGCTATAGAGGCAAAACTGGACGCACTGATGAACAAAGTTAGCATGCAGGAAAGAAGCAACCGGTCTGTCCATCTAGTTGGAATAGTGGAAGATCAACAAAGAGTTTTGAATGATGAAGGACTTGCTCAAGATGGTCCTTATCAGTAGGAGGAAGTTCAGTTTATCAATGGCAATAGGAGTTACAACTTTAAGCCCAACATAAATCTTCCAACTCACTACACAGAAACCATGAGAAGTTCTCATATGGACCTGCAGCACATTAAGGACAGAGACCTATGCAGAATTATCAATAGTAGCATGGTCAACATGGTTTCCAAGGACAATAGTAGGATAATAGCTAAAGGGTTGAGAATCAGGGCCAAAGAAGGGCCTAGTCTTTTTAAAGAAATGTATGATAAGCTTTATGGGAGAAAACAAAAGATTGCTAAATATACATGAACAAAGCTTGCCGAGCTAAGATTCCAAGTAAACACAACGGCGGTTTCGTGCCAACACAAATGCCTCTTCAAAAACTCGAGACACAAGTAGGCTGGCCTTAGCAATACGTAATCCAAATAAAGGATGCCTTCCAAGTGATACTAAGAAAAATCCTAAAGATCAGATGGCAGTTGACTCTAAGGAGAGTGGTAGGAACCGGAAGAAAGAGAAAATGAAAAGAAGAAGACTCGAGAAGAAAAACATACAAAATCGAGAAGAAATAAAGCAAAGATGTAGTCGTGGTTACCGAGGAACAGAGAACAAAGAAAGGTGCACAAGTGTACCGCTTAAGGGGGGCGATCTCAGAAATAAAGAAGAGGTTCAAGCTTACAAGCCTCTAATCCCATTCCCTTAGAGGCTGCAGAAAGCTAAGTTAGAAGAGCAATTCTCTAAATTCTTGAACACGTTCAAGAAAATAGATATTAACATCCCTTTTTCAAAGGCACTGACTTAAATGCCTCACTATGCTAAATTCATGAAGGATATACTGAGCAGAAAAAGGAAAATTTGGTAAAGAAGTAGTGAGCCTAATAAAGAACCCTCGTAGGGCGCTTATTCGCAGGACTTCACTAGTGAAAATGCAGATCCAGTGCCTTCACTATTCCTGCACCATAGGAATTATGAAACGGAAAGACATCGCGGTGATTCCTCGAGCCAACATCAACTCGATGCCCTTATCCTGTAGTCAAAAGACAGTTCGGGAGCTTTACTCCCACACCCATGACCCCGCAGATGGTGCAGAGACGTAACCTTAGCTCACCCAAGGGTATTCTTGAGGATGTGTTTATCAAAGTGGAAAGTTCATTTTTCCAATGGACTTGTGGTGATCGATATCAAGAAGACAAACAAGTCCCACCATTAGGAAGACCTTCCTGCTGGCTGCATACAGCTTTGATAGATGTAAAGAAATGAGAGCTTACTCTAAGGGTTGAGAGATGAGGCAAGGTAATTTCATCCAATCAAAGTTTGAAACAACTAGAATTCGATAATACTGATTGTAAGATTATAGAAACAAAAGTTCCCATCAGTTCTGAACTGATAAATGACTATAAGATCAGAGTTCAATGAATGACAATGAGACAAATTTCCAGTATCTTGAGTATCTTGATGTTGAATTTCTGAACTCCAATTTTGAATTAACAGAGGCAATACTCAGTCTTAATGAAAGCAGTACAGAAAAATCAAGTAGTTATGAAGGGAAGGTTTCAGAAGTAAACACAAGCTTAGAGGGTTTAATTCTAAATGAATTGCCTGAACATTTGAAGTATTCCTTTCTTGAAGTTAGAAAATCTAAACCAGTAATTATATTAGTTGACTTGACAGAGCACAAAGAACAGAAACTGCTGAAAATTCTCAAGAAGTATAAAGGAAACCATTTCTTGGTCTATGGATGATTTAAAAGGAATAAGTCCTTCCATATGTATGCATAAAATATTCTCGAGGAAATGCCAAGACTTCAATAAAACATTAGAGAGGTCGAATCCAGCTATGAAAGAAGTTGTCGAAAAGATGTAATCGAAATGGCTAAATGTCGGCTTTATTTATGCAATATCATATATCCCTGGATTAGCCTGCACTTCTCAGGGTTCCTAAGAAGAGTGGATTCACTGTTATCAGAAATGGGAAGAATGAATTAATTCCAACAAGAACTATGACAGGATGGAGGGTGTGTATAGACTACAGAAAATTGAATATTGCTACAAGAAAGGATCATTATCCTCTACCTTTCATTGACGAAATGTTGACAAAAGCTAGCGGTGACACCCCATTTATGTTTTCTTAATGGCATTTAGGTTATAATCAAATCGCCATGTACTCGAGGACTAAGAGAAAACTACTTTTACATGTCCATATGACACCTTTGCTTTTAGAAGGATGCCATTTAGGATATGTAATGCTCTTGCCACCTTCCAAAGGTGTATGATGTTCATATTCTCTGATTTGTGGAAGAGGCTATAGAAATTTTTATGGATGAATTCTCAGTGTATGGATCCAGTTTTGAGCATTGCCTTAAAAATCTAGAGACTGTACTATAGGAGGTACGCAGACAAGAATTTAGCTCAATTGGGAAATGTCATTTCATGGTACGTAAGGAATTGTCTTGGGACACAAAATTCATAGTCACGGAAGTTGACCAAGCTAAGGTTTCTGTAATCGAAACACTACCGCTTTCACCCAACTGGCGGAATCGGGTCAGGGACATGTCGGATTTTTATGTGAAGATTTATCAAAAACTTTAAAATATCTCTAGACCATTATGCAGACTGCTAGAGAAGGACACCGGATTCGAATTTGACAACTCTTGCTTGTCTGCATTTAAAGAAATAAAATCTAGATTGGTTATAACTTCCATCATGGCAACACTAGACTGGAACAAAGAGTTTGAAATCATGTGTGAAGCCAGTGATTATGCAATGGGAGCAGTTTTGGGACAAAGAACAGAGAAAATTTTCAAGGCCATATACTATGCCTGCAAAACCTTCAATGAGGCACTAGAGAACTACTCTACCATAGAGAATGAGATGCTGGCAATGGTTTTTGCTTGCGAAAAAGTTAGACCATATATATTGGGGTCCTATGTCATCATACACACTAAATCATGCAAAGAATTACATATCAATGGCAAAGAAAGATGCTAAACCAAGACTAATCAGGGAAATATTATCGCAAGAATTTGATCTAGAAATAACGGACAAGAAGGGGAGTGACAATGTGATAACTGATCACTTGTCAAGAATGGAAAAGCCTATTGAAGAGGAAAGAGGGACAAAAATTGAAGAAAATTTCCTTGATGAACAGCTTTTTCAAGTATTAGTTCAAACACCATGGTATACCGAGAGCCAAATTTTGCCTTTGTGGAATTATGCCACCGTAATTCAAATGCCTACAAATAAAAGAAAGTTGAGAACTCGATGCTTAGGCTTATATGTGGATGACCCATTTCTTTTTAGAAGATGAGCATATCAGATTATTAGAAGATGTGTACCAGAAATAGAACAAGCTGGAATTGTGGATAAATGTCATTCATCACCATATGGAGGACACTTTGTAGGAGATAGAACAACCTAAAAAATTCTTCAATCAGGTTTTTATTGGCCAACTTTATTTAGAGGCTATTATGAATAGGTCAGATGTGATACAGAGAATGATAACATCAATAGAAGAAATGAGATGCCTCTGCAAGAAATGAGATGCCTCTACAAGGAATTATGGTGGTTTAGGTTTTTTATGTATGGGGGATAAAGTTCATGGGGCCTTTCCCACCTTCATTTGGAAACTTATACATTCCCTAGCCGTGTATTATGTATCCAAATGGGTGGAAGTCATAACTCTTAAAATGATGGCAATACATTTTGCGCATTTATTCAAACAAACATCTCGAGCAAATTGGAGCCCCTGTAACTATTATAAGTGATGAGGGAAGCCATTTTTCAAACAAGCTGTTTGCAAAACTTATGAGCAGGTATGAAGTCAGACATGTTATGTGTTTGGCTTATCACCCTCAGTCAAATGAGCAAGCTGAGATATCTAATAGAGAAATAAAGAATATTCTTGAAAAGACAGTCAATGCTAGCAGAAAAGATTGGTCATCAAAGTTGGAAGATGCATTGTGGGCTTATAGAACTGCTTATCAATCCCTTATTGGAATGTCCCCATACAGATTAATTGTCTATGGAAAGCATTGTCATCTACCTTTGGAACTTGAGTATAAAGCAATGTGGGCAATAAAAAAGCTAAACTTTGATTTCCAAGTTGTAAAAGAAAAGAGACTTCTCCAATTGAATGAACTGGAAGAACTGAGAAATTAAACCTATGATAATGCTAGAATCTACAAAGATAAGACAAAAGGTATCGATCGAAGATTCCGAAAAGAGTTTTAGAGTAAGAGAGCCGGTCCCACTCGTACAATTCCGGTGCTAAAACTTTTCTAAGAAACTCAAATCAAGGTGAGGGTCCATATACAAGAGTTGCGCTACCCACTTTGGAGCAATAACACTAAAACCAATTCGAGATGAGTTTAAAGTGAATGGTCGAGACTCAAAACTACTTAGAGGAAGATCGAATGAGGAAGAGTCCTGATTTCAAGAGATGGATAGAATTGCCGGGAATGAGAAACACTGGCAAAGAAATGTCTACCTAAGACATAAAACATGAGCAGCTAACCCAAGCAATTTTTTTTTATTATTCATAGTTAACTTGATTTTGTTAAAATTTTGTGTGTTTAAATAGTGTAGAAGTAGTTTAGTTTTGTTAGAAATTATTTACCATTTATTTAATTACAATCTTCTGAACTAGGATGAAAAAGCCATGATATATGAAGGTCTATTTTAAACATCTCCAACTGTAATGAATTATGCAGTTTGCCACAAAGGGAGTTTACTTAACTCTTATTCTTTAGAATTGATGCATGACTAAGTTTGGGGGAGTTTGATTTATCCGAGTTAGAAAATCGCCTAGTAGCTTGATTGTCCTTTGTTGAATAGTTGTGTGGAAATTTCTACAATACCATGAATCAGTGCTTAATTGATTGAATTAAAAATCTAAGTGTTACTGTTCATGTTTGAATTGAGGTTCTTCAACATCTCTAGACTTATATTTGCAAGCATGAATTAGAATTACAGAAAGCAAAAAGGGAAAATAGGTACAAATTTTCTTCATAAAAGGCTAAACTCCCACTCAATGTCGCGACATCACAAGAATGTCGCGGACACCGCTTAGTTTCACGCCGACATTATCGCGACATTGCCTAAATGTCGCGACATCAAATTTCAAATGTCGTGACATTGCAAATATACAAGAGCACAGTGAGTCAATGTCGCAACATTGCAGAGATACAAGAGCAACACCAAGACTGACCTTGAAGCAATGTCGCGACATCAAGTCAATGTCGCAACATTACAATTTCAATGTCGCGACATCCAGAAAAGCCAATTAGAAAATCTGAACAATGTCGCGACATCACCACGACATAGTTGTGACATCAAGTCAATGTCGCGACATCGAAATAACAATGTTGTGAAATTGTAATGAGACATTTAGGGTATCAAGTCGATGTCGCGACACCATATCATCAATGTCGCGGCATCTCAGTTAGGGCAAACCACCTATAAAAGGAATACTTTGAAAAAATTTCATTGTCACATCAAATTTCTCAAGCTTTCAAACCCTAACCTCCTTAAAATCTCACAAAAAATCCAAACCATGTCAAATCCGAACTCTCCAAACCTTGACAAAGTTATAAGAAATGTAGTGGAGGAGATTTTACAAAAATAGGCTTCTAGGGCCGAATTGAAAATAACAATGGAAAATAAAATAAAAACAACAATAAGCTACAGAGGAGGAAATGCAGCAAAATGAACCAGATCTGGTTTGAGGATACTTGAAAGGTTAGTTTATCCGAAAAATAGGAGTAGCAGTGAAGGCAAAGAGTTGAGGAAATGAATGCAGTTTGGGTAAACTTGAGCCTAAAATATCCAGTTATCTACCAAGTACCCTACCCATACATTACAAGCTCAAAAGACCTATTTGATTCTGAGGGGTGTGTTATGTCTACATTAGTGGAGAATAATATGACCAACAAGCCTATGAGACTTAAATTACTCTAAAAGAATGTCACTCTGCAAAGTAACTTTCATAAAGCTACCTAATCTGCAAATCAGTTATAAAGGGAAGACCAACACTCACTTACATAGCCAAGCAAGAATCAGACTGTTTATTAACTATGAATTACATGTTGTATTGAATGACGAATTGAAATTTTTAGGATTATGAAAATGGCGCTTAATTAGAGTCGAGGGTCACAACTAAAAATTCTACTAAGGCCTAAACGCCGACCTGATTTAAAAAACGAAGTTAATTGAAAAATGACCTCAAAATTGATTTTATTGTTCGAGGACAAACAACATCCTTTTCTTTGCTTGAGGAAAAGAAATCCTAAGCCAGAAATGATTAGTCTAAAACTCATATATTTTTAAGTCCATTTTTCTAGTATATTTCAAGCTTAAAAGTTTAGTTTAATGCAGAATTCCGGAGCTTTCACCCAAATTTTCTGTTTTGCATAAACTTAAAGAAAATAAGTAGAATTCAGCATAAAAAGGAGCAAAAATTAGCATAAAAAGGAGTAGAAATCAGCATGGGGCAAAGAAAGGGCCAATGTCGCAACATCGCTTCAGCAGGTTTCAGTGTCGCAACATTATGTGAGAAAGTCTTGAAACTATGGCTATGTCGCAACATTAGCTAAAGAAGGGAAAGAAAAGATACAACAATGCCGCGACATCATAAACAACTCTAGCAGTCAAATTATGGCAACCATCCAATGTCGCGACATCACAACAACATGGCTACGACATTGCTTGCAGAGGAAAAGACTGAATCATTTGAATGTCGCGACATCGGATCAGAAATGTTATGACATTAGCCAAAGCTTGAACACTGGAGACCTCAACTGTAACATCCCAAAAATAGTCTTTTCGTTTTATTATTTTACTTTATAAATATTTTCTCGCTATTATAAATTTTTATTTTATTGGTTTTAAGTGATAAAAATAGAGGCTTTTAAAGTGAGAATTGCAGATAGTGGATTAGTGTGCACCTCAAATTAACCCCTAGTAGTTTAATGATATGTTTAGGGTATAACATAAGCAAATTTGAATTTTCGTAATTCTAAATGCTAAGTGAAAAAAAAATTAATAATAATAATTGTCAAATGAGGACCCAAAGGTCATAAATGAAGAAGAGTATATGCCAAAGTAGAAATGTGATAAGTTGTTGTGCAAATGAAATAGAAATGAAGGGCTTTAATGTAAAAATGGGAAATTAAGTAAAAAATGCCTTTAGCCAAACATGGCCTTGTACATGAAAAGGAGATAAGACCAAATCTTATCTTGTAAAGGGGGAAGAACACTTTTTGGTTTTGGGAGAGCTTAAGGCTACGGTACTTGTGGGGGATGAAGCCAAATTTGGTTTGATTTACTCCATTTTGTTCAAGGTTCTATGTGATCAAGAAAGGAAAGAAGAAGGAATAAGAGAAAGCTAGTGAAGATCAAGAAGATCAAGGTTAGAAACCCTCCTAACTCCCTCTTTGATTGTGTTTGGGTTTGGTAAAACCCTACTTTTGTATATATATGTTTGAGTTAGAGTTCAAGCAGCCTTTTTGCTTTGATTAGGATTGGTTTTGAGGAATTTTTGTATAAAGGAAATGTTGGGGTTTTAGGGGAGATGTCAAAAATTTTCCAAAACCCATGTTTTATTTTGGCCATTAATAGTCCAATTGAGTGATTCAAATTTCCTGCAAACTAGACTTCTAGTATAACAAATTTTTGAAATAAGTGTGTATTCAATTTCCGGGACCCCAGCTTGACTTAGAAATACGCAGAAGTGAAGCTTTGTTTTACAAATTTTGGTTATGGTTGGGTACAATTTTGGTGTTTTGGTACGCTTGATATTTAGGCCATAAGCTGAGCTTCACTCATCCAAACTGAGCGATTCAAATTTCTTGGGTAAACTAGACTTCTAGGAAAACAAATTTCCTTGAAATAGTTTTATTCAAATTTGGACCCCATTGTACCCAAAAATTCGTCTAAGGGGAGCTCTGTTTATAGGGAAATTATGATTCTGTTTTGAAAATATAGTAGTCCCGGTTGTTTAGAACATATCTTGAGTTTTGGTGCTCTGAATTGGATGATTCCAATTTCTGAATAAAATAGATTTATAGAGGAATAATGGACTGAAAGGAAGTTGGGTAAAATATGGCTCATTTGTTCCCAGAAAATTTTACAAGTGAAGGCGTATTGGGTAGAAATCAACCCTAACTAAAAACACTAGCATGCACGATTGATATTTTTCTCTGTTTGTGATGGATTAGAGGTTGGTGATGAGGAAACCTGAGTAAGATCGGCATTCCAAGGACAGGAGTCAAGGAGAGACAACTTTTTTGGCTTGTTCTTCTCATTTCTTTTCTTATTGCAGCTTTGTATTGGACAAAACAGAATGATTTACATGGAAAATTGCATGTGTGCTTTGTTTTTAACCATAAACAAATTAGTCTTTAGTGGTTGGGAAATTGATTGCAAATTGCCATGAAAACTGCATGAGCGTCAAAATATGTTTATTGGGGTATATATGTATATACAATATTGTAATTTACTATGACTCAATATTAATGCCCTTAAGAGAATAAGCATCCACTCATTTTGAGTTAAGGATAAACCGGGTATAAATAATATAATAATGTAGCAAGATCAGCGAACGAATGATTTATAAGGGCATACCGGGACCGTATTCAACTGACAAGATTTCCAGAGCGTGACACAAATGAATTTGTAACAACTAGCCAATGTTCCCGGGACCGTATCGTGTTATTAATTTTTTTTTACTAGCCTATGTGTTTCAAAGAGATCATGGTGATTCTCTGTTATCCTATGCAAAAAAGTCATAGTTAAATTCGTTTAAGGGTAAACTTATAAGTAAATGTGTGAAATGCATAATTTGAGTTTTGAATGAAAAATTAATATATATATATATATATATTTACACATATATTGTTTATTGCATTGACCATTGAAAATGTGTCAAAATATTGTTTTCGAAAAGATACATATTTTGTGTTTGATATGAGGATAGAAATGCATAGAACCACTATGCATGAAAATGCTTAGCGCGTTGTTTTATCACGCGTAGGTATCGACTGAATAGGGGCAAGATCAAGGACCGTAGGGCCCGGAGTCATCGTCGAATCATGCGGAGTATAAGTAAATGCTCCGTCTCATGCATACATTTCATTTCAAAGAAAAAATCATGTAATTGTTTTGCATTGCAAACAAATATGTATAATCTACTGAAGAGTATATTTCGACCACGTTTAGACATGAACCACAATGTTTTGTAAATGATTTAAAAAGGCAAGAAATGTTGTTCTTGTATATATGTAAATTGAGCAAATGATGGGCTCTCTACCATGATTGATGTATATTTTTATATATATTATGCGTATTAGTAATGAGATCATATTTTCATACATACATAAATATTATTTAAATGGATATTAAATATCCCATCGAAAAGAAGTATATGAAATGTGTTTTATAGATAAATGGATTTAGTGGTCCTCGTCCCCGGGTCCGGTCCAACCGTCGGGTCGGGTCGGGTCAGGGGGGGCGTGACATAAACATCCAATGTCGTGACATCGGATATGTAATGTCGCGACATTCAATCAAAGCAGCCTTAGTGATGAGATAAGTCAAATGCCGCGACACAAAATAAATGTCGCGACATCACACAAAAACATCAAAGAAAGGACTTCAGAGCAACAAAATTCAATGTCGCGATATTAGAAGTAAAATGTAGAGCAAAAGTATTAGTGCTTATGTCGCTACATCGACTCAAGATCGCCAACATCTCGATCGCGAATGTCGCGACATTAGATCAAAGCAGTTTAGATGATGAAATCAGTCCAATGTCACAACATCACAATAGTGTCGCAACATAAGCCTGAAGGTGATCACAATGAACTTAACTAATCAATGTTGCAACATTAGATCAGCAATGTCGCGACATCAGTTCAAGAAAATAAGAGCAAAGGCAGTAGTATGCTATGTCACGACATTAGAAATGGCTTAAACAAGGAGGAGCAGAAGAAAGAATGTCGCGACATCAAAAGATGACTTATAGCAAATGTCGCCGTAATATCAGGCTGCGATGCATGCTGCGCATCACCAACTATGTTGCAACATCACAGCAATGTCAAAACATCATCTGAATGTTGCAACACAAGAAAGGCAATGTCGCGATATCGACATTAAAATACAACATTGTATCTCTATGTCGAGACATCATCACGACATTGACTTATCACTGGAAACTGAGAATTGCCTAACAGATTGTCAATGTCATGACACCAGCTGCAACCCACGACATTGACAACCCCAATGTCGCGACATCATCACGACATCACCCAGACAGCAACAGCTAGGGCATCAATTATGGGCTTTTCGAAGTGCATGATTTTCGCCTCTTTTTTAGGGCTCAAGACCTGAGCATATAAATAGAAGCCTGGGAGAAAAAAGAACTTTTACAAATTTTCTGTCTTTGTGCTTTTGGGGAAGTCACATCTCATTGTATATTTTCTTTATTTTTTACTTTTTCTTCAGTTGTTTCTTAGATTTAGTTTCTATTTAGATTAGAGTAGTGGATCCGAACCTGGAATTTTGAGTCAGACACGTAAATCAAATTTCACTTATGTCTGAACTTGAATGAAATCTGGAAATTATTCTGGAATTCATCTTTCTTTAATTTTGATTGCAATCTAAATGAATTTGTTTGATCAACTAGTCATTGTGATTTGCGATCCAGATTTGAAAGGCTAAGCTCCCTCTGGGAAGAATGTTTTGTTGGGATTATTGCTCTCAGATTAATTTTCACGTCACTCGGGTAAGAACATTGGAGTGATTTAACTAGTATTACTCCTACATTGAGTTGTTCTGAATATCAGTGTTTGGTACCCAAAAAGAGTTGTGTCATTATTCTTATTTCCAGCAATCCCTCTAAGTGACACAAAGTTGAGACTACCTGAGAATAATGAGCACTAACTTGTGGGTAAAATTACACTTAAATTATTTGAACTAATGCACTTTTGGGATTACTTTGATACATCACTAGTGAAGATCTAACCTCTGCCAAGGTCCCTCCCCGGGTGATAAACAAGGAAGCTGAGGCATAAAATCCACTTACTGATCTAGGAACTTAATTCTAAGAGGTTTCGCCTCAAATGAGAGGAATAACTTCAACCTCGCGTTAGCTGAGATTCTAATCAAGGAAGAGGAAATTCTTGTCTAATTGATGGCTTAGATACCTTTTATTTTGGAGAGGGCTTGACATATCTTGTTCATGGGGGCAAACAATTTCCAGTCCTAAGAAATGGTTGTGAAGTAGTGAGAAGGAAAAATAGTCAGATCTTAAAAGAAGAACAAATCCTACAAGTAGCTTTTCAGACCCATTGTCTAGAGATAGAAGTGTGGTAATCTGGATAGTGAAATGTGTAGAGTTAGGAGAAATCCATTTCTAAACTAGTCTACTCTTTGACAATCTCAAGTTTCCTATATCCATTACTTTATCTTATTTGGGACTTGCAAAGAGATATCACACCGTTTTTCTTTCCCATGTATTTAAGTCTATAACTCTTTAATAATGTATTTTAGAGATTTCATTATTATTTTTTGATTCCTTTTACTTAGGAAGATAAATCTATCCCGAAATTCAAATAGTAAGGACTTAGTAGTGAGGGTTGTTAATCTTAAAATTTTCTTAATTAATCCTCGGTGGGAATGATATTTAGACTTAAAATCCACTTTATTATTTGCATGACCTATGCACTTAAAACTGTAATTCAATACCGAACTTACAAGATTATGCATCATATATTAGAAGTCATTTTGTGAGACCCCGGATAAAGTAAAATGATAGACACGGTTAAATTTGGGAATTTCTAGATCTCGATGACGACTGGACATACCGTTGAGTTCGCCTCGCGAAATCTACACATAGTCGACCACAAATTCCTGGTTGGAATTGCATTTATTTCGGTATTTAAACGACGACACGAGAGGGTGACACGTGGCATGAAGATGCATTCCATGTGGCACCTAAGGAGAGGACACTTGGCACTTGGGTGGAAGCCAAGTGTCACACTTCTATCTTGCATGAGAGGATAGTGGTGGGAAAGTGGGCATGAATGGTTACGCTGGGATGCTACGTGTCATGAGGAGAAAGAAGAGGGAAAATTTACACCTAGGTAAGTATTCCCACCTAAAGCAAATTTGTTCGGTGGAAGAGGAGAAAAAGGGAAAAAGAAAAGAGGAGAAGAAAAGAGAAAAAGAAAAAGAAAGAAAGAAGAAAGACAATGGAAAGGAAAGAGAACCAGCAGTTCTCTGATTAACAAACAGAGGAGTTGCAGCAGTGAACGGATCTGTACTTCGAGAGGTAGGGGTTCTCTCCTACTATGGTTAGTCTTTGTTTAAGAGCCATGAAATGGTCATGACGGTTAGCCCGATTAGTGGGTTGGTTTAAAGAATAATTTCGATAGAAATTGTTGGTTGGGACCTAAGCTGGTTCAGGTAGTTTTCGAATCGCAGCCTGAACCGACACAGATTTCATAGTTCTGGGATCTCGAGCAAGATGATCTTCGTTGTGTACTATGCATGTTGTTTTCTCGAGCTCGAGATTGAGATCCGCTTTTTGTAAAAGGTTGCTTGTTTGAATAACATTCAGATCGTGGTGTCGATGTTAATATATATGCATGCTTGTTATATATTAACGTGATGCTTCGTGTGAAGCATGTATTACGAAGTGTTTGACGTGAAGTTCCCATCATGGCCATGTAACATGAGATATTATGCAAAGGACATTATCATTGCATGTGCAATTCCGGGTCATCGCAAGTGGAGTCGGGTGTGAGTGCATGAATAAAATGGGTGGCCCGAGGGTTGTTCAATAACGCTGATTCGAGGGTCGTCTAACAAATTATATCGGAGGATTATCCATATAAAATATCAATCGGCTCTGAGTCGCCCAATTGATATATCGAAGGGTTGTCCACAAAATAAGTTATCTGGAAATCGGTCCACTATTTATATCGGAGGGTTGTCCACGGTTAAAAACAAATACCTTTGTTTGGAAATGGTTTTCTCATACATGGAAAATTGCATGTATGAGAGAGTCAGTGAGGACTGGGCATGACATAAACATTCATATAGAGATATGCATATTTTATATGAATGTGTGAATGATTTTATGGATTATGCCATTGCATGTGCACTTAGGTGGGAGTAGCTCTGTAGGAGACTTTCTACTCTGCATAGCTCACCCCGTTGTGGGAAAAATATTTTCGTGCACCGGAGGTACACCACTATAAGGCACTTCATGAGGTCTTAGTTTAGAGGAAGATCTAAGATGGCTTATCAGGTTTTTTGTAAAATTTCGGGTAGAAAACCCACTTTTGTTTTAAACCGAATCGTTGTTAAAGTTTTGTACATGTGATGTAAATAAATTGTAATTAAACTAAGATTATATGTTTAATACAATTTGGTAAGGATGTGTCTTGTCTTGAGGGGATGTTTGGTTGCGTCTGAATCATAGGAAGTCGCTTTATTTCGATCCTATGTATTAGCTAAAATTTAAGACTGATTTTTTGTTGGTAATTAAAGGGAATTTGGTCCTGTTTCCTTCTGGTATATTGTATCCCCATCAGTAAGCTTGATGTAGGCTTTCGAATTACTTAAATCGACCTCATGTACTTAAGCTATGGCCTTAATTGTAAGGGTCCAACCGAGAGGATGACGTGGCCGAAATTATCCGGCCGAACCGACCTCTTGGTCGAGCTGCTCTTCCGCATGAGCCGAATTCCTCTGTGCGTGAGTCGAGCCGACCTCTTGGTTAGGAGGTGAGCTCTCCCGCATTTAGCCAACCTCTTGTGCAGAAATGAGCCGACCTCTCGGGTCGAGGCCGAGCCTCCTCGCACGAAATGGACCTCTCAGGCAGAAATGAGCCGACCTCTTCGCCGTAATGAGCTCTCCACATGAGCCGACCTCTCGAGCAAAGCAATGAGCCTCCCGCATGAGCCGACCCTCGGGGCAAGCACAGCTCGTACAGAGCCGACCTGGGGCGTGCTGAGATCTTCCGCATGAGCCGACCTCTCGGCGTGCCGAGCCTCCGCATGAGCCGGCCTCTTTGAGGCGCACTGCCTCTCCTCGGCCGAGCCTCGCCAGGAATGAGCCAGGAGGTCGAGCCGACTTTGGTCAGCTCTTTGTCGAGCTCACAGCGAATGAGGCTCACAGCTAACTTGGACGACCATAACTTTCGCTCAAGTCCGCTTTGCGCTGCTCTCGACTCTATGGAAAGCTCTCTTAGTCTAGAATCTAACCAAATGCCTTTGGATGGATTTTGGTGCTCACATAGTTTCTGAAAAAAATTGATCATTGCACTAAGTGCACTAATTACTAGAATCTTGAATGAGAGGGACTGTCATGTGTCATTGCTTAATAATTGAGTGACACGTAAATATGCGTGAATGAGGCTATTATATAGCTTGTTGAAGGTTACCTGTGGAAAAAAAAAAAGAAAACCCCCGAGATTTGGGGTGGTCACAACTTGGCATCGTGAGCCTAGGTTTATAAATACCAGTGTTGGAACGCTTGATACTAACAAGAATGCTTACATCGTGAAAATTCTGTGCACACGATTACTTGGGCTAAATGGAGTTATTTAGATCATGCATCCATTGTGCATTCTCGATAATTGTTGCATGATATTATGCTATATTATGTGAATTATATGCTTGGTGAATAGTATATAGGAAGTATTGAACACTAGGTGAGAAGTTAACCTAGGGGGTTCCTGAAATAACTAAATAAATAAATAAATTGCTAGTGATAAGCGGAAGGAGGGTTAGCCTTCTTCGAGCTCGGGAAAGAAGCAAAGGACTTCTGTCCCACGAGGGTTTTCAATGCAGGGCCGTGGCTTTCAGGGCCAAAGCCAGATCAGGGCTCCTAGCCAGTCAGGACCGATGACATGTTATCATTGCCATCAGTCTGGACATGTGAGACGGATCGCCCATGCGCAAGGATCCCGCAGTCAGCAGGGACACCTCGGGCCCTGGCCATCAGAGACACACTCAAACACAAGATGTTCTTCTACCCTAGCACGGGCCGTGGAACAAATATCACCCCATCTGCGACACTGCACCGCACAGATAGGCCAAAGAGGCCGTGAGTGCATGGGTCGAGCCGAGGCAAGGACCACAGTCGGACTTCGGGGGACCTGTGGGCGTGTTTACACTGCTACACCATGCACGGAGCCTCCACAGATCCGTCGCCATATTGCATGCTCTACTCGCGCCTACGGGCAAGAGAGTATTGTTTGGATTCCTCGTGCATCTCTATTCATTTATCACGTATTCAGGTGAATGATTCAGCTTAAAGGTCAATCCTCGAAAATATGTCAGATGTGTGAGTTCTCCCCTAGGAATTGTGGTGAGGATTGGATCGTATATAAATGATTTGTGAGTTGTAGAGATCTCTAGGATTCTACCACTGCGGATCTTCGAAAGTTATGACATATCGGACTTGATGTCATTCTTGGCATGGATCGTCAACGCGACACCGTCGTCATCGACAGGATTGCAGAGGTTATCGCCACACACGTGATGGTATTCGTGATTTCCTTCGTGGATAAGAAGGATGCTTTACCTCGGACCGTGTATGACTTTCAGGTGGCACAAACAAGCATAGGTCAAGGCTAGTAAGCCTTACTCCTTAGAGGACGAGGCGTGGACAGGTTTGAGTCTACTCGGTGGTATGAGTTTGAGGATGTTTTTCCGCACGAGTTACCGGATTACCCCTGCAGGGATGTAGACTTCATCATTGAACTACACCTCTCGGCACGCCGCCCATTTCTACGACACCCCATAGGATGGCGCCGCTTGAGCCTGCGAACTCGCATCCAGATAGTTGCGGATTATCGACAAGGGGTTTCATTAGACCGAGCACTTCACCCAAGGCCCAGCTCGCTTGCTAAGAAACAGGATAAGACCCTTCGACTATGCATTGACTACCGACAGTTGAACAGGGTGACGATCAAGAATCGGTATCCTTTACCGAGGATTGATGATTTGTTTGATGAATTGAGAGGGGCGCGGGTGTACTCTAAGATAAATCTCCGCACCGTACCATCGCTTGAGAGTTGGGGTAGGAGACAGATATCCCTAATACGCCGCTCGTAACGCGGTATGGGCATTTGAAATTCATGCTGATGCTCCTCGATCGACACGCACCAAAGAAGATTCATGGATCTCATGCATGTGGTCTTCCCACCCTACTTAGACTGCTTTTGTGGTAGTTGTGGGATCGATATCTTGATCTACTCAGACGTAGGAGGATCATGAGGATCACTGAGGGTCGCTCTTCGCACTCCTCGAGACCATCGCTTGTATGCCAAATTCGAAGAAGTGAATTTTGGCCATCGAGGTGAGATTTCCGACATGCCGCGTCGGCTTCAGGTCAAGAGACCTGAGAAGGCTGAGGTTGTTATGAGTCAGAGAGCCGGGTCGGGCCTCGAGATACTAAATTTCGGGATCGGATGGATATAGAGGTTCATCGAAGATTTCTCCCGGCTAGCAGTACCTATGACTAAGTTGACCCGAAGGAGGTCAGTTTGAGTGCGGAATGACTCGTGTGAGAGGGCATTCCAGAATTGAACGAGGCTTACTTCAACTCCTATTCCGTAGTCCCTAAAGGGGGACAAGAGTACTGGCAAATTGCGGATGCTCAGTGATCTGACCGGGATGTGTTTTGATGCATCCGGGAGGGTAGTGCTTGGTTCTCGATAAATTTGAAGAATCACGAGCACTACCCTACACATGACATGGAGTTGGCGGCCATTGTCTTCGCCTTGAAGATTTGGCGCCACTACTTATACGGCGAGGAGTACTCATACCACAAAAGTCTGAAGTATATTTTCACACAAATGACCTCAATATGAGGCAACGCAGATGGATGGAGTTCCTAGAGGATTACGACTTCACTTTTCATTACCATCCTGGTAAGGCAAATGTGGTGGCTGATGTACTCAGTCGGAAGTCACGGGGAGCATCGCAAGATAGCTTCTCCCCTTTCGTGAGCGCTGAAGTGGATGCTCGAGACTGTGGGATGGGGGCTGCCTAAAATACGCCGAAAGCATGCTCTGTGCGGTAATGCTGGGGAGTTTAGTAGTTATACCATCTCCGTTGAACAGAGTGATCGAAGTCCTGTAAGGGCGATGGAGATAGTGTCCATCAGTGGACCGGGTACGCCGTGTACATGTGACGAGGGTCGACCATCCACGCAGATATAGCCTTCTATTGCAGGACTTTGCAAGTGGTTCCCTGAAATAATCGATTTGAGGAGGATCCTCGGGAGTTCCATTGCTCTCATTTCAAGAAGCAGTATATAGGTGGCACGAAGATGATCGAGATCTTCGCCGCGCATATTGGAGCGGGACGAAGAGACACGTTGGGGATTTTGTTCGACTGTCTCACATCGCAAGTAAAGGCCGAGCACTGTGAGGCCTATCGGGGCTACTCCAAACATCAAGGTAGCAGAGTGGAAGTGAGCATGTCACGATGGACTTTAGACTCACTTACCACGAACATCGCTTTAGACATGATGCGGTGAATAATGGACCCGCCATTGGCGTCGGGCACATTTCCAAATTGCAAGGATGACCCTACACTCAGAGGAATCTCTACAGTCGTGATATACGAGATTGTTGGGGTTACATGGAGTACCAAGATCCATCAGATCGATGTGAGATCCTGTGTTCACAACACACTTTTGAAGAGTTTCCTGTAAGGCCATGGACATTGGGGCTGATGATGAGCTAATCGCTTTCATCCACAGATATCAGGCCGCTCTGAGAGACTCATATTGTGTTTTAGAGGACATGCCGCGAGCATGCGCCCTAGATTTCAAGGGTAGCCGGGAAGAGCATTTCTGGTAGAATTCGCCACAACAACAATTTATCGCAAGCATACGTGATGGCACCCCATGAGGCCTTATATGGGAGGGGCCATGTCGATTCGATTGTTGGACGGAGATGGGAGAGAACTCCACCATGTCCTCGACTCTGATCTCGAGACAACTACGCAGAAAGCTGTCCGACATTTGAACGCCTTTCACTACCGTGAGCCGACAAGAGTTATGCCGATAAGCGCAATTTCCACCTCTAGAGTTTGAGGCGGGTGATCATGTTCCTCTTAAAGGTGATGCCTAAAGACGCAGTGGTCGATTCAGCAAGCGAGGGAAATTATCGCCGAGGTTTATCGACCCTTTGAGATACTGAGAGGGCGGGGGCACAGACATCGATTGGGCATTACGAGTTTATCAGTGTCCATGAGGTATTCCATGTCTCTATGTTTCGAAAGTACACTCCGCATCTAGCTCATGTAGTGGATCAAGCAGCTTGTTATTGATGCAGATGGGACCTTCGAGGAGGGACCTGTGCGTATTATGGATAGCCGAGAGCAGGTTTTGAGATGAAAGACTGTGAGGCTAGTGAAAGTGTTGTGGAAACACAGAGGAGTGGAGGAGGCAACATGGGAACGTGAGGACACAATGAGTACCAGATATCCTTTCCTCTTTGAGGACGGAGGTACGTGGTTTAGTCATTTGGCATTTAAATGACTGTTACATATGCATGTGATTGTATGTATATGTGTAGTGGAATTTCGACGAAATTCTTTTAAGGGGGGAAGAATGTGAGACCCCGGATAAAGTAAAATGATAGACACGGGTTGCAAACTTGGGAATTTCTCTAGATCTTGGATGACGACGCTGGACATACCGTTGAGTTCGTCTCGCGAAATCTAAGTACATAGTCGAATTTCGTCAAATTCTGAGAAGGTTGGAATTGCATGTATTTCGAGACAAACGACGACGAATGAGAGGGTGACACATGGCATGAAGATGCATTCCATGTGGCACCTGAGGAGAGGACACTTGGCACTTGGGTGGAAGCCAAGTGTCACACTTCTATCTTGCATGAGAGGATAGTGGTGGGAAAGTGGGCATGAATGACATGTGGGATGCTATGTGTCGTGAGGAGAGAAAGAAGAGGTGTTCTACACTAGATAAGTATTCTCCACCCAAAGAAACTTGTTCGGGGAAAGAGGAGAGAAAAAGGAAAAAGAAAATAGGAGAAGAAAAGAGAAAAGAAAAAAGAAAAGAAAGAAAGACAACGGAGCGGAAAGAACTAAATAGCTTCTTCGATTAACAAACAGAGGAGTTGCAAGCAGTGAAAGGATCTGCACTTCGAGAGGTAGGGGTTCTCTCCTACTATGGTTAGTCTTTGTTTAAGAGCCATGAAATGGTCATGACGGTTAGCTCGATTAGTAGGCTGGTTTAAAGAATAATTTCGATAGAAATTGTCAGTCGGGACCTGCTTCTCAGGTCTCGTTTAGCTTTCGTAACTCCGCAGCTCGAACTCATCAAGCAGATCAGAGTTTGGGATCTGAGCAAGATGATCTTGGTACTGTACTATGCATGTTGTTTTCTGAGTTTGGAGATTGAGATCTAGTTTTTGTGTGTTATTGCTTGTTTGAATAACATGCAGATTGTGTGAGAAAATGATGTTAATATATGCATGCTTGTTATATATTAACGTGATGCTCGTGTGAAGCATGTATTATGAAAAGGTATGTAGTTCCCATCATGCATGTAACATGAGATATTATGCAAGGACATTATCATTGCATGTGCACGGTCATCGCGTAGATTGTGTGAGTGTATGAATAAAATGGGTATCTTAGGTCGTCTAACAACAAAGACGAGGGTCAGTCTAATAAATTATATCTGAGGATTGTTCATATAAAATATCAATCGCCTGAGTTCTACCCAATTGATATATATCGGAGGGTTGTCCATAAAATAAGCATTCCGAGTCGGTCCACTATTTATAATCTGAGGGTTGTCCACTAAAAACAATACCTTTGTTTGAAATAGTCGGTTTTCATACATGGCAAATTGCATGTATGAGAGTCTGAGGACTAGGCATGACATAAACATTCATATAGAGACATGCATATTTTATATGAATGCGTGGTGAATGATTTTATGGATTATGCCATTGCATGTGCACTTAGTGGGGAGTACTGTAGAGACTTTCTCATCGGGCATAGCTCACCCCGCCAGGGAAAAATATTGTGTATTGAGGTACACCAAGAGTAGGCTGCACTCATGAGGTCTTAGTTGAGAGGAAGATCTAAGATGGCTTATTGTGTTCTTTTGTAAACTTTATGGGTAGAAAACCCAGTTTTTGTTTTAAAACTGAACTGTTGTTAAAGTTTTGTACTTGTGATGTAAATAAATTGTAATTAAACTAAGATTATATGTTTAATACAATTTGGTAAGGGCTGTGTCTGGCTCTCAGGGGATGTTTAAGGCGTCAATCATAGGAAGTCGCTTTATTTTGATCCTATGAATTGTACCCAAACTTTTAAGACTGATTTTGTTGGTAATTAAAGGAATTTGGCCCTATTTCCTCTGGTATATTGTATCCCCATCAGTGTTTTGATGTAGGCTGAATCACTCAAATCGGACCTGCCAGCCCCAAGTTATGCCTTTACCTAAGGGTCTCGAGAGGATGAGCCGTGGCCGAGCTCATCCCGGCCGAACCGACTAATTTTGGACGCAGTCAGCCTCCCCGCATGAGTTGATTCCTTGTGCAGCTGAGCCGACTTCGTTAGGAGGTGAGCCTCCGCATGAGTCGACCTTCGTAAGTGCAGCTGTCGACCTCTCGTCGAGCCGAGTTTTCCGCATGAGCCGACCTCTTGTGCAAAGCCGAGCTGGACTTCGTCGTAGCCGAGCCTCCCGCACGAGCGACTCAGGCAGAAACAGCCGGGCCTCTTGGTCGAAATGGCCTCCCGCATGAGCTGGACCTCTTATGCAAGAGTCGAGCCGACCTCTTGGTCGAGCCGAGCCTCCCGCATGAGCCGACCCTTTGAGCAACCACAGCTCTCCCGCATGAGCCGACCCTTCGGTAAAGGCCGATCTCTCCCGCATTTAGCCGACTTTGGCAAATAATAGATCTCTTACGAGCCGACCTCTCGCGCAGCCGAGCTCTCCGCATGAGCCGGCCTCAGGCATAGCCGAAATTTTCCCGGGCCGAGCCTCGAAGGGAATGAGCGTTGTGAGGCCGAGCCAACCTCCCCTGGGCCGGGCTCTCCGGCCGAGCCCGCCAGGAACGAGCCCGGCCGTGCCAACTTCGGACGACCATAACTTTCTCGTCCGAAGTCCGTTTTGCGCGTTCTTGGACTCTATGGAAAGCTCTCTGAGTCTAGAATCTAACCATATTCCTGTGGATGGCATTTGGTGCTCACATAGTTTCTAAAAAAAATTGATCATTGCACTAAGTGCACTAATTACTAGAATCTTGAATGAGAGGGACTGTCATGTGTCATTGCTTAATAATTGAGTGACACGTAAATATGCATGAATGAGGCTATTATATAGCTTGTTGAAGGTTACCTGTGGAAAAAAAAAAAAACCCCGAGATTTGGGGTGTCACACATTTTCTTGCCATTTTTCGTAAGCAATAAGTTTTTGACATTCCTACTGAGGATTAAATAGCCCTTGGTGAGCCAGTTAGAACTGCTACAATTTTATGGTCTACATTAAGAATCAATCAATATCAAGTCTATGGTACCACCTCGTAGGGACCCAAGGCCCTAGGCAAATGTAAAAGAGCGAAATTTGGTATTTAATAAGGGTTTGATTTGGGTTAATGTTAACAAGCCAGCCGTTGTTGACTCGACCGTTTCTATGGCTGGGTGACAGAATTTTCAGGTGGTTTATAGAAAAAGGTCTATTCACATGCTTCTCGATCTACTCCCTCTCCGATTTGTTCTTCACATTTATCTTTCTCTTTCCTTTTTCATCTTTCCCTACCTTATACTTTCCATTTCTCTAGGCTTAACTTAGATCAACTTTTCAAATAGAGGCGGAGATAGATTTATCTTTGGATTTGTCTTTTTTGGACTAGACCATTTCCATCCCTAAGTCCTCAGTGCGTCCTCATAGTGACTCAAATGTGGTTGCTACTCGCTCTACTATGAGCCATTTTCTTGGCTTGGATCTACTTTCCTTATTTACCACCTAGAAGGATGCTTTCTGTGCAACTCTAGCGATGTTGGCATCAGTGTCCAAAGCGCCTTAGTCTAGGTATTCATTTCAGAGGCCTTAACTCAAACTTCTTCTATGTTCCCTACATTGTATCGTGCTCTAAAATCAAACCTGGAGATCTTCTCCAAATTGGATGCCTTAAAAGGACAGAAGATAAAGTTTGAGCAAGCCCAACTTGCTAAGAAACAAGCTACCCAGCGGTTGAGTGAGCTCGACACTAACATGATGCCTGCTAAAGTGCGGACGTGGTATTGACTGAAGAATTGGAGAAGGAGAAGGAAAAGCTTACCTCTTTGGTGGAGTAGGGTGAAACCATAAAGGCTTAGCGGCTTGAGCATTTACAAATAGAAGAGTCCTTAGGCCAACTCCTAACTTCTCACCGTGAAGAGACGACGGATTAACTCTACATAATTACAGGAAATCGATGCTTCTTTGGCCAGACGCCTACCTATTAGGATTCTCTCTCTCGCTGATTTCTCCATGATATGACTTTGACATTTCGACTGGCCATGATACAAAGAAACTTGACTTGGAACTTTATGGCCATTTATTCGCATTTTTTAGTTGTAACTTTTCGTACATGCTTTGATTCGCGCTTACAATGTGGTGCAATCAAATCAACAAAATTTGTATCCTAGGATTCCTATTGCCATAGCAGAGCTACTGCAGTATAGTGGCCTAAGGTCGAACTCAGGGATGGGTTTTCTTCATGCTAAATGAGTCATAGTTGATTGAAATTGGTGTTTCTACTTTGGATTTGGGATTTTAGTAAAATGCGGAGGTCGACGGGCCGGTGAACCGTAGAATCGCAGAGAAATAAAGTTCAAAAGAACTCCTTGAAGTTTTCGGACCACTGGGCTTAGGGTTCTAAGGTAACTGTAATGTCCTCGGGTCCTTTTCCTCGCGGGAGGATGACCTATAGTCATTTTCCGAGCCGAATCTAGGTTTGGCTATAAAAACCGAACCCCAAAAGTTTCCTTCCTAGTATACATCATTTATGACCCATTAATGTTTCAAAGAAGAACCATCCGCTGACTAACTTCAAAGCACAAATGGCAACAAATTGAGCATCAAGGATCTAGCACAAGTATCCACTTAGCCTCAAAGCTTGCCAAGTACTAACCACTCAGGGTACGTCACAGGGATTCAAACCCACGTATGAGATACAGAAACATAAATGATAATAGATGCCCCGCTTGCAATGTAGGGCAATGTATTACTCAACCTTGATCTAAAGGGCCTCCTCTTCAAGGATGAGGGAGGTTTAGCTAAGCATCCCTTGAGTTGTCATCCTCAAAGGGTGTTTGGCAGGTGAGAAAATACGAGAAAGGGAGAGAAAGTGAAAGAAAGTTGCAGAGGCGGGAAAGCTAAAAGCTTTGACGCCAATTTTATTGATAAACTAAAATTACCTGTTACATGTGCTTGACTGAGCTTATATAGTGCTCAGAGTCAAGGAAATTATATAAAAGTATGAAAGAACAAAAATTACATCAAGGGCATTTTGGTAAAAAGCCATTAAATACGGTCAAAAAGGAAGAGCATAGCATACAGTGGCAACTGCGAATTCACTGTGTCGTGGGGTGCCTCGCAACACCGCAAAATTCTCGCCGCTTTTCTCTCCTTCAGATTTTAGCTCCAATTGCCTTCTCGATTTGCACATGCGCCTTCGAGTCTGCCTTGGGTTCATCAGATTTGAATCGACATGAAGAAAATGGTGCATTTGGAAATAAAACTACAAAAATATCCACAAATATGATCAATAGTATAGCTGACCTTAGTGTATCAATCAAGTTATTTAAGTTGATTAGTACACAAAAATTGCTCAAAACCTGCAATAAACAGGGCTTAAAACAGCACTATTTGGGCACTAATCACTCCCCCCAACCGACACATTGTTAGTCCCTTAGCAATGACAAAAAGAAGGAAGAGCAGATAAGTTATGCTAATGTAAAAGGGGATGGTATTTTCAAAAAGTGTATGGGTAAGTAATGCCTCCTCGCTAGGAATGATTGAGACCCCGTACAATAACCACTGGGAGAATAAATGCCATACATGACCAAGTCAAGAGTATCTATCCCAAGGGAATCCGACCAAACTTCCAATCGAAATCTATGTTTATGTGGATCGCCAACGATAACCCGCGAACCGTCCCAACCAAGTTATCGCCAAGTCCTAGCACTCAATTCAACCCAAATAACCGTTCTACTCTTTGTCATATTTCTTTGTATCAGAGAGGATGCACAGCCGAGAAATCGACCTCACCAAAGTCCATGTAATCTGGGCCCACGTGATGACTCCCAACCAACTAAGTCTTAGGGCATCAAGTCATGAGGATCTTTCGACCACTAACTCCTCGGGTTTCACCCCTGGCTCGAATGAATCTCGAAACTCCAAAGACCTACGACTCGCTAAACCTCACCCATCCACTCCATGTAGCGAGCACTCAAGTCGATGGCTCCCAACCAAGGCTTAGGGCACTGTGCTTTAAAGACTCGCCTAAGCCCCTGACCGTGCTCGGGTTTCAAGGTAAAGCGCTTTGTACTTTTCTCTTTCTTTCTTTCTTTTTCTTTTCTTTTCTTTTTCTTTTTCTCTTCTTTTATTTTGCACACATTAGCCTTTCTATTCTAGGGAACCAAAACCTTTTACAGTGGTCAACGAAACTAGGGTAGGCTTACACACGATAAGGAGTTATGCAACTTTCTCAAAGTTATTAAAGAAAAATTGATGTGCACAAAGGTGTGGCTAGCTAAAGGTAATAAAAAGACGTGTATCAATGGAACTAATCATGCATGTAACTAATCTAGCATCAATGGCACTGCGCTGTTTACCCTCAACTTAGTGATAGGCAAAACCATAAAAAAAAAAATAGTTTTAAAGCGGGGCGGAGTGATTAGTTTGCGAAAAAAAATAGTCGCAGGCGCCCCGCGGTGTCCCGAAGTTCCACTCAAATCTTTGACGAAAATTCTGATTCTGTCCACGCTGCTGCCCTCGATGAGTACTCCGACTTTAAGTCTTGGCCCGAAGGAAACCGAGCCACCGATGGCTGTAAATATTATAGAGAAGGTAGAGCTTCTCTCACTAGCTTTTCTTCTCCAAACATGAAATAGGTCAATCCAAATTCCGACCCATTTGGACTCAAAAATGAATTAAAGCGGTTATCGCCCAATTTAAATCAGGAGAAAGAAAGTTTTTTGTATCGCAAGGTCGAAATTATACTGCAAGGAGGTCGGATTGTATTGTTCTTGAAGGGAAAATTGTATTGCAAGGGTTGCATTGAATTGCAATAGAGAAGACTGGGCTGAATTTTAGGCTTGCATCACCAGTTTGTATTGCAGGTCGAGGAGTTGTATTGAAGAATCAGATTGGCAACAGGTTTGGCCGGGCAGAGAGATAGTATCGCGAATACAAAATTGTATTGTGAGACCAGGCAGGCATCAAGATTTACACCGCCATACGCGCGCGCTGGGCGGCAATGGGCGCAGCGCAAAGGCGATAAATAAGCGCGCTAAGCAGCCAGCGCGGGCGGCAGAGGCGGGCGCGTGGTTCGTTGTATCAGGCACTGCGCACTTGACCCGCTGGGTCCGATTCGACTATGTATTTTTCCTAAGTCAAATTTTTGGACATTGTTCGTGAACCCGGTTCATGAACACTGTTGTCACAAAATTTTTCGAAAAAAAAAATATTTATTAAATTAAACAAAAATGAAATAAAATCAACAATTCTACAAATTTTCAAAAATAAAATTTCAAAAATAAAATTTTCAAAATAAAATGTTCGAAAAATAAAATTTGTTGAAAACAATAGATTTTAAAATGCAAATTGATTACATACACCGAGTTATGTACGATTAGTGTCTCTAATGTGGTTTATGCCTTAGAGATATCAGACGGGATTTTAACTACCATTTGAAATCGTGATTAAGCGGGTAGCTTGCTTAGAAAAATATATGCATGGTGTAATGCGTATAGAAAAAGGCATGCTAAGGTTATGAACTATGACCTTAGGGAGTTGGATATCGAAATGAACAAGAGAGCCTGTACCTTCAAATAAACGAATTGAGGGCCGGAATTTAACACCACTTAGAAATGAACGAGCCGGGCCATGGTTGTCGAGTCTATTAGTACTGGCATGCATTGCTAGTTAGACCGAAATGAAAATTACATGAATCGTGCTGTTCTCTTTGACATATGTAGATGGCTAGTAGAGCGCGAGACGTGAGAATCGCCCACAAGACCGGGTCGTGCACCACCGACAATTGACCAGCCGCCAGCATTTGATCAGCGGGCCTTTGCAGGCCGTGAGGTGCTGGCAGAGGCCGCCAGCTTGAACAAAGCAGCATAGCGTAGTCGTGAAATCCTAGTAACCTCCGTAGAGGTTTAGGACGATCATCCCCGACATTCACAGTGGGGAAGAGATCCGACTCGCTGCACTACTGGGTTCATGCAACGAGAAAGTGTTAGAGGCTGCGGAGATTACCTTCCGACGACCCGATTAGACTAGTTGTGTTCCAAATCTAGAGATTGAGGCCCAAATATGGTGGAAATGGGCAAGGACCTCGAGACCCAGAGGAGCCACAGACATGAGTTCTCCCTGTGATTGTGGCGAATAAGGATGATATAGTCGAGGTCGTGGAGTTAGAGATCTCGGGGACTCTACCAAATGGACTTGGTGGATTATGGACATGTCGAGTTCGAGAGGTCATCCCGAGGATGGATTACCGGATAGCCATGCGGTCGTTATCGACACGGAAGGTAGGAGGATTACCGCCACACGCAGATTCGCACTTCGTGGTATTTCAGGGGGACAAGATGATAGCTCACTCTGCACAAAGATATGAGTCCAAAGGCCAGACAAAGCCATGTTGGCTAGCGAGCCTACCCTAGAGGACGAGGAGACCAAACGTGACCTACCTGGGTAAAGGTGCGAGCATGTGGATGCTTTTCCGCACGAGCTTACCCGACTACCTCCCATGTGTGACGTGAGACTTCGGTATTGAGTTACACCTTGGTATTTCACCCATCTCTATGACTCCGCATAGATGACACCGGCTGAAATGCAGAACCCCAGTCCAGCCTTCAGAGCTACTGACAGCAAGTCTATTGTAATCGGTGCACTTCACCACGGGCGCTCCGGCTCTATCATAAGAAGAAGGGCAAGACCCTTCGACCGTGCATTGACTACAAAAGGGGGCTGGATAGGGTTACGATCAAGAATCGCACTAAGCATCGAGGATTAACGATTTATTTGATCACAGAGGAGCGCGAGTCTACTCCAAGATAGACCTTCGCAGACTGGTTACCATCACCGAGGGTTGGGTGGATACCGGAGCATCCCTTGGGGACAGCGCTTAGGATGTGTTAGCGGGCACTTTGAGTTTACGGTGATGCCTCTTTTGATTGACGAACGCGTTAGTTGCGATTCATGGATCTCATGCATAGGATATTCCAACCCTATCTAGATCAGTTGTCGTAGTCTTCGTGGATGACATTTTGATCTACTCCCAATCAGAGTGGGAGCATGAGTATCACTGAGGATCAGGTTACAGCTTAATGAGAGACCATCACCAGACACCAAGTTCAAGAAGAGTTTTAATTATCGAGGGATTTTGGGACACGCTATCGCACCAGAGGTCAGGCCGACCTAGAGAAGGTTGAGGCGTTGATGAGTCGAGAGACCGAATGTCAATCTCGAGATACGTAGCTTCGGGACGGCCGGTATTGGCTGTGAGATCTCGAATGGACTGCTGTCTATCGGGGATGATCGCAGGACTTCGCCACGGACATGCACTCCATGGTCGGGATACCCGGACCATAGAGAGGTCGAGGATGCTCGGAGCACTCGGATGCCGGGTGCTGGTAAAGAGGGAGGATTAGCTCTCTTAGTTTCCTCAGGGGAAGAGGCAGATTCGTCACACTAGTTTCGTGACTAGGGCTAGGATTGAGTATGAGCGATTTGGATTGCCCTGTAGACGGATCCTGTGACTTGGGACAATACAACCGCTAGCCGTAGAAAAGGAGAGAGTATACGCACCATTCCTCCACACCCTAGCAGGGCTGGGAGGAACCGCCAATGGCAGTTATACAAGCACTTCCAACAACACAGATAAAGAAGCAGAGCCAGGCCAAGTCGCACATCGATCACAATGCAATCAACGGACCTTTAGGTGGTAGACATATTGGTTGTTGGATGTCAGCTTGACATGAATGAGCTGACAACCATCTAAGCCGGGTTAATAATCGAGACTCCAGCCGGGTCATTACACTGACAGGTACTGGATTCGGGGCTTAGAGGTTCAGGCCTTTAGAGAAGCCAAGTATAGATGTTCTTCCCTAAGGTGTAGGGTGAGAGTTGACCTGATAGGTCGGGATTATGAGTGAGAGATCTCTTAGATTTTGCTCATGGTGGACACCGAGATTGGGTGTCACAGTATGGCATTATTGTCTTTGCAGCACTAAGAACATCTGCCGAGTCAGGTGGGTGCACTCCAGACGGTCATTCACCACTCTTGGTGAGTGTGGGTTGAGTTTGTTCAGGATCACGTCCAATGAAAACTCATAGTTGAATCAGAAATGTAAGAGAGGCCTCAAGTGTGTTTCGAAGAGTTATGTTAATCGAGATGAAAACACACGGTCAGCTATCACGTAAACTGTAGTCGAAAGGGATAGGAGCTCGAGTGACTCGAGGTTTGATACCCCATTGAAATTCGAATTGGGTATTGCGAGCTCAAGGGCTCTCGTGATATGGATGTCATTCATGACATGGACCAGGTTGACGGCCCATTGATTGTCGCTGATTGTGACCTTGGGAATGTCAACGTGATACACACCCGCTGCGGTCAGGTAGGTTACGTGTCAGATGGATTATATATGTGTGTTAGAGGACATGCTAATAGCACGCGTCCCGAATCAAGGGTAGCCGGAGGAGCATTAGACTCCAGTGAATTCGCCTACAACAATAGTTATCGCGAGTGCATACGAATGGCACCATATGAGGCAATCGACGTGGAGGCCATGTAGATCACTGCTATGTCGAATCGAGGTGGAAGAAGCTCCATCAATGGGTCTGACTGGTTTAGAGACACCAGACAGAGCTGATGCATTAGCTCTTTCTCACTCGCCAGCCTGTAAGAGCTATGCGACGCAGGTCGCACTTAGAGCTCCGAGGCTGGTGATCACGCTGGCTGTGATGCCTAAGAGAGGAGGGTCGTTCGCAAGCACCGGAAGCTATCGCCGAGATTTATCGACCTTTCGAGATACTCGAGAGGATAAGCACTGCTAAGTGCACTGCTAGCTGCACGCCAAAGATGACAGTCCACCCGAGGTGTTTCACGTCTCCATGCTTCGAATATATTCCGCATCCAATTTACGGTGGTGGATCGGGATGATGAGGCTGACACTGACAGACCTTCGAGGAGGACTAGTGTGCATTGTTGATATCGTGACTGTGCCTTTGCAACGCAAGACCGTGAAGCTAGTGAGAGTGCTATGGTGACACTATGGAGTGGAAGAGTTCACGTGGGAGCGCGAGGACACGATGCGGGCCACCTATCCCTTCTTGTTTAGGGATGAAGGTACGTGGTTTAGTCGTTTAGCATTTAAATGACTAGTTTACATGCATGGTACAAGGCACGCTGTATTATGCATGCGAGTGATAATGATTGTCCTGAATTTGACGAAATTCCTTTATGAGGGAGAATGTATAACTTTTAAGAAATTCCAATGGAAAAGGGCAAAACTTAATTTTGATTACAAAATAGTACTTCGTTAAAACCGTGAATTAATTTTCATCTCTCATGATCGAAACGATTTCACCAATGGAATCGTCTCGCGAAATCTAGCTAGCACGTAAAATTTCGTCAAATTCTGAGACAGTCGGAGTCGACACGTTTTTCGAGGCATCGCGATTCAAAGCCGTAGCACGCATTTTCGGCGACGAAAGTCACATATAACATGTACTCATGTTCCATAAGGGCATGAGAAATGATAAAATTACACAGATAAGTCGATTATCAATTTTAGTATGTACATAAATTCGCCATTTTGGGGACTCGATTTAAGTCACTAAATGACAAAATCATTAATAAGGCTTTTCCTTCAAAAGAGCAAAAAGAAACGTGAGATGGATTTACGTAGCCATTTTGAGAGGATTTAGAGAGAGAGAGCACTTCTTCTAGAAATACATAAGATCCAACCGTTTGGCGGCTCCTGGGCGAGAAGAAACGTTTCACGCTGAAACAGTTAATGCCAGCGACCTTGATTAAGGAAGCCACAAACTCCAAGAGGTAGGATTTCTCCCTACTTGGGTTTATTCCCATTTTTAGTACTTTTCGAATGTTTGAGTCGATTGAGGCCATTAGGGGCTGTTTGATCGGTCCCAAACCTTGGGATCGAATTAATATAAAATTTTGAGACAAGATGGAGCAGCCCGTGACTGCTCCATGACTGATGATGGTGTAAAATGGTATGTTTTTGGTGTAAAGCATGTATTGATTGTATTTGAGGCCGAAAGTGGCCGTGAAATGCGGGTTCACAAAGTGAAGCGATGATTGAATGTGTGTTTGAACCTCAGAAACTTAAGAGTTTTACTGCTCATAGAATAATATCACAAAATATACAGAAAAGATGTTATCGTAGTAATTTAAATTAAATTGCTCTCGTGGTTCGATCATTGTACCTCAAGTGAGCCTAATTTTAATGTTGAGGCAAAAATTGCATAACATGATTGTGTGATCTAATGCAAACAGTATCTGTATGTTTATATATTTAAAAATGATTGACCGTATTGAAATAACATATATGATTCCATATGCAATCAGAACATCTTAGATTATAGAGTAGCGCATGAGACGAGTCTGTAGAAATGGTTCGAGGCTAACTAAAAACATTAATTATCTGGAGGGTAGTTCAAATCTAAAAATATCAATCAGTCTGGAAATGCGCCAACTGATATTCATCTGAGGGTAGTCCACAAACAAATAATATATCAATCGCTTCTGAGCGCCTAAATCGATATATATACATCGGAGGTGAATTCAATAAACAAACAATATATCAATCAGCCGGAGCGGCCTGTCTGATATATATACACGGAGGGTAGTCCACAAACAAATAAATAAATATATAGCCACATGAGCTTAGTTAGGAGAGAGTCGTGAGATTCTGATGACGTTAAAACATGTGTGATATTCGCAGATCATGCACGTTTCAACGCAGGCTTAATGAACACAAGATTCATTTAGTGGGAGAGTAGCTCACTTGGCGCTATTCTCCCATCGAAAGCACACCCTGCCGTAGACTCTTTTTATAGGATGCTATGAGACCGCCAGTCTCTAGGAGGCCGAGATTTAGAAGAGCCTGAGTGTTTGGTGGTTCTTCGATATTTACATGTATTAAAATTGTGGTATTTTGATATATGTCAGATAAGAGAAGATTTGAACTCTTGTAACGCTGTTATTGGATATAGTTTGCATGTTTTTATGGATATTGTAGTAATGGGCTCCAAGATACTCATTTATCCCAGTATTTATATCATTGTGATTATATTTAACTGGCAGATTGTGTTTCATGCAGCTTCAACTGCAGCTCCCGCACAGTGAGACTCGCGATTTTCGCGGCGTCGGTAACCCGACATCCACTTAGATTCAAGGTCGACTGCAAATAACTGACCCCTGTTCTGGGAGTCACAAAAAGCATTACTTCCTCTTCCCCTCACTTTCTCACTACTAAACAACACCACGTCTGCACTTCCTTCTTGTAATCCATGGTTCGCTTTAAGAGAAAATCAATGGAAGACCCATCCGGTCGAGAACCTCTCCAAAGGAAACAACAGGACAAGATAGTGCTTCACTGACACAATGCTAAAGAATCGTGCTTCTTAGGAGCATACCATGGCCGCATCTAGAGGGCTACGAGCCATGTTCTTCCTACTGGCCTTCATCCTGAAAGATTCGAAGCCTCGTATGAGTTTCACATCTTGGATCCCTTCCCTGCATCAAGTAATCAAATGTCTTGACGGAATTGGTCATGGTATCTATTCACCAGATTCAATCTGCACACGTTATTTTTTTAGTGTTTTAATATTGAAATGGATTTCGAGATTAATATAAATTTCAATTGTAAAATATATTTTGTTGGATGCAAGTGGATTCACATAAATTGCCGAGAAAATTTAGGGTAAATGGGAATTTGGAATTTATATTATGTTATTTTCACTTCTAGAGGCATAGTTGTATCAGGGTATAGTTTAAGCGCAGATAGCTTACTTAAGAGTGATAATTTAGGCTTTTGCTTTAGTGGAGAATAGAAGTTGGGAACTTACATTTTGGGGCTCCTTAGATGTTCCAAACTGAAAAGGTTTCCTCGAAGAGTCAAATAGTTGTTTATGTATGGTTGAGTGGAGTATTTGCCTCACAAAACATGTGGTACTTTAGTTTTTTAATTAATTTCTAGAGTGGGTATAAATAAAATTGAGATACTCACAAGTTAAAATCTTGTATTTTATGCTGTTCTCGTTTGAAAAGGTATTCATATTGTTAAGGCTTAATTGTGTTACTTATAGTTTAGTGGAGTCTATCCTTTAATTTTGGGGAGGGGGTTTAGGTTGAAGTCCCAATGTCACATTTGTGACTTAATATAAATGATGATACTATGATGTAATGCAAAGTAAATAAATATCAAAAAAAAAAAACTCTACAATGTTTATGTTTTTATGCTTGAGGTTATGTTTTGTTCTTGAGAAGTATTAAAGAAAGTAAATAATGGTAAAAAAAATGATTTTCAAGGTTAGATTCTATATGAAATATGAGATTTAAAATACAATATAATTTAAATTGAAGAATTATATATTTTAAATCATTTAATCTTTACATAAAAAAAAATATTCAAATAACATATGAAATAATTTATAAATTTTAAATATATATTTTTATTTTCCCTTACTTTCTATTTTTTCTCATATTTTGTGGATACTAAACATGGTTGCACTTGCATAGAAGATCAACAAATTGTATATTTATTTTGTGTCCTATACATTTCTAAACTCTAGGTAACTTTATTACTAAATAAAATGTTCTATATAAAACTAAAAAAGTATTGAATAAAAATTACAACTAAGATATTATCAGTCATGACCAAATGGTAAAAAGGTATGATGGGCTTCATTGTGAGTGAGCGTGATGAGTTTATTTAGAGATTCGTGGTTCAAATCCAAAACAAAATACAATGATAAATTCAAAGTGAATAGAAGTAAAAGAAAAACTATTTGAAGTCTTTAAAATTTAAAACTTGAAAGAGCCACTGTTATACCCTTAAAATTATCATTGTTTTTATATAAAACTCGTAAAATCATGTATTCTATATTAATATCTATTAATGAAAATAAAAAACATTAAAAAGCATATTAAACTTTTTAGAAAATGGTTAATATAAATAGTGTGTGACTAAAATCGGGGTCCGTTGACTATCCGTCAACTCGCGGAATGACAAGTGGATGCTCTGGGTTACCCGACGCCACTTATAAATCGCAGTCTCCTTTCAGACGAGAGCTCTACCCAAATATAGTACTCCGTGATATACATGTCCCAAACAAATTAATATAATCCCACGATGAGCAAACGCCTCTCGGGCCCATAATACTACTCATCACAATATGTTCAAACTATATCCAATAGCTTTCAAGAGTGCATTAACCATTTATACAACATATATTAAAATGAAAAGCATTCTAATACATGTATACAAGCAGACACCAAAGCCACATCCCGCTTTCTCTTCTAAAACAGCCTCAAGGATCGAACCGTCTCTCGCACTCCCATTCTCGGGCAAAAAGGGTCCCACGACGGGTGAGCTAAAGCCAGAGGAGAATCGCCCTAAGTGGGCTACTCACCACCTAAGTGCAAGGTAATGTTCAAGGTAAACACACATTCAAGCAAAATGCATGATCCTACTTGAATGTCTACATGACCAACTCATATCCCGGTCCACCGATTCTCTCACACTCGCCAAGCCTCGTATGAAAATACTGCTTTAACACACAACTTTAGGGTGCATATATATCACCAAGCCAGCCCGACGATTGATATTTTTGGTTTGTGGACTACCCTCCGATAATTAATATTTTAGACTACCCTCCGAACCTTTTTTTCCTCTAGACTCATCTCATGCACTAACTCCTATAGTCCTAGGATGTTCCCGTGCATATGGAATGCCTGTGTGCCAATTCCAATACAGTCTAATCACATGCAAATATATAAACACGAATATATTCACATAAAAATTTAATCACACAAACATGTTATGTAATTATCATATCAAACACCAAAATTAGCTCACTTGGGCTAATGATCAAACACGAGAAATTTAATTTAAATCACTCGGCCAAACACATATTTTCACAAAAATATACTTTTGAACACTATTTCGAATAAGAAACCTCGTGCTTACTATTTTCCGAAAATTACAAAACATCGGTTCACTTAGTGAACCCGTTTCACGGCCATTCCTACCTATACATACCAAAAACCATTTAATCCATAAATCAACACCAATTTATCCAAAACAAATTTCTACCCACGTTATCAGGTCCATTAATTCTTCGTGACCCTCAGTGGTACCCTTCGTGTGGAAGCCCACTCATAGGGTACTCGTTACGCCAGTCCCAACTGCCTTTTCGCTCCGTGAGAGCTCGAACCCATGCGCAAAGGGACTCTTATAGCAATGGGGAGCACTCTCACTACCAACTGAGCTAGTCGTTGAAGGATCCCGATCCGAATTAACCTCATGAACCCGAAGGGACCTCCCGACACTCCAATGGATATAGAAATTTTTTCTTAAAACCATCAAATAAAATCCATGGAGCGAACCCTTTATACTAACATATCTTTTAGAAAATAATGCGTGTTTAAGTGGTAAAAATTTTTCTTTTTTTTTTCAAACACTTAGATTTTCTCAATAGTAACGGCCGTAGCTTCCTCTCAAGCTGGACTTTCCTAAATTTACAACACCCGCATACATTTAAAACACTTAATCTTCAAATTTTCAACTTCCGTTTTAGGACTCCTTGTCCACAACCCAATCAAACACAATATATATACCATATACATTTATTCATTCCAATCATCAAAACATTCAAAACTTCTTCAATTCCATGCACGCTACAAAAAAAGCTTTCTCGAGTTTCTCGAGCCGGACATGTTTCACCGCTATGTTCCTTTCAAAATATATCCATATGCATTTAAACATGACAAATTATTTGACATATAAAATATGAAACTATTTATACATCAGCCATACGCGCCGTCTCCGATGGCTCGACCACTCCGCACGCGAGGGTACTCACCTACGCGACTGCTCCGGGGTCCCGAAAAATGTTTTTTAAACATATGGAAAAAGAATGAGCCAAAGGAGCCCAAAGGAGGTACATTTTCATTAAGATAACATTTAAGATATACCAAAGTAATACATACTTATTACAAATTAAAATCCATTATGCCTTTAAACTTTCTTGCTTTCTTTATAATAAATACTTATACAATTAAATCCATTTATGCCTTAAAACATTTATGCCTTAAACTTTCTTTCTTTATTTTTTTCTTTCTGATGGAACCCAAGGGAATAAACACACCGGTCAGCTTCCTGCACGACGGGCAGGCTTACCATATTCCAATCATAACCACTACGTACCGCGGAGAAACTCACGCTTGCATAGGTTCCAGTCATAAAGACCTTATCACGTGTAAGGATATTAATAGACACCTAATTCTCCCCGCTAGTAACCCATAACTTTACCCTCTAAATCCTTGCACGCTATGTACCTCGTCGATATCACCATAATACCATAAGGGTTTAGGCAACCATCGCAAACATTTCTTCAAAATACATTTATAAATGTCACATTTAAATCCTTTACTTTATCATTAAAACACATATGCACTTTTTACACATTTTAAAAATCCATAATACTTTTTAACATATGCATACATATATTTCATATCCATATAAATATATATATTGATGCAAGATAAAACATTTCCATATGCCTTAACATTTACATAAACATTTCCATTAAACTTTCAGTTTAACATTAAAACCATTTGTAAATTGTAAGACCCGAGAAATTCCAATTTCTGGAATAAGGGCAAAATCGTAATTTCGATTACAAAATTGTAATTTCAGTTAAAAATCTGTAATTAATCCTCTAGATCTCGGATGACAACCGGATTTCACTGCTGGAATTGTCTCTACCAAATCAAGTTAGCACGTGAAAATTTTGTAATATTCTCGAGACAATGAGTCGACTTTTCTTTTTCGAGACATCGCAGTCGGCGCCGTAAAATGAATTTCGATGCGACAAAAGTCACATATAGAAAGTACTCATGTACCATAAGTGGTATGAGTATATAAACGCATTTAAAATTACTACGAAATAAGGTCGACATCAATTTCGTACAAGAGACATAAAGGTCATTTTAGAAATTGATTTTTAAGTGACTAAATGACGAAATAGCAAACAATACTCCATCTTCTTCATTTGGCCAAAATAGAAAACGTGAGAGGCATTATTTTTGGTCCAGTAGGTGGGTCTTTGAGAGAGTTTTAGAGAGAGCACTTCTCTCTAGGTTTGCACACGATCCGACCGTCTACGACTTCGGGTGAGAAGGGAAACTAACTACGAACAGCACGCTGCGGACTCCTGCTTTAGTGAGTTTTTTCAAACTCCTTGAGGTAGTATTTTCTCCCTACTTCTGGTTTTATTTCCATTTTAGTACTTTCCTCTCTTCCTTTCAAATGTTCGAGTTGATAAGAGGCCATTAGGGTCAGTTGATCATTCCAACATTACCCACCAATAGAAAAATTTGAGAACAAAATGGAGCAAATTGCTGGTCGCCCATGCATGGAGTGGGTATGAACTGTGTGTTCTTGGTGTTAATCATGTGTTGAATGGATTTGAGGCCTAAGTGGCTATGATGCTGGTTCATATATGAACCGACGATTTATTTATGTTGGAACAAAAGAAACCCTAGGGGTTTTAATGCTCCTAGGAATAGTGACCCAAAATGTATTTTCTGAAATCAGGTTGGCTAAGTAATTCGAATCGGAATTATTGTGTTTGGACAAAAATATTCATGAGCAAATTTTGGTGTTGAATGATAAATTATGCATAAATATGTTTGTGTGATTTAATCTCTTATGCGAATATATTCATGTTTATATATTCGCACGCTGACAGATCAGATTGATTTGCATATGCATTCCATATGCACCGAACACCCTAGGACTATAGGAGGAGTGCATGAGATGAGTCTAGGAGGAAAATGATTCAAGGGTTGTCTAAAATATTACAAGGTTCAGAGGGTTGTCTAAAATTAGTAAATAATCGGAGGGTAGTCCAAACTTAAAATATCAATCGTCGGAGACGGCCCAATTGATATATATATCGGAGGGTAGTCCATATATAAAAATATCACCTGCTCCGGTATCTAGCCCAACTACAGACTCTGAAAGAAATTTCACAAAATATACCTGGGAGACGGTCCACAATTTATAACTGAGGGGTAGTCCACCAATAGAAAATATTAATTCTCATACAAGGCTTAGGCGAGTGTGAGAGTCGGTGAGGACTCTGATCCGAGTTGTCATGTACACATTCAAGTAGGATCATGCATTTGCTTGGAATGTTTGTTTAAATTGGAACATTGCACCGCACTTAGTGGTGAGTAGCCCACTTAGATGATTCTCCCATCGAGCTTTAGCTCACTCCCGGGCCGTGGGACCCCCTTTATTTTATCAGTACGTGGAGCGTGCGAGGGACGACTGTCCCAGAGGTTGAGTTTGAAGAAAGCCGAGTGTGGCCTTTGATCAAGCTTCTCCACATGTATTGAATTCGAAAGTATTTTGATATATGTGTATGAGTCATTTACTAACTCTTAGAATTATGGACATGGTTAACGTGCTTCGATGGATATTGCTTGTAAGGGCCCAAGAGGCCACTTTATCCATGTTTTTATTCTTGGGATTATATTGGACAAGTTTATGCAGTAATCGTGATTTGGGTAGAGCCCCCGTACAAAGGAGACTCTCGCCTCGATTTTCTCGGGAGGCGCTGCAACCCGATCCACTTGTGTTCCGGGTCGATCGCAGTCAACGGACCCCCGGTTTCAAGGCCACAGCCTTGGTATCGCAGCTTAGGTGCCACGAATACCTAGGGGCTCTGGTTAGGTATCCATCACTCTGTGGTATGATGTAGGTTAGGTATGAGATTACCTAGAAGACGAGAGAGAAATGAACACGTATGTGTTTTGATTGCGGATCATGCGATGCTATAATGCATGTTTATAAATATGTGTGATCATTGGGTTGTTTGGTGAATGGTGTATTGCCATGTTGTAGGTGAGTAGGAAATGATGTGTGCTTGGTGATTAGCACATGAATGTGTAGAAAATATGTCGAGTTGTATAGTGTACAAAAAAAACTGGAAAAGAAAAGTGAAAAGAATAAATTTTATAAATTTATTTAGCCTATTAGATGATGAAAATAATTTTCTAAGTTGAAGAAAATCTGAGGAAAAATTTTTTATGAATTTATTGGGAGGAAATTTAAGAAAAAAAAGAGGGTTAAATAAATTTTTATAAATTTATTCAGTATTAAAGAGTATGAAAAAAAATGAGTTTTTAAAGATTTTAGTGGTTTTTCTATAATGCTAGAATTAATGAAAAATATATATATATATTTATCATGAAAAAAAAAATTTGGTGCGAGGTTGAAATCATATCGCAATACAAAAATGATGTATTGTGGAGTCGGGCAGCCGGGCGCAGCCCGGGCGCGCCCCCGCCTAATGATATCGGCCTGGGCGCCGCGACACGGCGGGCCTCGCGATATCGGCCGGTCGGGCGGCCACGATATCGCGCCTCGGGCGCGGTAGGCCGAAATGAAAGCAGCGTGTCGGGCAAGCAGCATTGGCGCAGGGGCGCAGGCGCGAACGCGACGAGCTGTGAGCGCGCTGGGCGCATGAGCGCAGCGCAGCGCAGGATGCGCCAAGAAGCGCCAAGGCAAAAGCGTGGAGCGCGCAGGGTGAGCGCACTGCAATGCTGAACGGCCGGGCCCCGGTCAGCGATACACCGGGCCATGGGCCACGATACGACCACCGGCGCGCACTGGCTTGCCCGGTGCCCGCCGGCTGCTTGGGTGCCGGCGCGCTCGACTCGCTTTTCGACTCGGGTTTTGACCGCGATCGCTTGAGTCACCGTTTGGACCCGGATTATGAACACTGTTCATAATGAAATTTTTTTTTTTTCGAAAAAAAAAAAAAATATTAATTAAATTATTAAAAATAAGCAAAAATCAAATAAAATTTGATAAAATTTCAAAATGCACTTAAAAAATAAAATTTTGTGGATCAAAATGATTTAAATTAGGATAAATTGGCCCTACATTGCTTCATAAAATGTAGAACTTGATATATACGCCGGTAATTGTGTTTGATTAGTGTCCTGTGGTCAGGTTTATGCCTCGAGATACCGTATTGTTTATCGACTCGCCATGTTAATTGTGTAGATGGCTAGGTAGAGGGCGAGGGACGCCGAAAACGCCCACGTGGCGCCGGCCGCACCACCGACATATGATCGCCGCCAATATTCACCAGTTGTGCCTTTGCTGAGGTCAGGTGTTGCACGGCTGCTATTGCACGGCTAGTGGCCGAGTAGTCGTGGAGGTCCTAGTAACTCCGTAGATTCAGAGCGCATCACCCTCCGACATTTATTGGGGGAGTGAGACCGATGGTGGGCGCACTACTGGTTCATGCAGATGAGAACGATTGAGGCCACGGAGATCACCTCCGATACGACTGGTCGCTAGTCAAAGCTTCAGCCAGAGTGGCGAGGCCCGGTATGCAGGAGATGGGTTAGACTTCAGAGACCTAGAGGCTATGACATGGGCAGAAGTTTCGTGAGCCGCTCTGCGAGCAAGTATTTTCCAGAGATCGCGAGACACGCCAAAGCTCGAGTTCCTAGAGCGGCAGGAGCGATGACGTGATGGATCACGGCTCCATTCATGGAGTTAGCCGATTATGATGACTATGTGTCACGCATTACGGCCAAGGTTAGGGAGGTTCGAGAATAGACCGAGATTGTCCATTCGTGCCGATCAGGACTCCGCCTGGCAGACATGGATTCTATGGTCGGACGGCCCCGACCATAGAGAGATAGGAGGATGCTCGGAACACTCGGATGTGAGTGTTAGTGGCAAGAGGAAGGATGTGTCGCCTTCCTACGCTGGGTGGAAGAGACAGAGAGCCTCTAGTTCGCGAGGATCTCAGAGTCACGGCCATCCGAGCCAAGCGATTGCATTTAGAGAGTCACGGCCAGCAAGACAGATGAGAGTTGCTAGTCAGCAGATGCATGGTGCTACTCATTGTCGGCACTGACACATGAGACTCCGGATTGCCCCCGAGACAAGGATCCTGTGGTTTTGGGACATCACAGTCCCAACAAGAGTGCATCAGAGAGGATACAAGATGCTCCTCCACAAGACAAGACAAAGCGAGGAGCTACCACGGTCAGGAGCTACACGGGGTACTCCCACATTTCACAGTAAAAGTCCAGTGGCCGTGAGAGCAAGAGGCAGAGGCAGAGGACGAGGGCCCACAAAGTGTGTGGACCTCGTGGGTTCAGGCGTGTCTACGCCGTCACACCACAAATGAAATACCGATCGCCGCCCATACAGCGTACATTTTTGCTATCTCGCCTATGGGCTAGAGTGTTATTTGATTCCGGTGCTTCGCATTCATTCATTGCTGCATCAGTTGTGATTGAGTTGGGCTTAGAGGTTGAGACCTTAGAGGAGCCTTTATATGTGAGTTCTCCCCTAGGGATTAGGGTGAGAATAGGAATGATATGTCGAGGTTGCGAGCTGGAGATCTCGGGGACTCTACTCACAGTGGACCTGAGGATCATGGACATGTCAGAGTTCGATGTCATCCTGGGGATGGTTTGGCTGACAACTTACATGGTTGTTATCGATTGTGAGCGCAGGAGAGTTACCGCCTACACGCAGAATGGTACTCGGGTGGTATTTCAGGGAGACAAGCATGACATTTCGCCTTAACGAGTCTGGGTGTCAGATTGCACCCGACGGTTGGCTAGCCAGCCTTACCCTAGAGGACTATGAGAGTCCAGACTCGGCCTACCTCCAAGAGTGTGCTAGTATGTGGATGTTTTTCCGCATGAGTTACTCCGGACTACCTCCACATGTGGTGGTAGACTTCGGTATCGAGTTACACCCCGGTACTTCACCCATTTCTATGACTACGCATAGAATGGCACCAGTTGAGTTGCAGGAACTCGAGTCCAAGCACAGGAGCTATCGGATTAAGTGGGCTCATTAGACCGAGCACTTCACCATGGGGCGCTCCGGCTCTCTATTTGCGAAAAAGAAGGACAAAACCCTTCGACTGTGCATTGATTACCGACAGTTGAACCGGGTTACGATCAAGACCTGCACTGCTATCGAGGATTGATGATTTATTTGATCGCTTGAGAGCGCGAGTTCATTCCAAGATAGACCTCAGACTGCTACCATCAGCCGAGGGTTAGGTATACGATATTCCTAAGACGGCGCTAGACGCCAGACAGTGGCACTATGAGTTTACTTCGCGGATGCCCTTTCTGATTGACGTAATGCGCCAAGAAGATTCATGGACCTCATGCATAGGGTATTCCAACCCTATTTAGACTGGCTTTGTCGTGTAGTCTTCGTGGATGACATCTCATCTACTCCACCGAGGGGAGCATGAGTATCACTGAGGATCGCTTACGCTTGTCGAGAGACCATCACCGTACGCCTAAGTTCAATAGGTGTGAGTTCCGCTTATCAAGTGAGATTTCGGGACACGTAGTGTCGCATCGAGTGTCAATCGACCCAGAGAAGGTCGAGTACATGAGTTGGGAAAGGCCAAGCCGGGCCTTCGATATCGAGCTCGATCGGGCCGGTATTACAGAGATTCACTGAGGATTTCTCCATCAAGTAAAGACCTATGACGAGGTTGACCCGAAGGAGGTCAAGCTTTTGATCGGGATGATCGATGTGAGGAGGCATTCCAAGAGCGAAGAGGAGACTTACTACCTCCCATCTTGATAGCGTTCCTGATAGGGACAGGGGTACATGCTGTATCAGGATGCCTCGAGGGCCTGGACATGTGTTTCTTGATGCAAATCGAGGGTAGTAGCTATGGTTCTCAAGTAGTTGAAGAATCATGAGCGTAATTACTCCCAACATTACGACACGGAGTTGGCTACGTAGCCCGCCTCAAGATTCGCGCCACTACTTGTATGGTGAGGAGTTCGAGGGCGCACTCGCACTATAAAGTCTCAAGTACATTTTCAATGCCAGCCGAGACACATCAACATGAGGCAACGCAGATGGATGGAGTTCCTAGAGGATTATGACTTCACTTTGCATTACCACCCTATAAGCAAAATGTGGTGGCCGATGCACTTAGTCGTGAAGTCACAGGGTTTCGCTAGTATAGCTTCTGGGAGTGGCAAGATGCTCAGACCGCGGGTCGGGCTGGGGGCTACAAAGACAAATGAGCATTCAAAGTACTTTGGGAGTTTAGTGGCTACACCGCCTCGTGGAGCGTAGTGATTGAGTCATAGTGGCAGGACGCAGAGATAGTGTCCATCGTGACAGAGTACAACAAACTGGGGTGACGCAGGGTCGGACCGCTCACGCAGATGGTAGTCTGATATGTGGGACGGCAAGGGGTTCCCTACGACCGATTTGAGAGAGGAGATTCTCAAGGAGTTTCCACCGCTTCGATTTTCCGCATCCGTGTGGCACGAAGATGTACCAAGATCTTCACGCAAGATATTGGAGGGATGAAGAGACACGTGAGGGACTTTGTTCGGCGATGTCTCACATGTCAAGAAAGTTAAGGTCGAAAGATCGGGCGCCAGGCTACTTCACCACTGAGGGTGGCTGAATGGAAGTGGAGCATCGCCACGATGGACTCAGACCACTTGCCACGACGCAGCAGGCTACGACGTGGTATGGGTGATATGGACTGACACTACCGGTCGGCACATTTTCTGCACCGCATCTGATGACCTTCGCCGAGAGATCTCCCGCCGCTATGACCGTGAGATAGTCCGAATTACATGGAGCGCCGACTATAGTGCTCCGATAGGACCTGAGGTTTACTTCGCGCACTTTTGGAAGAGCTTTCCAAAAGGCTATGGGCACACCTAAGACGATGAGTACAACGCTCCACCCTCGCACATTGGGCCACCGAGGTGACTATACAGTGACAGAGACATGCGCGAGCATGCCCCGGATCATAAGGGTAGCCGATGAGACAGGTTCCTAGTGGAATTCGCCACAACAACAAGTACTGTGCGAGCATGGCGATGGCACTGTATGAGGCTTTATATAAGGGAGGCCATGTAGATCACTGCTTATGTTGACTGCAGGTGGAGAGAGCTCCATCACCGGGTCCCGATTTGATTAGAGACACCTTCGGTGAAGGTGAGCTTGATACGATTAACGCCTTTCTCACGCCGTAGCCGAGAAAAGCTATGCAGATTTATGACGCTCACCCTTAGAGTTCGAGGTCAGATCATGTTTCTCAGTTATGCCTAAGAGGGAGTGGTTAGGTTCTAGAGCGCGGAAGCTATCGCCGAGGTTTACTGGACCTTCTGAGATACTGAGAGGGTAGGGCACAGCTTGCATCGGTCAGGTGTTCACGTAGGTGTTTCACGCCTATTGCCCGGAAGTATACTCCAGATCCGTACCATGTGGTGGACTGGGATGATAGAGGTCGACACTGACACCTTCGATGGTGGACCAAAGGCGCATTGCTGATAGTCAGACGTTTCACGCAAGACCATGAGGCTAGTGAAGGTACTACGGAGACACTATGGAGTGGGAGGAGTTCACACGGAGCCAGCGAGGACACGTATGCAGCCACCTATCCTTCTTAGGATGAAGGTACGTGGTTTAGTTGTTTAACAATTAAATAACTAGTTTACATGCATGGTACAGTACACGTTGCATGTGCATGTGAGTGTTTATAATTATTCAATTTCAACCAAATCTTTGGGCCGATGAATATAAGACCCGAAATTCCACTTCGAATAAGGGCAAAATCGTAATTTCGATTACAAAATTGTACTCGCTTAAAATCCATAATTAATCCTCTCTAGATCTCGATGACAAAACGGATTTCACCGTTAGAACAGCCCCCGCGAAAATCCGCTAGTATGTAAAATTTCGTAATATTCGGCACACCGGAGCCTGCACGCCGAGACATCGCGCTGAAGTGCCGTAAAATGAATTACGACGAAGTCACATATAGCAAGTACCATGTACCATAAGTGGTATGAGTAGAGAATGATGAAAATGGATCGCTTCGAAATAACAATAATATCAATTTGCAGTTATGACATAGCGTCATTTTAGAAATCGATTTGGCGACCAAATGACGAAATAGCAAACAATACTCCATCTTCTTCATTTGGCCAAAATAGAAAACGTGAGAGGCATTATTTTTGGTCCAGTAGGTCTTTGAGAGTTTCGGCAGAAGACTTTCAGGCCAGACACGATCCAATCGCCGCGGACTTTGGTGAATGGAAAACGATCTACGCGAACAGTTACGACCCTGCTTTAGCGTAGCTCAAACTCCTCGATAGATTTTCTCCTACTGGGTTTTATTTCCATTTTTGGTGACTTTCAAATGTTCGAGCTGATAGAGGCCATTAGGGTCGTTGGACGTCCCAAACATTGGGATCGAATTAATAGAAAAAAATTTGAGAACAAATGAGCAAATTCTGGTCGCCTCCATGGCGGATGCGGGGTATGAACTCAGGTACTTGTTAATCATGTATTAATGGATTCGGTACGGCGGCCATGAGATGCGGGGGTTCATATATGAACCGATGATTTGAGTGTTGGAACAAAGAAACCCTAGGCTTTTAATTGCTCTAGAATAGTGACCCAAAAATGTATTTTCGGGAAAATCCGTGTTGGCTAAGTAATTCGAATCGAATTGCTTGTGTTTGGACATTAGCTCAAGTGAGCAAATTTTGGTGTTTGAAATGATAAATTACATAACATGTTTGTGTGATTTAATTTTTATGCGAATATATTCATGTTTATATATTCAGATGCTGACAGATCAGACGTGATTTCAGACATACGCATTCCATATGAGACCGAACACCCTAGGATTATAGGAGTGAGTGCATGAGATGAGTCTAGAGAAAATGGTTCGGAGGGTTGTCTAAAATATTACAAGGTTCAGAGGGTTGTCTAAAATTAGTAAATAATCGGAGGGTAGTCCAAACTTAAAATATCAATCGTCGGAGACGACCCAATTGATATATATATCGGAGGGTAGTCAACATATAAAAATATCAATCGTCGGAGACGGCCCAATTGATATATCTCGGAGGGTAGCCCACAAAATATAACATCTGGGAGATCGTCCACACTGAGAATCTCGGAGGGTAGTCCACCACTAGAAAATATTAATTCTCATACAAGGCGATAAGGAAAAGCGGTAGAAATTTCGCGAGACTCGGACCGAGTCGGGTCAGCGTAGACATTCAAGCAGTGATCACGATTCGTCGAATGTTGCTTAAATTGAACATCATGACCGCACCCTAGCCATGAAGAAACAATTTAGGGCGACATTCCCATCGAGCTTTAGCTCACCCGTCGTGGGACCCCTTTATTTTACCGTACAGGAGCGTATGTAGGGACGACTCGTCCTAGAGGTTGAGTTTTGAAGAAAGCCGAGTGTGGCTTTGATCGTTTCTCCACATGTATTAGAATTCGAGTATTTTGATATATGTGTATAAGAGTCATTTACTAACTCTTAGAATTATGGGACATGGTTAATGTGCTTGATGGATATTGTTGTATGGGCCCAAGAGGCCATTTTTATCCATGTTGTTATTCTTGGGATTATATTGACAGTTTACGCAGATCAGATTGGTAGCTCCCGCATTGTGCCGAGATCATCGATTTTCGAGTGGCTGGCTTCGTAACCCGACGTCCACTTGTGTTCCGCGGGTTGACGGGTAGTCAACGGACCCCCGGGTTTCGGGGCGTCACACCATTCACTTTTAAAAACTCAAATTTCAAAATATCATTTTCACTCACCGTTCACCGCTCAATCCTACTTGCTTCCCGTCGAGTTCCCGTTCCTTTCCGATAGTCCTTTTTCACATTTTTCAAGAAAACCACAACTACACATTAACCATAATTTCCATTTAATCCCCCATACACACTCAGTCCTATATTCTTATTCCTCTATGAATCTATTTTACGAATTGAATCAATCCAATCGGATCATCCCACCAAAGCTTATGCATTTGCCAACTAGTCCATTTATCATTACACTAGGACAATTTGTATTACTCATTTTTCCTGGGTCTTAACTTCATATTTCTGACATTATCTCTTTTGTACTATTTTAAAGCTTAAGGTGCTAAGGGTTCTTCTTCAATTGAATCACCTTAAATCGGAGCACCGAAACTCACGTTACGTCCAAAACAACCGTTAATCTATATTCAAAAACTCGAATCCATACAAAGGGCTTACACGGCCCTATTTTGAGTGAATTTTTAGGCCACTTATAATCGAATTTGACGATGCCTACTTATAGAAGATTTTCCTGAAGTCTATTTAACCAGCAAACTTGAATCACTCAACCGAATCAGAAATGAGCAAAGTTATGATCAAAATATGAAAAACTCTGCCGAAATAGGAAACAGAGCATTTCCTTGTATCGAACTGCATGCTGGGCTTTACATATGGTCCTACTTTGAGTGAATTTTAGGCCACTTATATTCAGAATTTGACGATGACTATTTTTATATGTACATTTTCTTAAAGTCTATTTTAAAACAGCAACTTGAATCACTCAACGGATCATAAATGAGCAAGTTATGGTCAAAATATGAAAATCGGTCGAAACAGAAAAACAGAGCATTTCCTGCACTTAACTGTATTAAATTCCTTGAAATTTTTTTTCCGCACTTGTGTTTTGCTTCTCCATTTTTGCCACTTTTGCTACCACTTAACATCATACAACTTCTATAATTCATTTACCTCAAGAATTTACATGGAATTCATCTAAAACAACTCACAACACCGAATGAGTGTTATAACTTCAAACTCAAAACCTGAAAGGAAATCCAAGACTCAACCTAGGTCCACCAATTCTTTTTAAACCACATGCTTTTTATGATTCCATGCTTACTTTACACCAATTGTGGAAACTCTCATAATCCCAACAAACATCTAGGGTTTAGTGATCTTCCAAAACCCTGTAATTAAGGAGCATCAATTCTCCATGGGAATTCATAACAAAAAACCCAAAATAGCTGATTCCATACCTCGATCTTCTTCCTCTCCTCCTCCTTCTTCCTTCTCTCTTTGCTCTTCCTTGCCTCCTTTCTTCCTCAAAACCGTGAACCCTAACAAAAATGAGACAAAATGGCTTTTGTTGGTCTCAATCTCTAGTTATGCTAAACTTTGCCTTAATTACAAATTAAATCCTCATCTCTTTAAATATTGCACCAACTTATTTAATTTCTCTACTATATCTCCTTCTCTACTCATTTGTGATTTTTTTATATCCTTGCTCTGATGACAATTGTACCCTTGTTTTAATACCATAAATTCCGATTTCAGAACTTTCCTTCTAATTTCGTCTCCAAAATTGTTTCACATGACACTTGGTACTCTTATACACCTCACAAAGATCATGTACCGTACATTCTCTCTGGGACTAGGGTGTTACAAAAAATCGCATTCATGAGAGGCGTAGAGTGCTCCCATTGCTATAAGAGTCCCTTCACAAGATGCGCTCGGAAACTACTTATACAGTTAGCAGGCCGGACCCTGCTGCATCAAAGACTCCACATGAGTGGACTTCACAATAAAAGGCGCCAGGGGGGTCCAGACTGCAGGAGCCTCAGGTTGAGCACAGTCTAACCTTCGCTAGAGCTGAATGACAAGAGCAGAAGACCGAAAGATCTCTCACTACCAACCGAGCTAGCTCATTGGTAGTGAGTGCTCCACACATACAGTCCCTCATACGGCTCTCAGCCTCACGAGGCGAAAGAAAAGGCGCTGGGACCTCGGCGTAATGTGCACCTATGAGGGCCCCACCGAAGTAGACACCCTTTGTGGGTCACAAGGTGTGGACCTCACGCTATGGTCGCACCATGGCTTAAGAATATTTGGCCAATTCGATCCCCATGTTTTTGGGACCGATCCAACGGCCTCTTCGACTCAAACATTCGTGAAACACTTAAATGCACAAAACTCGCAGGAGAACTTACCCTCGAGTTTGTCAAAAACTCATAATCCCAGAGTCCACGCAGCCGCTCCGCAGATAACGTTTCCTTCACCCAAGCACCGCCGACGGCCGATTCATAGATTTCTGCAGAGAAGTTTCTCTCTCTAAAAGGTTTCTCTCAAAAGCAACCTACTGCATCTCAAAAAATGCTCCCCCACGTTTTTTGTTTTGGCTAAATGAAGGAGAAGGAGGACTATTTGCTATTTCGTCCTTTAGTGACTTAAAATCAAATTCCAAAATGACCTTTATGTCCATCTTTACTGTAATCGATATTCAGACTATCTCTCGAATCGGTCCATTTTCATCATTTCTCTACCATACCACTTAAGGCATACGAAGACGTTGTTATACGCGACTTTCGTCAAGATCGAAATTCATTTTACCATTACCGAAATGCGACACCGAAAAACTGGCAGACTCAACATCCCAACATCAACACGCCAACCAAGACGACCCAATGGTGAAATTAAGCCAATATCCGAGATCTAGAGAATTTATTTTCGGATTTTTAACCGAAATTACAATTTTGTAATCGAAATTACGATTTTGCCCTTATTCCAGAAATTGGAATTTCTCGGGTCTTACATAGTGTATCAACTTTTCCATTTTTATATTTTGGTGTCTCAACTTTATTTTTGTTGAATTAAGTGTTTAAAATTCTTTATTTTTCTATTTTGGTGTATCAACTTAATTTTTGTTCAAGTAAGTGTTTAAACATTTTTCTATTTTGGTGTATCAACTTTATTTTTTATTCAATCAAGTGTTTATTGACTAATAAAAACTTATTAGGATATTTAAATTGGATAAAATTGAATTCAAATAACATTCACATCATATAAAATAATGAAATTACTTAAATGAGTATTTATTGGAGGTGAAATGACACATTATCATTTCTATATTAGGGCTTTACTATCTATTTGTTAGAATAAAAAATAAATTGATAAAATTAGTTGCTATAAAATTAAGATAAAAATTAAAGATTTTGTTAAAAAATAAAATATAAAAATTAAAAAAAAACAACTTTTAATTATTTTTTGTTATACCATGAGGTGTCTTGAGGGGACCTACGCACACATTAAATACGTTTTTAAGTCATACCATACTAGACTAATCCCCATAATAACCAAGAGGAACTATAAGGATGGTAAAACTTTATCATATAATATAGTTGCATTCCTAGAGATTGAACAAATTTTAATTATCTTCTTTTTTTTTTTACTTGTTTTCTAAGTATTATATGAAACAAAAAAAATTATATATGAATACTTTAAAATAAAACATTAGATATTAAAATTATTTTTAAAATAATTAAAATATTTATTTTATTCATAGTACTAATTTAATAAATTACTTTGTACTATAACCAACAAATAGTAAAAACCTTAATGTTAAAAGGATAATGTTGTCTTTTTATATCGTTAAAGGTCAATTAAGTAATTTCATCATTTTTATACGATGATAATGTTATTTAATTGGATGCAATTTTTGTTTATTCAAATATTATAAGTGGAATACAAGTGGAGGTCAAAGCTACCCGACGCCTTACTTGTAAAAATCCATTATAGCCTCAGACGGAGCTCTACCCAAACACAAACCCGCATATCCCGTCCCAAATGTACCAATATATGCAATACATACAAGTACGATAAAACGCCTCTCGGGTCCATACCACAATATCCATAAAACATATCAACTATGTCCCATAGCTTCTAAGAGTTAAGAATTACTTTATACAACATATATCAAAATTAGAGAATTCTAATACATGTGAAAAATCATCAAAGCCACATCCGGCTTTCTTCAAAACTCAACCTCTAGGACGAGTCGTCCCCTCGCACGCTCCCGTACCAGAAATAAAGGGGGCCCACGCGAGCTAAAGCCCCGCAGGCTGAATCGCCCTGCGGGCTACTCACTACCTGCCAAGAAATGGCAATGTTCCAGCAAACACACATTCAAGCAAAATGCATGATCCTACGGAATGTCTACATGACCAACCTGGGAACTCCGAGTCCTCACCGACTCTCTCACACTCGCCTATGCTCTCAGATGAGAATCTCTATTATTTTATTTGTTCGCGACAACCTGATGTAAATATATCAATCACGTCCGAATGCATTGATATATTATTTGTTTGTGGACTATCCGATGAATATCAATTCAAGCCGCCTCCGACGATTGATATGATATTTTTAATTTGTGGACTAACCCGATAATTAATAATATTTTTAGACTAATTCAACCATTTTCCTCTAGACATCTCATGCACTACTCCTATAATCCCAGCGATCTAGTGCATATGGAATGCATGTATGCCAGTTCCAATACAGTCTAATCACATGCAAATATATAAACATGAATATACTCGCGTAATTAAAATCACACAATCATGTTATGTAATTTTCATTTCAAACATCAAAATTAGCTCACTTGGGCTAATGATCAAACACGAGCAATTTATTTTAAATCACTCGACCAAACACATATTTTTACAAAAATATATTTTTAGAACACTGTTTCGGAATAGTGGAACCCTACATTATTCCGTATAACCTCAACGTTCACTTAAATAACCCAATCCACGCCATTCCCCGCCCAATGCATACCAAGCAACCATTCACACAAATCAACACAAACTACACCCAAACAAATAAAGCAAACTACGACGGCAGACCTTTGGCTCCAAAACTCAGATCACCCGTCCCATGTTCGTGATCGATCAAACCGCCATTCCCCGGCCTTTTCATATCAATACACCATTTATTCAATAAATGATCAAACATGGCACCCAAACAGCCCTCACGTCACGCCAGCAGTTTTTGGGTTTCAATAGTCTAATAAATTCGGTCCCAAGTTTTGGGATCATCAAACGGCTCAAGGCCCTAAACTAACCGAAACATCAAAACACTTAAAATGGACAAATCTCAAGTAGGAGAAAATCCTACCTCTTGAGTTTGTCAAAACTCACAACTGAGAGTCCACGCTGCAGCCCGCTCCGTAGAACGTTTTTCCTTCTTGTCTCGAAGACCGCCGACGGTCGGATCGTCCGCATTTCTAGAGAGAAGTCAGAGACTCTCTCTCTAAAAACCACCATTTTCGCTTCCCACCCATCGCATCCTCCTCTCTCTCGATTTCACGTTTCTACTTTGCTTTAATGGGAGAAAGAAAGACTATTACTATTTTGTCACTTGTGACTTAAAATCAAATCCAAAATGACCATTTTGTCTCTCTTTGCCGTAGATTGATATTCTGCATTACCCTACCATCCATTTCATCATTTCACTCATACTACTTATGGCACATGAGCATGTTATACGCGACTTTCGTCGCGATCAAAATCGCGCTTTGTGGCACCAAACGTGATGTCAAAACGCAGGTCAACTCCGACCGCCTTGGAAAATTACGAAATTTTACGCGGTTAGCTAGATTTCAAGACAATTCCAATCTGTAATCAAGCTTTATCATCCTAGAGATCTAGAGAATTAATTACGGATTTTTAATCGAATTACAATTTTGTAATCAAATTTACGATTTTGCCTCTATTCCAAATTGAAATTTTCGTCTTACATTCTCCCCTCCTAAAAGGAATTCCTTCCGAAATCAGATAATCATAATCACTCACATGCATATGCAACGTGCACTGTACCATGCATGTAAACTAGTCATTTAATTGCTAAACGACTAAACCACGTACCTCCACCCCTAAACAAGAAGGGATAGGTGGCCCGCAACGTGTCCTCCCGCTCCCACGTTGACTCCTCCACTCCACAGTGCCGCCATAGCACTCTCACTACCTCACAACCATACGAAACCCGATCACGGCTATCAACAATGCACACTGGTCCTCTCGAAGGTCCCATCCGTGTCAACCTCAATCGCCCCCCAATCCACCACATGAGCCGGATCTCGCATAATTCCGCAGCAGACGTGAAACACCTCGCACACCGACATGCTTCGCAGAACGCTAACCGCAGACGCAACCGCGTTTGGCCTCTGAAGTCTCTCGAAGGTTCAATGAACCTGGCGATAGCTTCTCGCGTCATTAACCTAACCACTCCCTTCTTAGGTATCACCTTCAAGAAGACGGAACCCTAACCTCAACTCTAAAGGTCGACGCCACACATCCGCATACTTTTCCGCCGGCCTGAGCCGAGAAGACGCTTATCGATCAAGCTCACCTCTCATAGGTGTCTCTAATAAGGGTGCTAATGATGCTGAAGTCGAGCTCGAAGTCAATAAACTCGACTAACTCGGTGGAACTTCCGAACCGAGCTCGACTCGAAGCCCGAAGTCATGGTAGCTTGAAAACGGCTCGAATCAACTCGAACGCTAGGTCCAAATCCCCATTGAGCTCGAACTCGAGACAAGCTTCAACCGACTGAGCTCGACCGAAGTCAGTTCGAACTCGGAAGTCGAGCTCGAACTAGTCGCTCGATCCGACTCGAGCTCAACTCGAACTCGAAATTGAACTCACTCGCTTGAATTCCGAACTAATACCTGGCGATGACCAAGCGTCATTTTCTAAAACCGGTCCCTAGTTGTTAATTGTTATCATATAAAACAATGAATATGAAAATGAAACAAACTACATTGAGTCCAAAAAACACAAAAACTTAATTTAATCGTACTACATCATAAAACTTTAGTTTTAAGTAATTTTACACATGGTACAACTTGAAAGCATATTCTTAAGGATACAACTTCAAATAATCCCAATAGCCTGCAGGTGCTAGGTTTCATGGCTAACCGATCATGAAATGTGATATAACCCCTCCGCCAAACTAAATAGCGATCCAACCAAAAAGCCCATCAAAACATTTTCCACAAACACCTACAAAAAACATAATAGTTTGTTATTAATAATATTTAACTCTGTAAGAAAACATCATGCCCCTTGGACAAAGCCAAGGAGGGCAAAGGTAGTAAATTGCCCCTACAATAAAAAATAACCTGAGCTCGAACAAAGCCACAGAGGGCAAAGGTAGTAAATTGCCCGGTGTAAGTTCCACTCTCATCTAAATGCCCAATGTTAATCTGGACTGAAGCGTGACCTTTTGAAGTGATGAGCCTATTAGTGCGTGAGCTGCAAGTAAAAAAGGTAATCATTACTCCACAAAGCCGACTACAAAAATGGGTACTTTGTAAAATGTAGTTGAAGCATTACAACTTCCTCAGTGGGATGTAAAGATCCATGTTTTGTCCTTCTTCGTTCTTCCCTACAAACAAACAATTTGCCGTATCATATTTTTCATATGATGAAGAAAAATATACCTTGAGACTCTTATATTTTTCAATATTCATTTGCTTCCGGATTTCAGCTGCAAAAAGAATAAATAAATCAAACCCAGTTAGTCTATGTATGACTTCTATGTTGTTCTATATGTTCACTGTACTTTATTCAGGCATCATTTATATAGTGTCTTCTTGCTTATCATATGCAAGGCAACAAAAAACAGGGCAACCCATGGAATCAATTCGGCGATTCAACTTATGACCATTTATCATGTAGATGACATCTCAGAAGAGCTTTAAGATATTGGATGATATCCCTTGGCAAAGCTAAGGGAGTTTCTCCCACGAGTCCTAAACTGTTCACTTAACGATCTGAATAAAATTCTATCACTAAAATAAATGCATATAACCGATAGGTAAATGATATATATACGATGCATCTTAAAAGGGAAACCAATTGCTTTTCAATGAAAGCTAAAAAACTATTGTTTCCAAGCATAACCGCTGCCTCCCCCATAATAGCCATCATACTGTTAACATCACCTTCAAGACTCCCAACACTATCACCATAACACCAGCATCACTAGCACAATGCATTTTCTCAACTTAATTTATACATTTCAACTATCAAAGATGATTTTAGCTTATTTGCTCCATGCTAAATTGTATAGGTATTTTGATGTCAGTCGCGACTTTGAAATAAGGAGCTAGTAAGCCACAAATGCTAGACACATTTAAAAACTATTGATACAGTTCACAGAGTTGAGCTCCACCTTAACTCAACTCTACCAGCTGCTTTTTATCTCAATTCTTGATGGCTTCTGCTTATACGGGATACCATTGCTTAGAGTATTATCGTTTGGGGCATGTGATGGACTTGGGGAGCAAGAGGAAAGGGAACATTATAGTACTTTCTGTAATCAAAACACAGGCATAGAGAGAGAATTGGGAGTGGGGTGGGGGAAAAGAGATGAAACATTACATTTCTTGAGATAAAATGGTTGTTTCCCTTGCTTTGCAACTTCTCTCTCTTTCTTCTTGTGCTCAGCCAGAATTTTAGAGTCAATCTGTTTCACTGAACCAGTCTTCAGTTGTTTGTCCTGACAAGACAAACTGAAGAAATAAATAAAATGCACCAATACTTCTAGAAACAGACTGATGGGAGTATAAAATGTTCAGGTAACTGGGATCAGTATGAGACCCAAATACTACGGATTTCATAGGTGACCCTTGGATCAGACAAGTGATGAACTACCGGCTGATAAAGCGTTCTGCCTGAAATATTGATGACAAATAAATGTATTATATAAAAACCAGTTCACTTCATCCAAATTAAAGCATCATTGAACTAGTTAGAAACATAGAGTTCAACCAATTTGAAACCGCAGCTGAATTAGAATCCAAGCAAGCCTTTAACTGGTTCATTAATTCAACCCAATTTTCAAACGCTGAAGAGAAATGCTAAAGAGCTCAGATGTTACAAACCTTCTCACGCCTTGCCATGATAATGTTAAGGGACGGGAACTTCTCCGCCTACCAATGATCAACCCAAAGGGAAGTAGTTTACCTAAAATAAATAAAATTAAGAAATAAAGAGCCCTCTCATCGTAAAGTAATCCACAAAGAGCGCCTAGACTGACTTCCGTCCAGACTAGATCTCGCCGAGCGACTTTCGGTTTGAGGAACCAGCGGCGACGTTGTTGACGGCGACTCCCTCAAAGACCATTTGGACGCCACCGTCAGATCTATCCAGCCTAGAGCTCGACGGATCCATACCTTGGACGGTGATACCGGAATCCGCGAACTCGCGCACCTTGATGGCCTCCCGGCGAGGCACCGACACAAGATTCGAGCCCGCGGAGAGCCCCTCGAGGAGGTCGCATTCGTGATGAACGCTCCACCTGGTATCCCCCGCTTCGGGATAACGGGGGGCGAAACACCTTCCAGACGTTGACTACGCGGCCGAAAAACCAGATCGGCGCTTGTTCGTGACCGCCCGCTTCGACGCTACTAGTCTCGTGACTTTGATTTGGGCCGATTCACGCGCGGTCGAAAACCGTAGAACGCTCCAATAGAACGCGCGGTCGGTACCTTGAGGAGGAGAATGTAGATGGAAGTGGAACCGCAAGAATTGAGAAGTGAGATTTGGGGGAAAATTGGTTTTCTAGGGTTTTGACTGGACTCCTTCTGTTTTATTTATATTTATATTTATTTTTACCGTGGATTCTCATCGCCTCTCGTGAATATCTGATGAACCGGCACCCATCGGGTTTGGACTGATTGCTTAAATTGTCCACCATGTGAAAATTACTACCACATCCATCACCATTAATTTACTGCGTTGTTAAATATATCGCCTAAACCGGGTTTTAAATTGACTTTTAACAATTTTAACCCAAATAATTTTCTTTAGTTTTTCCTCAACGATTATACAATTTATTGAAAAGGTGATTTTTCTTCTTTTTATTTCCATGTTTGAAGATTTAAAATCAGTCATTTAAGGGATTTGATTAAATAGCAAATTATCTTTTTATATAAACTAGCACTTCTAACATTTCTCCAACGTTTAATTGTATTCACTTGGATCACTGGTGGGTTCCTACTTCCTAGTCCGTCAAGGTGAATTATGATACAATTTACCTATTACCTAACAAAGGATCCCAAGAATGTGGTCGGTTTTCGATCAAGAAGAAATCGACTGTAATATGGTCGAAAATGGGGCGTTGGATGTGAAGAGAAAAGACATGGGGGCAGAAAGAGGTCAGGAGAAAGTGACTAAACTGACTTTTATTTAATTAAAAATTTTAAGTACCAATTAGATAATAACATATCACAAAAAGAAAAAGCCACCTAAAATTATTTTAACTCCTTTAACTCGCCATTAGTGATATATATCCTATAAACTAACAAAAAAATTATGATTTTTTAAGAATACAAAATAGAGATAAATTTATCATATTCTCTTAAAAATTTTTTTAAGAAAATTAATTATTTTTAAAATAAATTATAACTAAATAAATAATGAAAATGTATGATTTTTTAAGAATATAAAATAGATATATATTATTTATGACATCCCCTAAAGTAAAGATATCAAATTTAAAAAGAAAACTTTTAAAATTTTATATACAAAATATTTTTGAGTTTCTCGCGAGCTTTTCGAGTCGAGCTGATGACTTCTGCTCGACTCCGACTCGTTAACACTCGAGTCGTAGCTCGAGCCTGATTCAGCTCACTCGAAATGAGTTCACCTGGTTTCGACCGACGAGTTCGAGTAGCTCGCGAGTTGTCTCGTCTCATTAGCACCCTACGTCTCTAATCGATCAGACTAAGTGATGGAGTTCTCTCCCACCTCTGGCCCATCATAATCAAGTGATTCATGGCCTCCCACACAATGCCTCATATGGTGCCATTCGTATACTCATCGATAAGTATCGTATAGCGATTCCACTAAGGGCAATTAACTCACCCTTATGACCCAGACCTATGCTCGTGAGCGTGTCCTCTAACACATGTATATAATCCGCACGACGATAAATTTCACACAACCCTTTACTGTGTGTAATGTCGACCTTCCTAAGGTCACTATCGCCGATAATCCAACGGACTATCAATCTAGTCCATGTCATGAATGACATCTCATATCGAGCCATTGCTTACTAACAACACCCAATGCACCTAAGGGTATCCAAATCCCGAGTCTCTCCCGACTCATATCACTCAACTCTAAGTCTACGTGGATAACCCGACCGCGGTGTTTTCATCTCGACATGTGACGCCCCAAACTCGTGGTGTCCGCCGACCACCCAATAACCCGCTGGAATACGCGGATGCACTGCCATCCGACGCCCACTCGTAAAATCAGCGCAGTCCCTTTCGGTACCCCAGGAGCTCTACCCCAAACACAAGACTGCATGAAACCCCGTCCTAAGCAAATTCAATATATCTCAACATGAGTAAAAATGCCTCTTGGGCTCATAAATCAATACTCATAAAATCAAATATCACAACTATTCTCCAATTATCCCCCAATAATTCGATAGTTGATTACACTTTTATACAAACATATATTAAAATCTACAATTCTAATACATGTTATGTCCAAACCATCAAGCCACAAACCTATTTCTTCAAAATCAGCCTAAAATGAGTCAGTTCTCAAGTGCTCCTCAGACTTTAAAATATAATATCCTCGACAGGTGAGTTAATGCTCAAGAGTGGAATCTTCGCGGGCTACCCTCCACCTAAGTGCAAAGGCACGTTCCAAAATAAACACACACTCAAGTAAACACGCGATCCTACTTGAATGTCTACATGATCACCCCGTCACGAGTCCTCACCGACCACCACACTCGCCTCAAGCCATGCATGAGAAAATACCATTTTCAAAACAAAACTTTTGTTTTGAAAATATACTAATTAAATATCTTCAGACAAATATGGGACTACCCTCTCCCGCCGAGTAGGAATTGGCTGGTGAGCTTCTCCAAACAAATACATGGTCCTCATCCGAATGATCCGTCGCTCATTCCCAACCCAATTCTCCGGAATATCATCCTGTGAAATTCCTTTCAAAAACGTTTTCGTTTTTCTTTCAATTTTTCCATGTCATGCACTCACACCTAACTTCTAGGTTGCCCAGTGCATATGAAAATGCATTATGTCATTTTCAAAACCATTTATACAATATGTCAATATGCATATTTTCAATCAACTACAATTACACACATGTAATTCAATGATATCAACCATCACCCAAATTTACTCACTGAGCTTAATCAAAACTCATCTCAATGATTTACATGTTAATTATATTCCATATAATTGTGACCTCATGTTAACACATCAAGCTTATGCATTAACATATTAAAATCATCTCAATGGCCTACCAACACAATTATATTTTATATAATTATGTCATTATATTAACACATTAAATCTATGTATTAACCCATCTAATTCACACAACTCAAGCCATTCATTTCATCAATCTCACACACAACACATGGACAATTCTATCCAATTCACACAACCCGGATCGATTTTAACAGTCCCGAGTCTCCAAAGAAGGTCGGGCCCACTGCAGCCCACTGGGTCTAACTCCTAAGCCACTTTTGGAACCGAATTTCTTACCCATTTCCGGTCTTATACTCACCAAAATAGAATTTAATGCATAAATTCCAACCTAACAGCCCACATCAGTTTCTGGGCTTCACGGATTGTCCCAAATGTCCAAAAAATTTGCACCCTATCCCATGTTTCGACCACCAATGTACCCCATTCCCAGATTTTTCATCAATACATGATTTAAAGCATAATTTTTGGAAACAAAAAACACCTAAACAGCCCGTACAGCCGGCTTTCTACCATTGGGTTTCAATAAATTCAAACAATTCGTCCTGCCTGGGATCGATCAAACTACCTCACAAATTTCAAACCAACCGAAACATCGAAAAACACTCCTTAAAAATGGAATAAAAACACAAGTAGGAGAAACCCCTACCTCTGGAGTTTGTCAAACTCACAAATCCGTGAGTCCACGCGCAGCCTCGCCCAGAACGTTTTCCTTCTCGGCCCGAAGACCACCGACGGTCGGATCGCCCGTATTTCTAGAGAGAAGTCAGAGACTCTCTCTCTAAAAAAACACCATTTTCGTTTTCTGCAAGCTACTGCCTCATTTTTCCTTCATCCCACGTTTTTGCTCTTAGTTTAAGTGGAGAAGACAAACCATGTACCCTATTTCGTCTTCTAGTGACTTAAACTCTTCCAAATGACCTTGCGGTCCTCGATTCCTTCAGATTTGATATTTGGCACTATCTCGACCGTCCATTTTCATCATTTCTCTATTCATACCACTTATGGCACATGAGTACGTGATTATATGTGACTTTCACACATCGGAAAATCGCTTTTACTGCGACCAAACGATGCCCTCGTGAAAACGTGTCGACTAATCGCCCTACATAAAATTCATGAAATTTACGTAAGCAATGCATTTCCCGCGAGACGATTCCAACGGCATAACTGCTTCATTATCCGATATCTAGAGAATTAATTACGGATTTTTAATCGAAATTACAATTTTGTAACCAAAATTACGATTTTGCTCTTATTCCGTAAATTGAATTTCTGTCTTATAAATTACATAACTCTGCGGCTTACACTTCGAGCCTCTTACATTTCCTGATTCAACTATGAGTTTCATTGACGTAGTCCTAAAGACAACTCACCCCACACTCACCAAGAGTGGTGACACTGAAACGGCACTCACACCCGACTCGCGATGTCACCGGCATGAATGCAATGATGGCATTGTGACAATCCAACCTTGCCCACTACGAGCAAAATCCGAGATCTCTCCTCAATCTCACCTATCAGTCAACTCACCCTACATCCTAGGAAGAACATCTATACCGCTTCTCTAAAGGCCTTAACCCTAAGCCCAAATCCACGCCGTGGTTCGCATGACAACCCTGGCCAAGGTCCCACTACATCGGCTGAACCCGATGGCTATCAACTTCATCCATGCCAACTCGACATCAAAAACCAACAGTCTACCACCCCTAAGGTCCACCACGCTCCACTCGCAACTCCGATCCGTCCCTCGACTTCTCACCACCGCCCCTTTTCAATCTCAGGCTGCTAAGAGGCCAGATAGCACCTCGAAATCGAAACTAGTTCCTCTAACCTCACTAGGTGTGGAGGAATGAATCGTGATACTCTCCTCGTCTCTACGAATTAACTCGGGATCAGATTGTCCCAAAGTCGTAGGATCCCTTTCTCCGGGGCAACCCACACCATGCTCAATCCCGGCCCTAGTCCCGAAACTAGTGAAGCGTGTCTCTACCTCTTCCCCGACTAGAGAAAGTTGATCCCCCTCCTCTCGCTACTAACACCCGCATCCCGAGTGCTCCAAGCATCCTCGATCTCTCTCTCTACGTCGTGATTGTCCCAACTCTCGAGAGTCCATGTCCTTGTGAGGCGAAGTCCTACGATCTTGTCCCGAATGGACAACTTCAACCCATTCTCGTGTCTCTCGTAATACTCAGCCAATTCAAGAAACTACGATCTCAAGATCGACATTCGTCCTCCCAACTCATCAATGCCTCAACCTTCAGTCGACCGACACTCCGGTGCCGACACCATGTCCAAGAATCTCCTCGCAGCAGCTAAAACTCGTGACTTATCGAACTTAGCGTACAAACGATGGTCTCAAGAACTCGTAACATCTCCTCAAGTGATACCATGCTCCACTGGATCGAGTAACAAAATGTCACTAAGACTACGGCTAACCGATCTAAATGGGGTCGAATAATTCTATGCATGAGGTCCATGAACAACGTCAAAGATTCATCAATTCAAAGGGCATCACCGTCAACTCAAAGTGCCCATAACGCGGCCCACGCTGCCTTAGATATCTGCCTTCTAACCCTCACTGACAGAACTAAACATGGCGTTCATTCGGGAGACTCGCACTCCTCTCAACCGATCAACAAATCATCAATCTTCCAATCCCGATGGCCATTGGAGTTCTTGATCAATAACCACTGTTCAGTAGCTGATGATCATTTTGTTCGAAGGGTGTGCGTCTTCTTTTATGAAATGACCAGACCTGTGGTGAAATCTCGGTCACAATGAATCCACCCAATCATTGGCTCTTGCGCTTTGGACTACAGATTCTCTGTGACTCATTGGGTTCCATATTTATCAAGGTCATGAGAGATGGAAATACAGGGGTGCCAACACAAATCTGAAGTCTACTACCCTTAAGTGAAGTGGAGTCAGGGTATCATCTGGAAGAACATCACACCGACACACCTTTCGGGGGTGGATTGATCGGGTGCCTAAAATTCTCATAGGGTGGGCTCAGTCAATGTAGTGGCCCAATCACGACATATGAGGACTCGATATGCGTGGGGCCAGGCTGTCATTGCTTGTCCCCACTGAAATAGCCGCAGTCTTTGTCTGCTGTGGGGCGGGTAGCTTTCTCAAACCATGATGATCTCATGATCCTGTAAAACATGATCAGTCAGTCCCAGGATGACGCTGAATAAACATGCCCTGTCATAAATCGCCAGGTCACTTTGAGTAAGAGTCACACGAGATCTCATTCTTCGCTGGCTTCCGACATATGGTACTGTTCTCGCCTAATCACTTTGAGGAGGGCACCACTGGCTCCTCTGGGTCTCACGAGGTCCTTCCCCATTTCTACCATGCTTGCGGGCTCGCTCTGCTAGGCAACTGACTGATCAATCAGAGTCGTGTCGGTAATCTGTAGCCTCAACCTTTATAGATCTGTATGACAATGATTTGTCACCATGGGATCCTTCTCCCCTGTGAATGTCTTGGAGGATGATGCTAAACCACTGGGGCCCACTGAGATCTTCTGTCTATCTGCTAACTCTTGCTGTGGCCCGCGGCTTGCCACTGCAGCCTCTGACCTCTCACGAGGCCCGATCAAATCTTGGCGGCTGGTGGTATCTCGGTAGTGCGGAAGGCCGGGTGCCGGAGTGGGCGTTCTCTAAGTCACCTCGCCCTCTACCCCAGCCATCCCTACATATGTCAAATGGCAAACCACGATTCATGTAATTTTCAAACGATTAACCTGCAAATCTGTACTAATTCACTAATCATTGGACAACGTGGTGACTAAGTTCATTCATGTGGAGTTGTTTGACCACCTCGATTCGTTTTATTTGATAAGGTTCTAGGCTCCTTGTTAATTTCAGACATAATCTGATCCTGAAGGTCATAATCCATGGCATCATTCACTTGGTACCTATACGCATTACACCATGCATATAACTTCCCTACGCAACTACCGGCGCAATCACGATTTAGTGATGATTAAGTAATCTGATATCTTTAAGCATAAACACGGCCAAGAGACACTAAATGCTTGCCTTCCACGGTGTATCGCAATCAATTTTGTTTAAATAAACCCATTTCAACAAAAATTTTATTCTCGAAAATTTTATTTTTGAAAATTTTATAAAATTTTATTTGATTTTATTTCATTTTATTTGAATTTAATAAATATTTTTTTTTTCGGAAAAATTTTGAGATGAATAGTGTTCATAACCAGGTTCTGAACTATTATCAAAAAAATTTGACTCAGTAGATTAAGAACCGGAGCCAAAAGGCGAGGCGGGGTACACGGTGACCCCCAACCGACCGCTTTCGCCTAGAGCTGCGCGCCGCCACGCCGGCGCGCGCTGCCGTGGCCGCGCTGTAGCCGTGCACAACCCGCCCGCTCGCGCCCAGTGTGCGCCATGCTGGCCCCCACGCCAGCGCCCATTGCTGCGCGCCGGTACCGTTTGCTGATTCGCCGCCTTGCCCTGGCGACGCCTGCGCTCCCCGTAACGCCAGCCTTGCCCATCTTTGTGTCGCGACCGAGCTGAGCTCACGTGGGTTTGTATTGCAGCCTGAAGCTTGTTGCCCTGGCGTATTGCAACTACGGTTTCATCCCAGTAACCAGTACGCCTACATTACAATACACTTGACCTACTCTTTTAGCCAATTTCAGCCCTCAAGCTTTCTTCATACTAATACAAGCGTATTTTAATCTAAAAAATTTCTTCACAATATAATTGGGCAGTAGCCCAAAAACGATTCTTACCAAATTTTTTTTTTCTTTTATTTTTCATTTATTTCCAGCAGTATGAAAAATCACTAAAAATCACTAAAAATCATATTTTTTTTTTTCATTTTCTTGGACACTCAAATAAATTCATAAAAATTTATTTTACCTTATATTAAATTTTACCATAAACATTAGAAAATTGTTTCTTTCACATCATAACCAAATAAATTTATAAGAATTTAATATAACTTTTTCAGTTTTAAACAGAAAAATTTTCTCCACTCAAATAAATTTATAAAAAATTTATTTTCTTCCATTCTTCAATTCTCATCCAATAAATTTATTAAAAATTTATATTTTTCTTTCATTTTATTTCGATTTTGTAACTGTACCACTCAAATATTTTCTAACATATTTCCTTAGCATAATAAATTCTTTATCACGGAGCACACAACATTATAAGCTTTTGTCTGAACCATGTTATACACACAATCTTACACCAAACACCAAATAATTCACAAAATCACACAAAACACATCAAAACGATGTGAAGGTAATCACAAAGTTTTGTCAGTGATTTTCTGGGTAATCGATACTAAGCGGAACATAGGCCACACCTAAGTAGTGTAGTATATTCAACTATGGCCTGGCCATCCTCAATCTATAGTTTATATACCTATGCTTCACATCAAACCACCTAGTGGTGATGGCTACGAACCAGAGCTCCTAGGTATTCGTATGCCTAAGCTACGATACCAAGTTGTGAAAAATTTTTGGCAGGGTGGGTTGACTGCAGTCAACCCGCGGAATACAAGTGGAATTCAGGGTTGCCGACGCCACTTTAGAAAAATCGGCGGGAATATCTGTTTGTGGAGCTCTTACCCAAATACGAAACACATTATCTATTTGACGGGTCCAATATGTGCAATGTATACAAGTATGGATAAAACGGCCTCTTGGTTTCCATACCACAATGTGTGAAAACATATCAACCATAATCCCATAGTTCTAAGAGTTAGTAAATTACTCTTATACAACATATATCAAAATTGAGAATTCTAATACATGTGGAAATCATCAGAAGCCACACTCAGAAACTTTCTTCAAGCTCAACCTCTAGGACGGCGTCACGCTCACTGTGCTTTGTAAAATAAAGGAGATTACGAAGAGCGAGAGTGCAAACTAAAGTTAGTGGAGAAATGTCCTTCTGAAAGTGGGCTCTATTTTCCCTAAGTGCGTACAATGATCCAAAGTAAACACCAAGCAAGTCATGGTCTACTTGAATGTCTACATGACCAACTCGAGATCAGGGTCCTCACCGACTCTCTGCACTCGCCTAAGCCTTGTATGAGATTTATTTATTTTTCATTTGTTTGTGGACGGCCTGGGTGTGTGAAATATATCAATTGGGCCTTTCAGGCGATTGATATATTATTTGTTTAATGGACTACCCTCGGAGTGTTGAATATATCAATTGGTAGCTCAGATGATTGATATTTTTAATTTGTGGACTGCCTGGAGTAATTAATATTTTAGACTACCCCTCAGAACATTTTCCTCTAGACTCATCTCTCGTAAAAATATAATACCATGATACGAATTTGATCCAGTTATATGAATATCATATATACTTGGAGTTCATCTATTACAATCACATGCAAATATATAGAAACATTGAATATACTCGCGTAATTAAAATCACAATATATTATATGATTTTTCATTTTCAACATCAAAATTACATTTCATAATTTAATGATCAAACTCTGAGCAATTTAATTTGAATCCTCGACCAAGCACATATTTTTACAAAAATATATTTTTCAGGAAACCACTTATTTACAGAGAATAGCTGACACCAGTTACTATTCTGAAAAATCCTAACTCAGCGGTTCATAGTGAACCCGCAAATCACAAACTTGTTCCATTGATACATATAACAACCATTCAATACAAAAATCACTTACAACTCACCAAATGGCCTAAGCGGCTAAGAACACTTATTCAAAATCTGTAATATTAAGATTGTGTTTTGGAAGGATTTAATTCTATTTCTTCATTCATTTTTTTCATATCAATACACCATTTATTCTAATAAATGATCAAAGCATGGCACCCAAACAGCCCCTCACGTCACGGCTACCGGTTTTGGGTTTCAATAAGACAAACAGGAATTCGGTCCCGGGGACCGGGTCACTCAGCAGATTAGGAGCACCTCGAGCTAACCGAACATCGAAACACTTAAAATGGGAATAAATCTCAAGTAGGGAGAAAATCCTACCTCTTCGAGTTTGTCAAAAACTCCACAAATCCAGGAGTCATGCATTAGCTAGCACTCCAGTGTCAAACGTTCCTTCTTGTCCTGCCTTAACGGTGAATCGTCGCGGCTGAGAAGTCGGGGGCTCTCCTGCAAAAACTCCACCATTTTGTTTTCTTTTCCACTCTTTGCATCCTCCTCTCTTGAATTCACGTTTTGGCCTTTGCTTTAATGGGAGAAGAAAGCACTATAAATTATTTTGTCACTTTGTGACTTAAAATCAAATCCAAAATGATCATTTTGTCCCTCTTTTACAGTTTATATTGACACTCACCCTTGGTATTAGTTTTTGTGTTCCTACCCATACTTTTCCCTTGCTGGCACATGAGTACATATTATATATGACTTTGTCACTTTACTTCAAGAAAATCGTTTAAAGCACCAGCATTGATGCCTAAAATGTCAACTCATTGTCTCGAGGAAAATTCTGAAATAATACGTGCTAGCTAGATTTGTGAGGCGATTCAACGTTGCAATCGTTTTCATTCATTAAGGATCTGAAATTAATTATGGATTTTAGCGAAATTACAATTTGTAATCAAATTTACGATTTTCTTGACTTTATTGAAATTGGAATTTCTCGAGTCTTACAATGCGGGCACTATATATGTTCAAAGACAAGTGTGTTTGATGTTCTTGTTAAATGACTAGTTTACATGCATGATGCAGTACACGTTCTTTGTACGCATGTGCGTAATTATGATTGTCTGAATTTGGGCGAAAATCCTTTAAGGAGAGGGAGAAAATATAGGGCAGAAGAATTCAATTTACGGAAAAAAATGGCGAAATGTGATTGATTGCAAAAATTATGTAATTTGGGTTAAAAATCCGTGAGAAATTTAATTCTCTAGATCTCGGATGGCGAGAAGCGGATTGTACGTTAGAATTGTCGTGAAATCACAGCAACCCGCGTAAGCCGTAATTTTCGAGGCGTCAAAGGAATTGGCTTGCATTTTTGAAAGGCAATCAGGGTGTATGCTTTGATAATGACGAGAGTCGTGCTGGCTTATCTTGCACGTGCATAAGTGGTATGGCTGGAAAATAATGAAAATGGACGACGACGTCTTAGAATATCAAAAATCAGAAATCGAAGGGACAAAGGGTCGTGTGAAATGATTTAAATGACACTTCAAAGGACAAAATGTGTCAATAGTGTCATCTCTTCAAAAATGAAGACCAAATCCGGCAGTAGGGGGCAGAGGCAGCAGCTGGGTATTTTTTGTTTAGTTTTATTGAGAGAAGGTCTTCCTTATACTCTACAAAATGTCTGACGATAGGTAGAGTCGAGTCTTCGGGCCGAAGGAAAAGGCGTTCATGGGCGACTACGCGTGGACTCGCATTTTTGTGAGTTTTGACAGAGCTTCAAGGTAGGATTTTCTCCCTACTTGGGTTTTATTCCGTTTTGCCGTACTTTTCGAATGTTTAAGTCGATTGGGGCCATTAGGGTTAGGGTGGTCCAAACCTTGGTCGAGTTAATATAAAATTTAAATCGAGCAGCCCGTGGTTGCTCCACGAAGCACAGTGGGTTCAAAATTATGCATTTGTGTTAAATCGTAGCATTTTTGTTTGAAATTGGGCCGGGAATGGCCAGTGAAATGCGGAGTTACAAGGTGAAGTAGGTGATTTCTATTTGGAGTGTTGGAACGTAAACACTAGGGTTTTCTTGTTCTAGGAATGTGACACGAAAATGTATTTTTCGTGAAATTATGTGTTTGGTTAAAGTAATTCGAGATCGGGTGCTACTTGTGTTTGATCGTCAAACCAAATGAAACTGATACAAATCTGTTTAAAATGACCTAATTACATAACTATATTTGTGTGATTAATTACATGTGAATATATTCGTGTTTATACTCTCTTTGCATAATGATTAAAAATTTGTATTGAAATGACACACATGCATTCACATATGCCTTTGGAACGCAGGACATGGGGTGGCGGGTGCATGAGGATGATCCCAGAATAATGGTTCGGAGGAAGTAGTCCTAAAATGCTAATTATCGGGAGGGATCCCTGAGCTAAAGTATCAGTAGTGGGAAGCATTGTTGTCTCATCGGAGGAGCAATCTCCGCAAGCAGTAATATATCAGATAGTCGGAGGCGTGTGTGTGTATCCTCGGAGGGTGACAGATCACTGTAAGCAATAATTCTCATGCGAGGCTTGGCTGAGGTGTGAGGGAGTCGGTGAGGACTCGGGATGCAGGTTGATCATGGAACATTCAAGTAGGATCATCGTTTGTGAGATGTGTGTTTACTTTGGAACATTACCTTTGCACTTAGGTGGTGAGTAGCCCACTTAGGCGATTCTCCTCTTGAGCTTTAGCTCACCCGGAGTCGTGGGATCCTTTTTGCAGTGCGAGAGGAGGCGTGCGAGGAAGACCGGCTTCGTCCTAGAGGGTTGGACGTAGAAGAAAGCTGGGAATGTGGCTTTGTTGATGTTTACATGTATTAGAACTCTTTAAAGTTAATATATATGAGTGTTTAGAGTGAAATATTGTAACTCTTGTAACTGCTCGGATATATAGTTGGATATAGTTGGTATGCATATTGGGTATTGGTTATGGGCCCAAGTGGCCGTATTACTCATGTGATTGAATATATTGGATATATATTGCATATATTGGATTGTTTGGGGCCCGAGGATATACAAGTTTGTAATTGGAAGAGACTGCGCAGATTTTACGAGTGGCGTCGGGAAACCCGACATCCACTTGTGATGCGAGTTGACCAGGATAGTCAACGGACCCCGAGTTTGGGGCGTCACATTCATTAAACTTTACAAAAAAAAAAAAGCTTTGACTTGGATTAATTGATTGAAGACAAATAAAATTGAGACACCATTTATACCTCATAATAACCCATTAAAATATGAAAAATGTCATCGAACATGTATGTGAGATGGTTGAAGTCTCTCATAGTTTAACCAATGATCTCGAGTTTGAGTCGTCCCTCCTATCTCGTATGAAAATTAGTCTGAGTGTGGTATGATTTAAATGTAACTTTCGTGTGTGCACAGACCTGCTTATGATATCTCATGGTCTGACAAAAAAAAATGTAACTCAAATGGTTAAGAACTCATGACAGAGGGTGTCTAGAGTTCATAAAAAAGGCGGAAAATTATTTATCTAAAAAATAAATAAAATTAATTATTTATAGGGACTCATTTTTTCTTTTCTTTTATTTATTTATTTATTTATTTTGAGAAATAGGGACTCATTTTTCTTGAGGATGGATTGTAGGGAAAATTTTAATTAAACCTTGTATAGTCTTTGTTTAGGTTTAAAGATAAAGCCTGCCTCATAAAGCTGCTTCCTCCTCAAGATTATTGCAAGTGAAGCAACAATCTTCTTCTCTTCCTCACTTTCTCACTAGCCAAACACTTTCTTTGTCTTTTCTGCTCTTTGTAATCATGGGTTGGCTTAAGGAAAATGTCTGGAAGACCCATCCATGAACCTCTCTCAGTGAGAGAACATGGGGACAGTGATTGCTTTCGTCGTTTGGAAGAATCCGTGGCAGCGTCTTCGCACCGAGAGACTCTGAGCCATGTTAACCCGGTCGTCTTCGTCGAAGATTTAGAAGCTGCTGAAGGTTTCTGAAGTTTAGCACTCCTCGATCCATATTTTCTGAATAAACAATCAAAATGTCTTTGATCACAAGAGATACATCGCCTGGTGTCTATTGAAATTTGAGATTAAGTTCACTAAATTATAATGTTATTTTTATGTGTTTGAATACGAGATAAAGAATGGATTTAGAGATTAATATAAATTTCAATTGTAAAATATATATGTATTGGATGCTAGAGTGGTTTGACATAAATTTGCAGGAAAAGTTCAGGGAACAAATGGAATTTGGAATTTCATAACACATGTTATTTTCTGACCCCACATAGGCGGATAGTTGCATTGGGTATAGATTAACTGTGATATATCTTGCCCAAGAGTGATAATTTAGGTTTCTTGCTTTGGAGAATAAGAGTTAGACTTACATTTTGGGGCTCTGATGTTTCCCAAACTGAGAAAAGGTTTCCTCGAAGAGTCCAATAGTTGTTTATGTATGGATTTGAGTGGAGTATTTTCTTGAAACATGTGGTACTTGTTTTCTTTTAAAATTTAATTTCTAGTGAATGATAAATAAAATTGAAGGGACACTACAAGTTAAAATCTTGTATTTTATGCTGTTACGGTTTGAAGATTAAAATATTCATATTATTAAGGCTTTTAATTGTGTTGTATAGTTGTAAATTGGAGTCTATCCTTTAATTTTTTTTTTTGGGAGGAGTTTGAGGTTCAATTAATAGAACATATTTGTGACCAGGGCTCTCAACATGATGCACTGTAATTCATAATGCAAAGTAAGCTAATGTGAAAAAAAAAAAAAAAAAACTCTAATGTTTTTATGATTTTTATGCTTGAGGTTATGTTTTGTTCCTTGAGAAGTATTAAAGAAAGTAAATAATAGTAAAAAAATTGAATTTTCTCATGGTTAGATTCTACATGAAATATGATGGAAGAATATAAACTCTAATTTAAATTAGTTAGAAATTTATATATTTTAAATCATATTAAATCTTTACTTAAAAAAATATTCAAATATATATCAAAATAATTTTATAAAATTCAAATATATTATTTTTTTGTAAGCCGATCGAGAGAGTGTATAGTACATGATTGTAGAGTATAAGGAAACACAAGTCCACATTATTAAGTATTTTGGAACTAAAGTAAAGATTAAAGTTTATGGAACCAGTTATGGTATTAAAACAATGAAACAAATTGTCGTTTGCTTAAAAGGATATGGAAATTGGAATCAAAGAAGATGGTAGGCCAAATAAAATAACCAAAGTTGTTGTAATATTGAAAGAGAGGAGGATGGGTGTGGCAATTCTGAGGAAACATGAGGAGTATAAAAGTCCATGAGACAAGCCAAAACTCATTTTGTTATGTTTTACAGAGATAAACATTGGAGAGGGAGTGGAGTAAGGAAGGAAGAAAGGAGGAAAGAAGAAAGAAGAAGAAGAAGGAGAGGAGGATTGTTCAAAATCAGTCTGGAATACTTTATCATTTTGGATTTTGATATGAATAAGGTTTTGGATGAAGATTTGTTTCTCCTTTAGTCTGGGTTTTATGCGAGGCCGCGAAACCTCTTGAATTATTGTTCTCAAGGTACAACCTGATGGAAGAAAACAAACATGAATAATCTGAATTATAAAGATGTTTAAAGAATTGGGCAGATCGCGTTAGTTCTTGGATTTTACCTAAGGTTTTGAGGTTGAGGTTCCATTAGCACTCATTTCAGTATTTGTGGAGTTGTTTTAGATGAATTCCATGTAAATTCTTGAGAGTATACTGAATTATGAAGTTGTATGATGTTAATTGGTAGCAAAAGTGGCAAGAAAAGAAGCAAAATCTGGAAAAAATATCAAAGGGAATGCCTCTGGTATACAGGAAATGCTGTTTTCCATATTTCCGACTATTTTAAGTATTTTGACATAACTTGCTCATTTCTGATCCAGTTTGAATAATTCAAGTTGCTGAGTAAACTAGACTTCAAGGAGAATCATGAATACTAGAAATAGTAATCGTCAAATCTGATTATAAATGACTTCCTAAAATTCTTTCAAAGTAGGACCGTATAGCAAGCCAGCATGGTTCTCGATGCGAGGAAATGCTATGTTTTCTTGTTTGGAAGCCAGTTTCATATTTTGACCATAACTTGTTTCATTTCTGATCCGATTTGAGGTGATTCAATTAACAGATAAAACTAGACTTCAGGAGAATCAACACACATATGAAATAGGCATCGTCAGAATTCACTGATTATAAGTGGCTAAATTCTAACTCAAAAGTAGAGATACATGTGTAACCATTGTGTAAATTGGGTTTTGAATATTCAGATTGGCAGGATTTTGTTTTGGAGTAAATAACGTGGGTTTGATTGCTACGTTGGGTGGACAGTGGAAAGACCTTAGCACATAGCTTTAAAATTGACAATGAGATAATGTCAAATATGAGGTTAAGACCCGGGAAAATAGATGCTTCAAACTGTCTAAGTGTAATCAGGTAAATGGACTAGTTGGCATGAAAATGCCTCTTTGGATTAGGATGATCAGATTGGATTGATTCAATTCTAAGTAAAATAGATTCATGAAGGAATAAGAGATAACATAGAAGTTTCTATTGAATGTGTATGGGGATTAAATGGGTATGGTTGATGTAGCATGGATTGTGGTTTTCTTGAAAAAGGTGAAAAAGGGTATCGGAAGGAGGGCCGAGAATCGGGAGCAGGCGGGATGAGTTCTGACAGGTGAAGTGAAGAATGATATTTTAAAGTGGTTTTAAAAGTGAATGATTTTAATGTTAAACTGAAAGTTTATTGGGGGAAATGTTTATGTAAATGTTAAGACATAAGGAAATATTTTATCTTGCATCAATATATATATATATTTATATGTATATGAAATATGTATCATATATGTTAAGAAAAAGTATTATGAAAAGTTTTAAAACCTATGTAAAGAATACATATATGTTTAATGATCAGAAATGCAAATGATTTATAATGTATTTATAGAAATGTATTTTGAAGAAATGTTTTTCATACATTGAATCTGCTATTCACTATTATTTGTTATGGTGATAATAAGCCAGGAGGCTACCTTGTAAAGCGTGTAAGGATTTAGAGGGTAAAGTTATAGGTTACTAACTGAGGAGGGGTGGGGTGTCTAGGTAATATCCTTGCAGTGATGGATGCTATAGTTGGAACCACATGCAAAGCGTGAGTTTCTCCGCGACGTAGTAGTTATGATTGGAATGTGATTGTCCCTCCTTTTGTCGGTACCAGGAAAGCTGCATTAGAGTGTGTTTATTACTGGGTTCCATCAGAAATAAAGAAATATAAGAAAGAAAGTTTAAGGCATGAAATATTTAGGCACCAATGGATTTTTAAATTGTATAAATATTTATTATAAAGAAAGAAGAAAGTTTTAAAGCATAAATGTTTAGACTGTAGTGATTTTAATTGTAATAGTATGTATTACTTTGATATATCTTAAAATGTTGGTATTAAATGAAAAATGTACCACTCTTCGGGCTCATTTTAGCTCATTCTTTTCCGTGTATCTTTCAAAACATTTTTAGGACTTTGAGAGATGAGTCTTGGGTAAGAGAGAGAGGCGTCCCCCGGTCTGTGATGTAGTCTAATTATCAAAGGGAGGCGACACACGTGATTTCATTGTATATAAAATTTTGCATACTGTATATGTTGAATGTTTTGTTATGGATATATGTATATGTGTTAGAAGTTGAAAGAACTCGTGGGGCTTTTGATCTGGTGGAGGCGAGTACGTGGCGATTGACATTAAGTCGAAACAAGGCGATCTTGCAGAGAAAAATGCATGAATTGAAAAGTTTGGAATGTTTTGATGATTGGAAATGAATAAATGTATATATGTATATATTGTGTTGAATGAGTTGTGAATGAGGAGTCCAAACAAGGAATTAAATTGGAAGATTAGAAGTGTTTTAAATGTTTTTTGTAGGGTTTGTAAATTTAAGGAGAATCAGAGAAAAGCTTGGAGAAGCTGTGTTTTCTGAAAATACAAGCGTTTGAAAAGAAGAAAAAAATTTTACCACTTAGCTGCATTTGTTTTCCTGTAAGAGATATGTTAAGGATTGTAAAGGGGTTGGCTCCATGGATTTTATTTATTTGTTTTTGAGGAAAAGTTTAATATATTAGATGGGAGGCCGCTGATTAGTGAGAAGTTAATCAGATTGGGATCTCTTCAGCATGAAGTATCGAGCCACGGTTTTGAAATATTATGGTTTTGAAAATTTATTTTCATATGATTTTTAATGTTTTATTTTTAAATGTCATAAAATTGTTGCTTGTGTGATTTAAAGAAATCCTAGCATATATGCATTACATGACATATTAAATTTACGAATTCTGTGAAAATACGTACGTCGAGGCCAGACCCCACAGGAGGCTCTTGAGCGGTAGTACCACCGCCCAGAATATGTTGATGCGTTATTTATGTTCCTCCACCTGATCACAGATGACCTAACAAAAGCTGAGCAGGCGTGCCACACCTCCGAGGTGTGGGAGGGACCGGATACCTTTAGGTAGATGTTTGACTTTTAGCCAGCACTGATTACGATAGCCCAGGGCGGTGGCTTCTATAGAGAGGGGAGGCAGCTAGGGACCACTGAACTATGATGGATTGGGAGACTGGAAAGAAGCTATCATGGTTGAGAGGGAAATGAGCGGATGCAGGTGATGCGGTGTACGGATGAGAGCGGATGGTGCTTACCGCCTTTCTCCTCTGAGGATAGAGCATTGGAGTGGTGGAGGGTAGTTCAAAGGAGATGCCCAGGAAATTCTTCTATGACCTGATTTAAGAGTTTATAGATAAGTTTGTTCGGCCGATTGCGAGATCTGGTGAGTTGCTGGGTGGAGGCGGGACACTCGCGTGGCTGAGATTATGAGCGGAGTTTTGAAACTCGTCGAACGCCTCCCGACTGTCGAGGATGTGAGTTCAAGACAAGAGATTTGTTGTGGGGTCTTCGTCGAGAGGTGGACCGTAATGCGTCGACATTACCCCTGGCGTGCGGCCCCGGGTGTGAAATTTGCGGGTTGTTAGGGTTGAAGGAGCATGGGGTTTGAGTCAGGCTCACGACCAGTGGTCAAGAACGAGCAATTGAGGTGGCGTCAGGTTGGAGAGGTTCAAATTAAAGAGGTTCAGTGGGGAGGAAAGACACGAGTTGGCGGTGGCGGCGAGCCGTCGGGGGCTTTGGTTGCTTGAGATTCGGTGAGGCCACGGGCAGGTAGCTCCAAGGGTCAAAGCGGAAGTGTCTTGAGTCTGGGAAGAACCATTGCTGGTGGGTGTCAGTTGAGATGACGGTCCTTTAAGTGCGGGCCCGGTAGGGACGCTACTTGAAAGAGTGCCACTGAGATGGATTTAAGCGGTGGATGAGTGGGACCAAGACGGGGACATGGCTGATTGATCGCTGGTAGAGGTCGGGTTAAAGTCGAAGGGGGTTTAGACGGAGGCCCACGGCTGCTAGATGCTGGGACGAGCGGGTGAGTTAACTAATCAGGACGGATAGGGTGAAGCCTGAGACAGGCTAGGGTGTTTGTCACCATTGAGGGAGGCGGAATATGTAGCACAGGAGGTCATGACCAGGTACTATCCAAGTTTTTGAGAGTGATGCTTATGTCTTGATAGATCAAAGGTTACTTCACTTTCAAATAGTTTATTCTGTGAAATTTGTTGCACAGTGAACACTAAGAGATACGGCCCATGGATTGTAGTATGGTGATCTCTATTACTACTGGAGATTCTTCTGTGGGATAAGTACAAGGGTTGTAAGGAGTGATATTTAGGGGGCCATGAGTTTGTAGCCAATTTAGTATTGTTGGACATCGAGACTTGATGATGATAGGGATGGGTAGTTTGTGCCGACATCACGCACTATGGTTATTTTGGAAGAGAGTTAAAGTTTTCCCCACTTCAAATGGGAACCGAGTGCACTTTTTGTGGTGAAAGATATTGTCCTCGAGTATGATGTACGTGATGATGGTGGAAGATATAAATCCATATTCGAGGGTATGCGCTATCTGGAGTTGGTGAGAGATGATGATATGATGTTGGAGGAACTTGTGTAGTCGGAGAATTTCCGGATGTGTTTCGAGATGATCTTAGGACTACCCTAGATAGAGATTGATTTCCAGTCCAGGATTGCCACTGAGAGACCAGAACCGATTTCGAGGCGCCATATAGAAGGCCCCTGCAGAATTAAGAAAGAACTTTAGAGTGCGGATGGAAGAAATGGTCAACAAGGGTTCGTGGGGATGAGCACATCTCCTTAGGAGTATGGGTACCTATTTATGAAGAAGAAGGACGGGAGCATGCGATTATGTATTGATTCACATTGAGAGTTGGACCAAGTAACAATACGTGTCCAGTGTCACTGGGGATTGATGATCTCTTTGATTAGGTCTGGGGAACTAAAATTATTCTCGGTGGATTTGAGTCAGTATGTCAGTGGTTGAGTTCATGATGAGGATGTTCCCAGGCGACGTCGAACACGGTACGGGCATTTAGTTTCAGTCCATGCCGGCTGGGACTGCAGATGCCCCAGCCGCTTTTATGGTCTCGTGAGCAGTTTGGTACCGCCAGATACGGTTTGTGATCGTGTTTATTGGCGATATATTGATCCTATTGGGCGGTGGAAAGAGTGTCCCAGGCATGGGGATGGGTGCCTGGCATTAGGAACATCGGTTATATGCAAAGCTGAAGTAGTGTCAGTTTGGCTATTGTAGTGTGCTTTTTGGGACACATAGTTTACTGCGGAGAGGGATCGGTGAATCCACGGAAGGTGAAACTATCTTTGAGATTGGGAAACCTCTCTGAGGTCTTCTGAGATAAGGAGTTTTACAGGTTTGGTCTTCACCGTAAGTTGATTGAGGGATTTTCGAAGATAAGCCCACGCTGACAGCTAGATTGACAAGAGACGGTTTTTCATGGTCGGAGGCTTGTCAATGGCGGGGTTGATGGCTTGAAAAGGAGATTGACTACTCGGCTGTTTGCCGCTGTGAAGCGGGGATGTGAGGCTGGGGTGTGTTGCGATGCCTCTAGGCAAGGCTAGGTTGTGTATTAATCACGAGAATGACAAGGTGGGGTGCATATGCTTCTAGTGAGTCTGAAGACCGCAAACAGAGTCTCTACACCCAGTACAGGCTGCTTGACCGTAGTGTTGCCTTCTTTGTGGATCTGGACGTGCCATATCGGTACTGTAGGATTTTGGTCATAAAGGCTTGCAGTATCTATTCACATAAAGGCTGAACATGGGGGCCGAGAGGAGATGGATTAAGGCGATTAAGGTTGTAGTGTCTTTTGTTCAGAATATCATCCTGGAAGAGCGAATGTGTATGGTGCCTGGTAGAGACCCATGGGTTCTCGCACTTAGGGCCGTCATCTTCCTCGACTCATAGGGAATTCAGAGGGTCCTTGGGTGTAGGAGCCAGACGACAGTTAGGAAGCCTTTATTATGTTTATGTGATCTTTGTATTGATAGACGGAGTTAAGAGCTTCAGTTTGGATCACTGAGATAGTGGTTGAGAAGTGAGCAGAATGAGGCAGGGGGACATCATTGAGAGGGATGATCTGCAGTGGTCATGGGACGGAGGTTATTGTGTACCGGATGGGGTGATGTGAGGAGAGGATTAAGCGGAGAGGAAGCCCGTTTCCTGCCAAAGCTTATGCACTCTATCTTCAAGAGCTCCTGGTATGTCTCCTAAGGAACACTGGTGAAAAGTATGAAAGGGATATTCTGAGTTCGTCTCGGTCTCTCACATGTCGGCGGTGAAAGGCAGACTGTGAAGCTGCGAATTTGTGCACGATCCTCCAGGATTCCTCGGTGGAAATGGGAGAGAATCACTATGGATTTTGTGGTAGGACTTCCACGTTGCCGAGAAATCGGCGTGATACGATATGGGTGTGTGACGGTAGCGATCAGCCCGACCTACCTATCAAGAATAGTGATTCATTGGATAAGTTGGCCCGATTATACGTTAGAGATTGTCCCGGGGCACGTGTGCCTTGATTTCCATTGTTTTAGGCAGAGATCCCGGGTTTACCTCTCACGGTTTTGGCCCGATTTACATAATGCCCTTAGCCTTCATTTGCATTTTGAAATCTGACTTTTCATCCCACGAGACAGGATGGCCAATCGAGAGAAGCTATCAGACTTTAGAAGAGGATATACTTAGGGCATGTGATGCAGGTTTAAGTGGGACACCGTCCACCCTGATGGGTCATACAATAACAATTATCGGACCGAGTACTGTTTTTCTCTGAGACTCTTTATGAATGAAATGTTGAGCTCAGTCTGTTTGGAGGTGAGTGCCAGGTGAAAGGAAATTAGTAGGTGGGAAATTGTTCAGTGACTTGTGATAAGATCAAAGTTATAAGGGATAGACTGAAAATTGCACAAGGCCAGGCGAGAGAAGAAGTTATGGATTAATCGTCGTAGGGACCTATAAAGTTCGGTAGGGGATATGTGGTGTTTGAAGTTTCCCCATGGAAGGGCGTCTTAAGATTTAGGAAACGTGGAAAGTGCATTTTTACGATATATTGGAGCCCATACGAGTTGTTGAGAGGATTGGGAGAGGTGGCTTATCGATTGGGTTGCCATCGGCTCGATCGCATTCACGATGTTTTCCATGTTTTCTATGCTCAGTACATACGGACCACTTCTCATGTATTGTGAGCAACGGTTGAAATCTGAGAGAATTTGACACTCTGAAGAGGGCTTGATCTGAGATCCTCGACGCCGTCGAGCAAGTTCTGCGCAACCAAGACTATTCCTTCAGTGAGTGTGTGGAGAGTCATACGGTAAGAGGAAGCTACTTAGGAGCGAGGCTCGGTGACAAATCATGCCCTCAATTATTTGCCGAATGAGGTATTTTCCTTTTTGCTTTTGGAGTTTAGTTTTATTCATTTGAGGTGAGAAATGTTTCTAAAGTCAGGAGGATTTTATGCCTTAGTCCCGAGAGAGTGTCTGTACACACGTAAATCCACGTAGGAGTATAGAGCACAGTAATCACATAGTAGTATTTTGGGACTAAAGTAGGAAATTAAAGTTTATGGAACCACAGGATTATCGGGTATTAAAACAAAGGGTACAATTGTCATTTAGCAAGGATATAGAGTAGAATCAAAGTGGTAGGCAAAATAGAAATAACGAGTTGACATGTGTAAAGAAGAAGGGAGGGACCAATTGGCGATTAAAGGAAACATTCAGGAGAGTACTAAAAGTCCGAGACTGAGCAAACATCCATTTTGGTCTCATTTTTTTCTAGGGCAAACCGTGGAGAGGAGTGGAGCAAGAAGAGAGGAAGAGAGGAGGAAGAAGAAGAAAGAAGAAGAGAGGAGAAGGAGGACAAAGTCAGATGGGTATAAGATTCTTTATGTTTGGATTTTGATGTGAATCAAGGTTTTGGATGAAGATTTGTTTCTCCTTTGAGTCTGGGATTTATTACCAAGAGCCCATAAACTCTTGAATTGTTGGGGTTATGAGAGTACAACCTAATTTGGAAAATAAACATGGAATCATCAGAACCATAAATGTTTAAAAGAATTGGTGGATCTAGGTTGAGTTCTTGGATTTTCACCTAAGGTTTTGAGGTTGAGGACCCGCCTTTCTGTTTCAAGTGTTGTGGAGTTGTTTTTAGATGAATTCCATATAAATTCTTGAGGTATATGAATTATAAGTTGTATGATATTAATTGGTAGCAAAAGTGGCAAAGAAGCAAATACGGAAAAAATTCAAGGAGTGCTCGTCGGGGAAATACTCTGTTTTCTGTTTAGGCCGATTTTAAATATTTTGACAATACCTTGCTCATTTACTACGTCCCAGTTTGAGTTATTCAAAGTTGCTGAGTAAAATAGACTTCAAGGAGAATCATGAATATAGAAATAATGTCGTCAAATTCACAGTTATAAATTGCCTAAAAATTCACTCAAGTAGGACCGTATAAGCCACTATCACAGTTCACCCAGTGAAATCTTCATATCTTTTGGAAGTTTAGGCAGTTTTCATATTTTGACCATAACTTGCTCATTTACGGTATGATGATATCGGTGGTGCCTTAGCGTGTGAGTTTAGGGTAAATTTATGGGTTACTAGTGAGAAATTGGTGTCTAGGTAATATCCTTACGTGTGATAAGGTGCTATGGAGTTGGAACACTGTCTGAAGCGTGAGTTCCTCACGGCGTGATGGTTATGAAGCTAGGAATATGATTGTCCCTCCACCCAGGTGTTCATGCAGGAATGTTGATTGTGTTTATTCCTAGGTTCCATTAAGAAGAAAGAAATAAAAGAAAGAAAGTTTAAAGGGCATAAATGGATTTTAGTTGTATAAAAGTATTTATTCATAAAGAAAGAAAGAAAGTTTAAGGCATAAATGTTTAGAGCATAGTGAGATTTTAATTGTAATAGTGTGCATTCTGCTTTGATATATATGAAATGTTATTTAAATGAAAATGTACACTCCAGGCTCCTTTGAAACCAGACAACTCCGTATGTTTCAAAAACATTTTCGGGACAGATAGAGTGCCTTGGGTAAAATCCCGGTCTGATGGTGGTAAACAGAGGAGGCGGCGCTGTGGATTTCTATTTGTATATAAAATTTTGCATCTTGTAATATGTTGAATATTTTGTTATGGATATATGTATGTATAAAGTTGAAAGGAACTTCACGTGGGCTTTGATCCTCGGTGGAAGGTGGAGTGCGTAGGCGGTCGGCAAGTCCGGCCGAGCTTGATCTTTTGAAGAAAAAAAAAATGCATAAAGTGAAAAAGTTTGGAATGTTTTGATGATTAGAGAATAAGATAAATGTATATATGTATATATTGTGTTGAATGAGTTGTGGACTGAGAGCGAAGCAAGGAAGTTGAAAATTTGGGGAGAATTGAAGCGTTTTGAAAATGTTTTTCGTGAGGTTTTTTAAATTTAGGAAAGTCAGAAAAACATAGGAAACTGGCGATTCTACGAAAAATCTAAGCGTTTTTAAGAAAAAGAAAAATTTTTTTGCCCGCTTCCGCATTATTTTCTAAAATATAATAAGGTTGTAAAGAGGTTAAAAACAGTAGTTTTATTTATTGTTTTTGGGAAAAGTTTATATCAATTGGAGTGCCGGAAGATATAAGATTAATGAGATTAATGGGATTAGGGATCATTTGATGATATCAATTGCGGTTTTAGAAATCATTGTAAGGTTTGAAAATTTTATTTCTATGATTGTTTAATGTTTTATTTTAAAAATGCTGTAATTGTTGTGATTTAAATAATTAATTCTTTTGATCTCGGATGACAAGGATTACGCGTTGACGGAATCTAAGTCTGCGAAATCTAGCTAACACGTAAAATTTCGTAATTTTCAAAGACGGTCGAGTCGGCCGTTTTTAGAGGCATCACGTTTTACAGGATGCCAGTAAAGCATTACGATGTGACGAAAATTCATGTCTAACAGCCTCATGTGCATAAGGTATTGGTATGAGTAGAAGTGATGAAAATGGATAGTAGAGATAGTCTTAGAATATCAATTACGGTAAGAGGGACTATTAATGAATTAGTTATGGGATTTGAAGTTGCAAGTCACTGGTAGCGAAAATTGCTACAGTGTCATCTCACTCCCATTAAAGGCAAAATGGTGAGTGGCTGGAGGGGGAAAAAATCAGGCAACGTTTTTCTTTTCATTTTAGAGAGGCCGCCTACCACAAAGTTTAAATAATCAGGCCAGTCGCGGATCTTCGGAATGAAGGGCTCTGTGAGGAGAGGGACCAGCGCATGTAGATCATGGGTTGGTGTTTATCAGGCGCAAGAGGTAGGATTTTCTCCACTCTTGGGGTTTCTTAAAGTTTAAATGTTTTACTAATGTTTAGGTTGAATGAGGAATTTGTGAGGGACCGTTTGATCGGTCTGAACTTAGGACAGTGTAAATTTTGAAGAAAAATCGGGCAGCCCGTGATTGCTCCACGGTACATTGGGATTCTTGGATGTGCCTTCATGTGTTAATCATGTATTGGTTTACAGGAAAAGGCCCGAGGGTGGCGTGGATTAGTTCTGTGAACATTAAGGTTAATGATGTTTCGGGAATAGTAGCGAGAGGTTTCACTATTCAGAAAGCAGTGTTCTAAAATGTATTTTCGTTAAAATATGTGTTTGGATTAAGTAGTGGGTTGATTGCATAATGTTGTTTCTTGTAGTGAGCTAATTTTGATGTTTGAGAAGTGATATTATAACATGCATGCAGTTCAATTGCATGTGAATATATTCGTTTTTATATATTTGCGTAGTGCCGAAGTATGTTGTTGGCGCTGCATTATATGCCTTTAGAACATCCTAGGACTATAGGAGTTAGTGCATAAGATGATCTAGAAAATGGATTCGGGAGGAGTAAGGTAAAATACCAATTATCGGAGGAAGTGAGTCTGTTCAAAAATATCAATGTTAGGACATTGGGTGATGCTCTCTTTATCAGAGAGTTTGTCACTAATGGCAAATAATTCTCATACGAGGCTTGGGCGAGTGTGAGAGGGTCGATGAGGACTGGGATCCAGTTCAGTCATCTGACGTTATTGGGTTGTGTTTGCTTGGTGTGTATTTACTTTGGAACATTACAGCACACTTGAGTGATGAGTGGCCCACTTAGGGCGATTCTCCTGCTAGAGCTTCCAGCTCACCCACGTCGTCAGTTTATTTTTTAGTGCGGGAGCGTGCGAGGAGACAACTCGTCCTAGAGGCTGAGCGCTAGAGGAAAGCCGGAATGTGGCTTTGTTGATGTTTACATGTATTAGAATTCTTTAAGTTTAATATATGTAGTGTTTAAGAGTGAAAATATTGTAACTCTTGTAACTATGGGATGCTATAAGTTGGATCATAGTTAAATTTTCATATTGGGTATTGGTTATGGGCCCAGTGGTAGTGTACTCATGTGATTGAATATATTGGATATATATTACGTATATTGAGTTGTTTGGGACAGGATATCACGGGTTTTGTAATTGGGTAGAAAGAGTTCCACATTTCAAAGGAGACTCTTTTGGGTTTATGAAGTGGCGTCGGGTAACCGGGCGTCACTTGTTCTGGTTGGCAGGTGATCGCGGACCCCCCGAGGTTTTGGGCGTCACGGCTTGGTATCGAGCTTGGGTATGAGGCCTGGAATGGGTTAGTTACATCCATGTCGCACTAGGTGGTTTGATGTGGAGTATAGGTATAAGAGGCCTATGGGTGGGGTTTGGGGCTTAGGCCATAGTTGAGGGGAAGAGCATCACCACTAGTACACTTGGGTTTAGATATTGGGATTTAGGTAATGGGTTCCAGGAAAATCAGGTTCACTTGGGGTTTCAGATGCAGTGTGTTGAAGTGTGTTTTGTATGATTTAGTGAAACATTATTGTGTTGGTATGAGCATGTGTTAATGTGTTGATATTTTTATGTGTGCTTGTGATTAGCACATGATAATGTTCTAGAAAATATTTTAGAAAATATTTTTGAGTGGTAATTATTTACAAGCGAAATATAGAAAATGAAGAAAAAAAAATAAATTTTTAATAAATTTATTGGATGAGGATTATGAAGAAAATGGAAAGTACAATTTTTATAAATTTATTGAGTGAGAAAAAATTTTGATAAAAAGCGGAAAAAGAAAATAGATTTCATAAATTTATTTGGTTTTAGAGAGTGAAAAATTTAATTTTTAGGTTTCTGAGTGTAGTGAGAAAGTAAATAAGAATAAAATTTGCTAGATTCATTTGAGTTGTTGGAAAAATGAGAAAGAAATTTTGAAGCTAAGAAAATGAATTTTTAGAAAATTTATTTGGTTATGAAAGTGAAAATAATTTTCTAGAGGATTTTTACAAGGTGTGAAATTGGGCACAATAAATTTTTACAATTTATTTGAGTGTCCAAGAAAATGGAAAAATGTTGTAAATAAAGGATTTATTCATGTGGTGAATGACCACATACATGTAGAACCTAATAACCTATCAACAGATTTGAATTTAATTAGAATGAATAAAGCCAATTCATGAAGGGAAGCTATGAATTCCTTTATGAACCTCTATTTATTTGGTTCATGTATAAGTGAATTAGGTAAGTCTATAAAAGTGCTCTCCCTTTTCGTACCTAAGATCCCTTTTCGAAGTTAGTGCTTAAGAAAGCGAAGAAAGAAAAGCTCTCCCTCAATTTATCTCTTCGCTTCATTTCTAAGTTCCCTTTCTTTTCCTTTTCTTGTTGTGTACAAAAGGAATAGTATACTTCTTTAACTTTGCACTTTATAGCCACTTCACAACACGTTATCGCACGACTGGGCTTCTTAAAAGGTAACGTTATTTTATTTTGCAGCAAAATCATTTTCTAATTTATCATATAGTGTTTACCAAAATGTCAAAATTTCCATCTCTGCTTTATCAGACTTGACATTTCCGTAAAAACTATCTATCTCACCCTGTATAATGATAAATTTAGAGGCCTGAAAATCTCGAGAAACCATTAAAGAAGGAAATCAAAGGTCCTCGCAGTGACCGCGTAAAGCACTAATTTTCCTTAGCCATCATCTCCATGAGGATCTAAACCGAAAGGTATTTAATCGTAAAAGGACTTTTATTTTATGGATCGAATTGAAGAAGAGATTCAATTAACAAAAGACTGGGTGGATTTTACCGAAGCTCACTATGACTGACGACCCAGGCTGCAAGACTTAAAACAGCTTAGCGAATATAACTCGCTTTATTTAAAACAGCTCTCAATTGAAGCTTATGGAGAAAATATCACGTAAGAAGACATGCTTGAAAAACGCTTATTAAACGCTTCACGCCGAATGTGCTCGCGAAGAAGAATGTCGAGCCGTAGATTTACGTAATATTCTCAATTAATATCATGTCTTCTAGTAGCCGAACAAAATAATGAGCGCTAATGAAATTATCACCCTGGGCCCCATCGATCTGAAGTATTTCCAAAAGTGAATGCAATATCATCCCAAAATTACGGGGGTGGGACGAGACGTGGTCGGTCGGTGGGTCAGGCTTTAATTCCCGATAATATAACAATTCTTCTTATCGAAAAGAAAAGTCTGCTTACCACTTAAGTGGAATAATAATGAGCTAGACAAGCAAAAATGGAGAAAGTGCAAAAGAAAAATCCAAGGCTCCCTCAAGACACATGTTATAGATGCGGTATGGAAGGACACTGTCTCGCACTGGTCGGGGACGCCAAGCATCTAAAAGATCTGCACGCTAATCGCAAAGTGAAAATGGAAAGAAAATAGAAATGAATTTCACAGACAGTAATGGAATGGACCTATCATCTTTTGATAATGATTTCCTTATAGATCCAAGTGAGAATTTCGATTATTTAATAGATGATGTAAATGACAATGTTAAATAAGTATATGTATTTATTGGGGTGTATCTTATTTTGATGTAATTTATTTTGGTGTGTTTAAATGTACTGTATTTTTCTCTAAATATAAGTGTTCTTGAATTTCAAGATGAATGAAGGTGATGTATGTCTTGTCGATTAAGCAACCACACATACAATACTTCGAGAAAAATATATTTCTTCTAATTTAATAACAACAAACACAAGAAAGCAGATAATGATCGTATAACAATTAATTGAAGGCCCTAAGAGCAAAATATAAGATTACTAAATGGAACCGCATTCATATAAATGATGCATTATATTCTAGCAAATTTAGAAGAAATCATTTAGTTTTATAAGATATCCGCAGAATGATATCATATCAAACTGAGGAATGAAGGTACAAAGAATGTTTATATATTACCTCTATAATTTCTAGAAAAAGATTGTTGCGTAAGCTCTTAGCATTCTCCCTCCAGTTATATCATACGACCATAAAGTCTATTGAATCGTAAATGTTGTCGGAACCGAGTTCAACGACTCAAAGATTTTAATCTGGCATGACAGATCAGTCATCCCCGGATCTTCAATTATACTACGCGAATCATAGAACACTCAAGTGGGCATCCATTAAAGAACCAGAAGATTCTTTTGCCAAATGAACTTTCTGCGGAAGCTTGTTCACAGGTGTTAATCGTCTGACCATCTATTAATAAAATCGTGTTCTGAGTCACCGGCCTTAGAAAAGAACATATGGGGATATATGTGGACTCATTCATCCACCATGTGGACCTATTCATCCACCATGGACTTTTTTCGTTATTCATGGTCCTAATAGATGCCTCCAATTAGATGGTCACATGTGTGTCTCTTCTACACGCATGCCGTTTTCAGCCAAGCTCCTTGCACAAATAATTAAATTAAGAGCACATTTTTCTTACTCATCCAATTAATCATTGGGACTCGATAATGCCGGTGAATTTACATCCCAAACTTTCAATAATTTTTTGTATGTCACCTGGGATAAATGCTGAACATCTCTCGTTGCTCATGTTCATACCCAAAATGCTTAGCGTAATATTAAACGCCTTCCATTAATAGCAATTATTATTTGATGAAACCAAACATCAAGATTCACATGGGGACATGCTATTATAAAGATGTCAGCGAGTCTAATAAGAATCATCAACATCTTACCATGAGAGTAATTCCCTTCATATCTCCAGACTTGGTACACAACCAAATATTTCTCATGAATTTTTGGTTGTGCAATCTATGTACCAATTGCACCGACACAACACACTAAATGGGTCCCCAACGAATTGGATTTATGTAGGTTTGATCTCGTCAGTCATCATAAAGATTTGAAACCTATGACAGGAAATGCTTAGAGCACGATTATCGACTCAGATTTAATGAAACAAGGTTCTGGCCACCTAAGGGAAAAGTCGATCCTGAAGGAATATATGGATTTTGAATGCATCATATTATCTCATCTTGATCAACGTAGATTGAATCAATGTGGAACCTGGAAGTTCAAATGATCATTCATTTGAAAATCTGCAACCAATTACCGATGCATTTTGTTGATACAAAGAAAGTGACAAAGTCATACATCCCCGCCGTGAAATGTTCCAAAAGACGGGTCGATATCAACAAGGACAAAAGCATTTGAGTCTAAAACACGCTCTAAGCGTGGGAGACCCATTGGGTCAAAAGACATAACTCCCCGGAAGCGGAGAACAAATGGAAAGCAAAATGACCTTGAAGAGTCAAATATTGCAAACCAAATCCCTGAAGAGATACAAAATGAACAAATAGCCTCTGCAAGCAGGTACAGTAATCTCGAAAATAATGAGATCTCAATAAGTTATGTGCACAGAGGTGAAAATGGATTGCAATAATTTTAGGGATGTGAATAATATTTTTAGCCTAAGGGCCTTAGACATCATAATAAAAATGATGATGATCCGTGAGCCACAAAATACGGAACTTTAATGTAGACAAAGGAAATGACGCCTAAATGGAGAGAGGCAATGCGTGATAATTACATTCATCGGATAAATGAGATGTTTTCGGAATTTAGTCCAAACACCGCAAGTATAAAATCGCTAGGGGAACAAATGGGTATTTTGCACTAGTGCCGCAATGGAGAATAATGATATCATAAGGTATAAGGCGCGATTAAGAGCACAAGGTTTCTCAGCAAAGACTCATCGACTACGAGGAAACATATTCACTGCTATGGACGTTAATCACATTTCGCTTTGATGTTTACAAAAGATCTAAGAACTTGGATATGCGCTCATGGATGTTATCACCGCATATTTATACGGGATCCATAGACAAAGGATATACACATGAAAATCCTCGAAGGATTTAAACCGCCCGCTAGTACAAACCTCGTAGCATGTTATCAATTGCTACAAAGATCTGTATGGGATTAAAACAATCCGAACGCATGTGGTACAATCGCCTTAGTGAATATTTACTAAAAGAAGGGTATGTGAATAACCCTATATGTCCGCGCTTTCATTAAGAAATCGAAACCCATTTGCAATTATTGGTCGCTTATGCTGATGATTTAAATCTTGTTGGAACTCCCCAAGAGCTTCAAAACAAAGTAGAATATTTAGCAAAGAATTAAAATGAAAGATCTTGAAAAACAAAATTTTGCATCGGCTCGCAGACGAGCATTTTCCAAATGGAGTGTTGGTTCATCAATCAACATATATTAAGAAAATCTTGAAGCTGCTTTACTATGGGTAAAGACATCCATTAAGCTCAATTTTATGGTTGTTAGATCACTTGATGTGAAAAATGACCCATTTCTCGTCCTTGTGAAAAGTGGTTAGAATTACTTGGTCCTCGAAGTACCATATCTTAGTGCTATTGGCAATTTTGCGAATTGTTGAATCAGAGGGGCACTCAGATATTGCTTTTCTGTTAATTTATTAGCTGTGCATGCTTCCGCTCCAACTGTGGCGAGACATTGAAAGGTATCCAATATATGCTGCTTATCTCGGGGCCAATTCATGTGAGCATGGGCTTGTCTTATTCAAATAAGTCGAAAGAAAACTGGCTTCCATATGTGATGCAGAAGATATCTTTCGATCCACATAAAGCTGCATCACAAACCGGTACGCTTTAATCATGGTCTAACCGTTTATCTCACAGATCACAAGTTGCATAAATGGTGGCTAGCATCATCAAATCATTCAGGAATTTTGCAATCACAAGCTGGTCGTGAATGCATATGGCTTAGATCGATGATCCCACTTATATTCAAAGAATCATGTGGGCTCTCCTCTCACAAAGACAAGCCAACAATATTATTTGAAGACAAATGCCGCATGCATTGTACAACCAAAGGAGGTTACATCAAAGGAGATAGAACTAAATAATATTTCACCAAAATTTTTCTATACACATGGAGCTTCGTAAGAATGGTGAAATTGATGTCCAAAGAAATAATGCATCAAGTAGATAATTTATGCATCTATTCACAAAGGCATTACCGACTTCAACGCTCAAGAAATTAATTCTTACAAGGTTGGAATGTTAAAAGTAAAGGATGCTGACAATGGCAGGAGCATGACAGAATTAGTGTATCGCACTTTTTTCCTTCATCTGTGTTTTTTGTCCCACTCGGGTTTTACCGGGCAAGGTTTTTAACGAAAAACTTAATAAAAGGATCTTATTCTTAATGGTGTAGCCATTTTGGGGCGTATGTTGCAAATAAAGGGATTTATTCAAGTGGTGAACACCACATACATGAACCTAATAAATCTATCAATAGGAATGAAATTAATTAAACTAATAAAGCCAATTCATGAAGCTATGAATTCTCTATGAACCTCATTTATTTGGTTCATGTATATGGAATTAGGTAAGCTCCATAAAGGGCCTCTCAAAATAAATGGGCATCCATTTTCAAGAAGGAAGAAAGGAAGAAAGAGCTCTCTCTCCTCAATTTATCTCTCTTTCTTGCTCATTTCTAAGTTCCCTTTCTTTTTCCTCTTTTTCTTTGTTACATAAAAAAGGAATAGTATACTTTCTTTAACTTTGCACTTTATAATAATTTCAAAAAAAAAAAATGATTTATGATTTTTAGTGATTTTTCCAATCATTTGAAATAATTTAGAAAAAATTTAATTATAATGAAAAAAATTAAGCTAAAGGTAAATTTGAAGGCTACCGCCTCAAATCTTATCAGAGAGGCTAAATTGTACTGCAAGAGGGATGGTCGTAATGCGACTTGCAGGTTGTAAAAGAGGTGTAGTGTATTGCAACACCAGGATATTGTATTTCAGACCTGCTGGATGTGTGTTGCAATACAAAGATTGTATCGTGAGCCGTCGGTCGGGAAGGTAAAGGTCGATACAAATTCTCGTGACGTGACCGGTGGGCTTTAGCCTGGGCTGGAATCGGGCCGCATCAAAATGTTATCAGACAGGCCGGGCAAATTGGCGCCAAGAAGTAGCGCAGGCGCGGGCGCTCGGGCGTTATAGGCACGCGCTACTACCGAAGCCAAGTAGACAGACAGAGCCGCACACGGCCGGTTACGGTGAGCAGCCAGCGCCAGCCGACACGGCCGCTTAGCCACGATACGGTTGCAGTAGCAGCTCGCAGGGCCGAGCATGGTGCGCAGGCACAGCCACAAGGCCACACGCCACGATATTTGGCCATTGAGCTCAGAACATGGCGGCTAACAGATGACATAGGCTCAGCCTATGACACGCCAGTTCGCCTAATATGAGGTGGCATACATACAAGACTGGCGCGCCGCGTTGGCGCGACTCATACCGCCAATTGGTGTTCATCCCGTTATTTAACCCGGTTTTCGAATCGGTGATATTTTCGAGTCACCGCCGACCGCTCATGAATGACCGTTTGATCACAAAATTTTCAAATTTTTTTTTTCGAAATTTTTTTAAAATTAAATTAATTAAAATAAGCAAAAATCAAATAAATTTAATAAAATTTTTAAAATAAAATTTTCAAGTCGTACTTTGAAAAATAAAATTTTTGTTGAAAACAATATTTTAAATGCAAAATTGGCTGCGTATAAGACCGAGTTATGTGTATGATTAGTGTCTCTGGCCGTGTTTATGCCTAGAGATATCAGATTGTATTTAACTACCATTTGAAGTCGTGATTTGCGCAGAAGTTGCGTAGAAATTATATGCATTTATGTAACGCTGTGATAGGAAAAGCGTGAATGCTAAGGCTAGGGAACTGGGCTTAATCTTGGGGATTTCTGAGACTAAATGAATAAGAGAACTTAGAACCTTATTTAAATAAATAAATCGAAAGTGGTTGAATTTAAGACCACTTAGGAAATGAACGAAGTCACCATGGTTATCAAGTCTATTAGCACTGGCATCCGCATTACTAGTTAATCGAATGAAAATTAAATGACCTCATAAGCTATCGACCGTATGGGATGGCTATTAGTGAGGACGAGAGGATGTAAGACGCCCACCCGGGTATTCGGGTCACACAATCGTTGCCTGGACGTTGTTTTGATGAGGTCAGAGGTATTACTGTACTGAATGCTATCGCATTCCGGGCCGAGATACAGTAGACAAGAAGATCCTCAGTAACCTCCGTGGGCTTGGGGAGTGCATCATCCTCCGACATTCACGTGGGGAGGAGATCCAATGGTGACACTATCAGTTCATAAAGACGAAGGTGTTAAAGGCTATGGAGATTACCTCTGACACTACCAGGATTAGACTAGTTGCGTTCCAGCTAGAAAGTGAGGCCTATATATGGTGGAAATGGCAAAGACCTCTGTGAGACCTTGGGAGTGAGCCATTATATCGCGGTAGTTCTCCCCTGTGTGGATTAAAGATGCAGAATAAGGATGATATAAATGAGGTTGTGAGTTAGAGATCTTGGGACTCTACTCACAAGGACCCGAAAATCATGGACATGTCAAAGTTCACGTCATCCTCGGGATGGATCGTCGACGCCTACAAGGTCGTTATCGACGCAGCGCAGGAGGGTTACCGCCTCACACGCAGATCTAGCATCAGGTGGTATTTCGTGTGGGACAAACATACATTAGCCCCGCACAGATACGAGTCCCGGTGTCGTGACGCTTAGCGTTGGCTAGCGAGCCCACCTTAGAGGACGCAGGAGAGACCGTGACTCTAGATCTACCCTGCAAGATGCAGTACGTGCCGACGTGTTTCCCAGACGAAGCTACCCGGACTACTCCATAGAGGGTAGTAGACTTCTATGATCGAAAGCCAGCACCCCGGGCACTTCACTCATTTATATGACTCGCATAGGATGGCAACTCCATTATCGTTAGAATCTCAGTCCAACCCATAGGAGCTACCGGACAAGGTTCATTGGGACCGAGCACTTCACCACTGGGAGCTCCGTTTGGCTTGCGAAAAAGAAGGACAAGACCCTTCGACCAGATATTGGCTACGTGCATAGCTTGGAATTGGTTATAATCCGTAATCTGCATCTATTACCGAGGATCGGGATGATTTATTTCACTGCATTGAGAGTGAGCGAGTTCATTTCTGCAAGATGCACCTTCGCACCGTTATCATCACCGAAGGTTGTGGAGACAGATATCCTAAGACTCGCTTAGGGACGCCAAGCATGGGCACTTTGAGTATACTCCGTAATGCCCTTTGAATTGATGAATGCGCCACGAAGATTCACGACCTCATGCATGTATTCCAACCTTATTTAGATCATTGTCGTAGTCTTCGTGGATGAGCTACCCACCCACGAGTTAGGAGCATGAGTATTTCCAATTTCGAGGAGGTGTTACTGCAATGAGAGACCATCACCGTATTTTTTAATTAAGTTCACAAGTGCCAGTTTTAGCTTAATGGGTGGGGAGAGATCTTTTTGGACACATGGTGTCAACACCGTGAGTGTCGGGCCGACCTGTAGAAGGTCGAGGCATCATGAGTCGAGAGACCACCGTCGAATTCGAGACACGAGTTTCTGGGATTGGCCAGTGATTACTACAGAAAGACACGAGAATCTGGCCGAAGTCAGTCCATTCTGGGGACAGATCGCAGATCCCTCCCACGCGGACATGGACCCATGGTCGGGATACCCGACCACAGAGAGGTCGAGGATGCCCTGAGCACTCGATGCTGTGTCGGGTAACAGAGGGAGGATCAGCCTTTCTCCTGGGCTTTGGGAAAGAGGCGTAAGACTTCTCGCTTCACACTCGCTACAGAAAAGAGTGTGATGAGTTTACGGGAGATTCGTGGTTCAAATCCAAAAACAAATATCAGAAGACCGGTAAATTCCAATTTCGAAAAGTCAAGAAAATCGTACTTTGTATTTAAAATTGTTATTTCTATAAAATCTGTAATTAATTTCTAGATCTCGATGACAAAAACTGATTTCACCGTTGAATCGCCTCGCCGAAATCTAGTTAGCACGTAGGCCAGAATATTCGAGACAAGCCGGAAAGGCACGTTTTTAATGGTGCACCGCGCCAAACGTAAAATCATTTTTTGATGCGACGAAAGTCACATATGACAAGTACTCATGTGCCATAAGTGGTATGAGTAGAGAAATAATGAAAATGGACGGCCGAGATAGTGCCGAATATCAAAACTGGGAAAATAAGGGACGTAAATGTCATTTTTGGAATGTTAATGAGCTAAATGACAAAAGAGCAAATAGTGCTCATCTTCTTCCTCAAATTGGAGGCAAAAACGTGAAAAAGGAGGGGAAAAGGGATGCGCAGCCTATGGATACGTTTTTAGAGAGAGAAGCACCTCCTTCTCTAAGTTATCTCGATCCAATCGTCAAGAACTTTCTAAGACAAGAGGGAGAAATAATTTCACGCAGAGAGGCTCGCTGCGGTACCGCAGATTTATGGAGTTTCCTCAACCCAAGAGGTAGGGTTTCTCCTACTTGGTTTTATTCCATTTTAAGTAATTTTTATAAATGTTCGAGTTGAATACAATGTGAGGGGTTGCTTGATCCATTCCAAACCCGGGATCGACCGACAGGAAATTTTGAAACCAAATGTCGAGCCGCACCATGAGGGTCAAGCTTGAGTGTTTCCATTTCACCATAATCAGATAACCATATCGGCTGGTTTAAGGCCTCGAGGGTCGCTTGACCGCTCCAAAAACTCGGGACCGACTATCGAAAATGTTTGGGGATTTTGATCGGGCCGTGACAGCCCGTAATTTTCGTGGGCTGCTTCCTCTGGGTGGCAATAATGCATTAAAATCATGCTTGATTGAAATCAACCGGGAATGGCCGTTGAAATGCGGTTCACAAAGTGAACCGATGATTGAATGTGTTTGAACCGTAAAACTCAGGTTTTATCAAATGCTCATAGGGAATATGACACAAAATATATTTTGTGAAAATATGTCGCAGAAAGTAATTTAAATTAAATTGCTTGCTCGATCATTAGGCCCAAGTGAGCTAATTTTGACGTTGGAGTGGTAAAAATTGGCATAACATGATTGCAGTGATTTGAATTATATAAGTATTCATGTTTATATACTGCGATGTGATTGGGGATCGTATTGAAATGGCATACATGCATTCCATATGCACCGGAACATCCTAGATTATGTATAGTGCATGAGACTATCTGGGAGAAAATGGTTCTGAGGGTTGTCTAAAAAACATTAATTATCGGAGGGTAGTCTAAATCTAAAATATCAATCGCTTCTGAGCGCCCAATTGATATTCATCTGAGGGTAGTCCATTGGAACAAATAAGAGGCTATGCAGCTCAATCGTGCCTGAGCGCTCAATTGATATATACATTCCGAGGGTAGTCCACAACAAACAATATATCAATCGCCCTGGAGCGCCCAATCGATATATATACATTCTGAGGGTACCACAAAACAAATAAATAAATATAATAATTCCTGTGTCAGAAATAGGCGAAAGTGTAGAGAGCCTGAGGACCCTGATCTCGAGTTGGTCATGCAGAAGACTCCGGCAGACTCGCGCATTTTTTCTGAAATGTGTGTTTAAATCGAACATCAGACCGACTCAGTGGTGAGTATTCACTTGCATGATTCTCTCCCATCGGAAGATTACCACCCCGTCGCGGACCCCCTTTACGGCACAGTGAGCGTATGAGACGCTTCGGCCCTGTGAGGCCGAGATTTAGAAGAAAGCCGGAGTGTGGCTTTGAGGGTTCTTCTGATAATTACATGTATTAGAAAATTTAGTATTTTAATATATGTTTGTATAAAAGTGTAATCAACTATCGAATTATTGGGAGATAATTGGAGAATAGTTATGATATGTGTTTTAATGAGTATTGGTTTATGAGCCCAAGAGGCATTTTTACTCATGTTGAGATATATCGACTCCGCTTGGGGATGTTTTATGCAGTGTGCTATGCTTCATTTCGGCAGGTAGCCTCCACAAAGGAGACTCATCGATTTTTCGAAGTGGCGCTTCTGCAACCCGACATCCGTACTTATTCCGCTGCCGATCTGGTAGTCAACTGACCTCGGTTTTGGGGCGTCACAAATACAATGATGTAATTCAAAGTGAATATAAGTAAAAAAGAAAAAAAAACTTACATTTCAAGTCTATAAAATTTAAAACTTGAAAGAAATAATTTGTTATACCTTAAAATTATCATTGTTTTTATATAAAACTGTAAAAATTGTTGTATCTCATATTAAATTTACCTTATTTTTCTATTTGAACAATAAAAAAACATTAGCAAGGCATATTAAACTTTTAGAAAATGGTATTAATTATATAAATAGTGTATCAACTTTTCCATTTTTTTATTTTGGGTAACTAACTTTATTTTGTTGAATTAAGTGTTTAAACTTTTTTATTTTTCTATTTTGGTGTATCAACTTAATTTTTGTTCAAGTAAGTGTTTAAACATTTTTCTATTTTGGTGTATCAACTTTATTTTTTATTCAATCAAGTGTTTATTGACCAATAAAAACTTTTAGGATATTTAAGTTGGATAAAATTGAATTCAAATAACATTCACATCATATAAAATAATGAAATTACTTAAATGACATTTATTGAGGTGAAATGACAATATTATCATTTCTATATTAGGGGCTTTACTATCTATTTGTTAGAATAAAAAATAAATTGATAAAATTAGTTGCTATAAAATTAAGATAAAATTAAAGATTTTTTGTTAAAAATAAAATATAAAAATTAAAAAACAACTTTAATTATTGTTATACTTCCAGTGAGTGTCTTTGGAGGACCTACGCACACATTAAATAATGCTTTTAAGTCATACCATACTAGACTAACTCCCACATTAGCCAAGAGGACTATAAGATGGTAAAACTTTATCATATAATATAGTTGCATTCCTAGAGATTGAACAAATTTTAATTATCTTCTACTTGTTTTCTAAGTATTATATTTAAACAAAAAAATTATATATGAATAATTTAAAATAAACATTAGATATTAAAATTGGTTTTTAAAATAATTAAAATATTTATTTTTATTCATAAAGGGCTAATTTAATAAATAACTTTTGTACTATAACCAACAAATAAAACCTAATGTTAAAAGATAATACGTCTTTTATATCGTTAAAGGTCGTACTAAGTAATTTCATCATTTTTATACGATGATAAATGTTATTTAATCTGGATGCAATTTTTGTTTATTCAAATATTATAATAAGCTTTGATATATGTCTACAAGCCTAGTTTAGCCTAGAACGTTAACGTTAAAAATTGTTGATGGTGTGGGAGGAAGCCGAGTCTTAGTGGAGGCGCTTACTATATTGCATTAAAAGTTAAATACAAAAAAAGAAGCTTGGCCGTTAATCGACAAGACAAATAAAATTGAGACATCATTTATATATATTAACCCCTTAAAAAATGAAAAAAAAAAAAAATTTGTCATCGAACATGTATGTGAGATGGTCAGTTTCCTCTCATGCTTTAACCAATGATTCGAAGCCTGAAGGTCCCTCTCCTATCTCGTATGAAAATTAGTCTGAGTGTGATATGATTTAAAAGTATCTTTCGTGTGTGCACAGACCTGCTTATGATATCTCATGGTCTGACAAAAAAAAATGTAACTCAAATTCGGCAAGACTCACGACGAGCGCCTAGAGTTCATAAAGGCTAGTAAATATTTATCTAAAAATAAATAAAATTAATTATTTATAGGACTCGCTTTTTCTTTTCTTTTTATTTATTTATTTATTTATTTTTAGAAATAGGGACTCATTTTGAGGATGGTCATAGGAAAATTTTAATTGAAGAGCACTCAGATAAGCCTTTTGTTTGGTTTCGTGAAAGCCACCATAAACCGCGGCTCTCCTCTATTCTCGCGAGGCAGAAAGCATTATTTCCTCTTTCCCTTCACTTTCTACTCAGCCAAACAACACCGCCGGCTTCTTGCACTTCCTTCTTGTAATCCATGGGTTCGCTTTAAGAAAATGTTCAATGTGGATGAAGGATCCCGAATCCCGATTAACCTCATGAACCCGAGGGATCTCCCGACACCCAATGGATATAAAAACTTTTTCCTCAAACAAATAAATAAAAATCCATGGAGCGAACTCCTTTTACAATCCTAACATATCTTTAGAAAATAATGCTAAGCGAAGTGGTAAAATTTTTTTCTTTTCTTTTCTTTTCAAACGCTTAGATTTTTCGTAAAAAATCAGGCTGTGAGTTTCCTCTCGCTTTTTCTGACTTCTTCCCAAATTTACAAAATCTCGCGAAAAACATTCAAAAACACTTCTAATCTTTCCATCCTCAACTTCAACTCGTTTAGACTCCTCACAACCCAATCAAACACAATATATACATATATACATTTATTCATTTCAATCATCAAAACATTTGAAACTTCTTCAAATCCATGCATTTGCTTTTATCAAAAGATTGGGCTTCTCGAAAGCTGACCGCCACGCACTCGGCCCACCGAGGATCAAAGCCCAATGAAGTTCCTTTTCAACTTTATACATATACATATATCCATAACAAAATATTCAATATATACAAGATGGAAAAATTATATATACAATGAAATCACAGCGCCGCCTCCTCGATGGCCTCGACTCACTCGCACGGACACTCTACTCCGCGGTACTCATTCTGTCCTAAAAATGTTTTTGAAACATACTCTTAAAAGAATGAGCTAAAGGAGCCCAAAGGAGTGTACATTTTAATTAAAATAACATTTTCGCAGATATATCAAAGTAATACATACTATTACAATTAAAATCAATTTATGCCTTAAACATTTATGCCTTAAACTTTCTTTCTTTCTTTATAATAAATACTTATACAATTAAAATCCATTTATGCTTTAAACATTTATGTCTTAAACTTGTGACGCCCAAACTCCGGGTGTCCGCTGACCACCAACCTCGCGAAACGATTTGTTCTCAGATCGTGGATCTATTCATGAGTAAAATGGGCCACATGGGCCCATACATCCATACTCATAAACATAATAATCAACTAAATTTTATAGTTTTCATATGCTTGTTCTACAAAGATTCTATACATATTTACAAAATATTTACTTAAAGCCACATTTCGCCTTTCTTCTCAAAAAAGGTACCCTATCGCATACCGTCTGATACCAGACTGAAAAAAGGTTCACGACTGGGCGAGCAAAGCCCGTAGAAAGTTTTCCTACAAGGGTTACTCCCCACCTAAAATGCATATGCAATGGCATATATAAACAATCAATCACATTCCATACAATTAGTTACCATTATATGAAATGTCTATATCATGCATGAGATGCAACCCCTCATGCTCACGACCTGAGTCCCAACCGACTCCCTCACACCCGAATGCAAGCCGTGCGGACTAAACCCGTTTCATACACCATGACTAAAAACCATTGGACACCCTCCAATTTTATTTATCAAACCTGATTTTGATTCTTTCCTTTATTTGCGGGCCACGATTCGTTTACACCATAGGATCGCCGCACGCCTTTTCAACGTTTTCACGAACTTACATCGTCTGATTCATGTCTAACCGTGAATAACTTATGGGACTTCACCCCTGGGGGATCTAATTCCCAACTTGTTCACTAAAACATGTAATTTATCATTTTGATCATTTACACACTCGTGAATTCCCTACCCCTTAAACTGGCCTATTTTTCCCGAGCTCACGACCCACTCACCAACACCGATGAATAAACTTACTCCCGCACCCACACCCGACCGACACGATGTGATCGGGTAGTATATGAAATGCATGATGCCCATGCATTTTCCTCATGTTACATGCATGAATGAGCACTACATGAAACATTTACACACCATGGACAATTATAATTTATACATATAATCTACCTCCATGCAAAACATACTAATACATCAAAAAGCATGCATCAATATCACAATTCCACACTTAGCATGTTATTCAAGCAAGCCATAACACACAACAAGGTCTCAAAATTAGGACCATTCAACAGGGTACCTCACGGCCCCTTCGCAAACATGAACCATTTTGGTTCCAATCCTTTTTATCACAACAACAAACCATAACATCTAGAAACTTTCAGTTTCTAATTAAACCCTAACTTCCATGGTCCATGAAACCGGTCATGAAATCCATACCCTTTACTTCCAAAGCTTGGAACTAAGTTACATGACCTCTCATGGCCTCCCATAAGCAACTCCTACCATTATAAAGCCTTTAGGCTAAAAATAAACCGAGTAGGAAAATATCCTACCTTTTGGCGTTTGTCGAAACTCCAAATTTTTGGCGTCCACACGTAGATCCCACCGCGTACTAACAACTTTATCCTCAACTTCAACGCCGATCGCCCGGAAATCCTTGAAATCTTCCTTTTCCTTTCCTCCTTTTTCTTCTTCCTTTTCTCCTCTAAGAAACGCTTTTCCTCTTTCCCTTTTCCTTTCTTTTTCCTTCCTCGCTTTTCTTTCCTTTTTTCTCTCTTTTCTCATCTCATTTCCTTTCTATTTTCCTCCTCTCTCATTTTCTCTTTCTCTTTTTCACATATTTTCTCTCCCTTGCAGAAAAGCACCTCATTCTAAGCAAGTTTATAATTCCCTCCTCCTTTCCTTCTACCCATTGTGGCCAACACTTTTCCATTTTTCTTTTTCTTATTTCTTAAATCCATTTTATGACATCATCCACCACACGGCTTCTCACAGCCACAGGATTCAATTCCCAGACATGGCTAATTGTGAGCCATAATCCACGCCTCTACGCGCTCAATGTGAGCTACTTCTTTCAACAATGCCGTTGTCACTTTCTTACTAAGTGTCATGCAAGATCTCCCTCTCTGGCGCATTAGGCCATCCGACACCCCACGTCTAATAAAAACGCGAACCTCGACCACCGTAATTCAACGAAATTCGACGCAGCTACCTCGCGCAGTACTCCATTTCCCAACTGAGTGTCTGTCATCATCCAGATTTAAAATTCGATTTTCAAATTTAAATTACAATTTTGCCATTGGAAATCGTGAAATTTTCTGGCCCTAAGAGATTCTCCCCTCCTTAAAAAGAATTTAGTCCCGAAATTCCACCTGCTCAAACACACATATTCAATCACCTGCTCACTTTGTGAACCCGCATTTCACTACATTCCCTACCACTTCAATCAAAGCATGATTTTAATGCATTATCGGGCACCCAAACAAATTTCACTGTGTAAATTTCATCACGCCTAATCCAAAAATCCCCAAACATTTTCCACACCCTGGCCCCAAGTTTCGGGGACCAATCAAATGTTCCCTCAAGGCCTTAAACCAACAATACATGATTTATTACAATTATGGTGAAATGAAACACCCAAACAGCCCTCATGGTCACGGCTCAACATTTTGGTTTCCAAAATTTCCTATCAATTCGGCCCCTGCCTGGGACCGGAACAAACGGCCCCCTCACGGGCCTCATTCAACTCAAACATTTATAAAGTACTTAAATGCGAATGTGCAGTAGAGAAACCCCCACCTCTCGAGCCAAGTGAAAAGCTCCATAAATTTGGTACCCACTCAAGCCCTCCTCAAGCGCAAAGCATTTCTCCTCTTGTACCGAAAGTTGTCGACTGATCATAGATAACCTAGAGAGAAGGAGGTGCTTCTCTCTCTAAAAACGTAACTCCATAGCTACTGCATCCTTTTCCCTCCTTTTTCACGTTTTTGCCTCCAAGTTGAGGAAGAAGATGAACACTATTTGCTATTTTGTCATTTAGCTCATTAACATTCCAAAAATGACATTTACGTCCCTTATTTTCCCAGTTTTGATATTCGGCACTATCTTGGCCGTCCATTATCATTATTTATCTACTCATACCACTTATGTCATATGTGACTTTACGTGCACATCAAAAAATCGTTTTCACGAACCCAGCGACAGTGCGTAAGCATGTAACTCATTGTCTCGAATACGAAGTTTTGCGTGCTTGTAACGCCCAGATTTGTGAACGATTCAGCGGTGAAATAAGTTTAGTCATCAGAGATAGAATTAATTATGAATTTTATTCAATAATTTTAGTTTACTCTAAATTTTATTTGGTAACAAAGTTACCTAGAGTTTGAAATGGGACACAACTCTAAATATACAATTTGTTGATCTTCTTACAGAGTACAACTCATGTTTAGTATCCACAAAATATGAGAAAAAATAGAAAGTAAGGGAAAATAAAAATATATATTTAAAATTTATAAATTATTTCATATGTTATTTGAATATTTTTTTTATGTAAAGATTAAATGATTTAAAATATATAATTCTCTAACCAATTTAAATTATATTGTATTTTCTGTCATATTTCTTGTAGAATCTAACTATGAGAAAATCAATTTTTTTTTCTGCTCTTGCCTCTTTAATACTATCGAGAACAAAACATAACCTCAAGCATAAAAACATAAACATTGTAGAGTTTTTTTTTTTTTTTTGATATTTATTTACTTTGTATTATCACTGGTATGTATTATATTAGTACACATATGTTTCCAGGGACTTGAACCTAAGCCACTACCACCACCCCAAAATTAAAGGGATAGACTCCCACTAAACTTCTGTATTTCTGGTCAAACCCCTTAACAACCATGAATATTTTAACACAAACAGGCAGCACCAACTAAGTTGCCTTTGTAGTGTCCCTCAATTTTATTTTACCACTAGAATTTAATTAAAGAAACTAAGTACCATGTTTTGACCAGGCAAATACTCCATCAACCATACATAAACAACTATTTGACTCATGAGGAAACCTTTTAGGTTTAGGAACATCCTAAGAGACTAAAATCATGAAGTTCCCGACTTCTATTCTCCACCAAAAAACCCAAGAAACCTAAATTATCACTCTTAAGTAAGCATGAATTCTTGCTTAAGAAGCCCCATACCCCGATACAACTATACGCCCTCTAAGGGGGATCGAAAATATCATAAATAGAATTCAGTCCATTTACCTCGATTTTCTCGACAATTTATGTCAAATCCATAGCATCCAACAAGATATATTTTACAATTGAAATTTATATTAATCACTGAAATCATTTCTATAAATGTTCAAACACATAAAAAATAACATTACCAATTATGGGAATTGAATCTCATTGACCATTCTACGTAGATTCAGGCGTCATTCATTGATATAGTGATGCGGAAAGGATCGAGAGTAAAAGCGGGGAAACTCCTTCCACCGAGGCCGGGCTTTTCAAGACGAAGGCAGGCTGGAAGAACATGGCTCGTAGCCCTGCAGGGTCCATATCGTGTACCACAAGCCCGGTTAACTGGCAGCGTGTCGGTGGCTTAGCATCGCGTCATTCATTTCAGCGGAGAGAGGTTCTCGACGGATGGGTCTTCCATTGATTTTCTCTTCGCGAACCATGGTTACAAAGAAGAATCGAGAAGCGAAGCGGTGTGTTGTTTTAGCTAGTGAGAAAGTGAGGAAAGAGAAGGAAATAATGCTTTCACTTGTAGAAGAGGCATAACGAGGAAGGAAGCGTGGTTATGAGTGGCTTGAAACCCTAATAAAACTACTCTGATTGCTTCAATTAAAATTTTCCCTCTGACCATCCCTCGAAAAAATGAGTCCACTATTTCTCGAAAAAAATAAATAAATAAATAAAGAAAAGAAAAAATGAGTCCCTATAAATAATTAATTTTTATTTATTTTAGATAAATAATTTTCACGCCTTTTCCATGAACTCTGAACACCCTACGTAGCGGGTTCTTAACCATTGAGTTACATTTTTTTGTCGAGACCATGAGATATCATAAGCGGTGCGTAGCGCACCGCAGAAAGTTACATTTAAATCATATCACACTCAGACTAATTTTCATACGAGATAGGAGGGACGACTTAAACTCGAGATCATTGGTTAAACTATGAGAGGATTCAACCATCTCACATACATGTTCGATGACGCAAAATTTTTTTCACAATGGGTTCATATATATATAAATGGTGTGCGATTTTATTTGTCTTCAATCAATTAACGGGTCAAAGCTTCTTCTTTTTTTGTAAGCTGATAACTTTTTAATACAATATAGTAAAATTGCCTCTACTAAGACTCGAACTCCCCCCCTCCCCATATCCAACAATTTTAACATTAACATTCTAGCAGATAACTAAACTAGGTTTGAAGACACATATCAAAAGCTTATTATAATATTTGAATAAACAAAAATTGCATCCAATTAAATAACATTATCATCGTATAAAAATGATAGAAATTATGATCGACTGCCGATATAGACAAACATTATCCCTTTCAACATTAAAGTTTTACTATTTGTTGGTTATAGTACAAAAGTAATTTATTAAATTGACTGCTATGAATAAAAATAAATATTTTAATTATTTTAAAAATAATTTTAATATCTAATGTTTTATTTTAAATTATTCATATATAATTTTTTTTGTTTCATATAATACTTAGAAAACAAGTAAAAAATAGAAAATAATTAAAATTTGTTCAATCTCTAGAATGCAACTATTATATGATAAGAGTTTACCACATCGCATAGTCCCCACTCTTACAGAAATTTAGTATGGGGATTAGTCTAGTATGGTATGACTTAAAAACGTATTTAATGTGTGCGTAGGTCCCCTCAAGACACCTCATGGTATAACAAAAAATAATTAAAAGTTGTTTTTTATTTTCTCTATTTTTGTTTTTAACAAAATCTTAATTTTTATCATAATTTTATAACAACTAATTTTATCAGAGATTTATTTTTATTCTAACAAATGTAATTAAAAACCCACAATATAGAAATGATAATATTGTCATTTCACCTCAATAAATGTCATTTAAATAATTTCATTATTTTATATGATAATGAATGTTATTTAATTCAATTTTATCCATTTCATCTGGAGTTTTCTTAAATAATAAACACTTGATTGAATAAAAAAATAAAATTGATACATAGAAAAATGTTTAAACACTTACTTGAACAAAATGGGTTGATACACGAAAATAGAAAAATAAAAAAAGTTTAACTACTTAATTCAACAAAAAATAAAAGTTGAGACACCAAAATATAAAAATGGAAAAGTTGATACACTATTTATATAATTAACCATTTTCTAAGTTTAATATACGCACTAATACATTTTTATTTTCAAAATAAGAAAAATAAGGTAAATTTAATATGAGAATAACCATTTTAGTTTATATAAAAACAATGATAATTTAAGATTATAACAAATTATTTCTTTCAAGTTTTAAATTTTATAGACTTGAAATGTAAGTTTTTTTTCTTTTTTACTTCTATTCACTTTGAATTACATCATTGTATTTTGTTTTTGGATTTGAACCACGAATCTCCCGTAAACTCATCACACTCTTTTAAGTAAACATGTGGCGCCCCAGAGCACGGGGGAGTGCGGTGACTACCGTCAACCCAGCCGAATACAGCGGATGTCGGGTTGCAGCGCCACTTCATAAATCAGGCGAGTCTCCTTGCATGCAGGGGCTGCCATTACAAACACCGCATATCACCATGACAAATCATCTCATTCCCATCTATATCAATATATTCAATCACATGTTGGTACGACCACTTGGGCCCATAACCAATACCTAATATGCATACCAACTATGATCCTTCCTTATATCCCATAGTTACAAGGTTACAATATTTCACTCTTAAACACTACATATATTAAACTTAAAAAGAGTTCTAATACGTATCAAGCATCAACAAAGCCACATTCAGGCTTTCCTCCCAGTGCCCTCGACCTACAGAATTGAGCTCAAGTCTCCCTCATGCCGCTCCATGCACAGCAAAAGGGAGATCTACCGGCGAGGGTGAGCTAAAGCTGTAGGAGGAAGTAAGCCCTAAGAGTGGGCTACTCACCCTGCCAAGTGCGTGCAATGTTCCAAAGTAAACACACATTCAGAAAATGCGCCAATCCTGCGAATGTCTACGACCCGCAACTGGATCCAGTCTGCCGAGCTTTTCTCACACTACGCCCACTGGCCTCGTATGCGTTATTGCTTTATTGGTGGACAACCCTCCGATGTATATATATATATCAATTTTGACCGCTCCGGCCGGTGATTGATACTATTGCGCATTTGTGGACACCCTAGATGAGATATCAGATTGGGCGCTCAGACTAATGATTGATATTTTAGTTTACAACGGACTACCCTCCAGATAATTGATGATTGACTACCCTCGAACCCATTTTCTCTAAGACTCATCTCATGCACTAACTCCACCTGGTCTAGGATGTTCTGAGATTGCATATGGAATCATGTGTGCCAATTCCAATACAGTCTAATCACATGCAAATATATAAAAACGAATATATTCACATAAAAATTTAATCACACAAACATGTTATGTAATTATCACTTCAAACATCAAAATTAGCTCACTTGGGCTAATGTTCAAACACAAGCAATTCGATCTTAATTACTTAACCAAACACATATTTTCACAAAAATACATTTTAGAACACTGTTTCGGGAATAGTGAAACCCTCGGTTACTATTCCCGAAGCATCTAACTAGCGGTTCACTTGGTGAACCGCAATCCATAAACCATTCCGGCCTTTTCTAAACAATACATGATTAACATGAAACGCACCCAAATTAACCCAAGCCAGTGTGGAACGATCACGGCTGCTCCATTTCTTTTCAAAAATTCTCATGTTCGGTCCTGGGACCGATCAACGACCCCTGCAGGCCTCATTCAACCAAGTATTAGTAAAACATTTAAAATGGGAGAATAAAACTCAGAAGTAGGGGAGAAAATCCTACATCTTGGGTTTGAAACTCCTAAATCCGATTGCCGCAGCGAAGCCCTCTACGCGTGAAACGGGTTCTCCTTCTAACTTTACAGTCGGTTTGTAAAGCGATTAGATTTGTAGGAAACTTAGAGAGAAGTGCTCTCTCAAATGAAAGAAAATCTGTATCTCAGATTTTCCCCCCTCAGCCACCGTTTTGCCTTTAATGGGAGAGATATTGTTTGTACTTGATTTTTTAGGTAGTGTGACCAAGAATCAAATCCCATAATGACCATTCGTCATCTTTTCACCCCAGAATTGATATTATATCCTCGGCCGTCCGTTTTCATATTTCTACTCGTACCACCCACATGGCACATGAGTGCGTGTTATATGTCTTGACTTTGTCACATCGTAAATCATTTCTGGCACCAGAAAGCGTGATGCCTCGGCACGTGTCGACTCATTGTCTCGGAAAATTACAATTTTTACGTGCTTCGAATTTAAGGTGAGACCCGATTCCAACGGTACCCGTCTTTTTCATCGAGGATCAGAAATTAATTCTGATTTTTAGCAAATTACAATTTTGTAATCAAAATTATAATTTTGCCCTTATTCTAGAATTGAAATTTCTGGGTCACCCACCTTCCCTCAGCCAAGCTAGTCCCGAAATTCGGGACAATCACTCACATGCATATACAACGTGCCTTTGTACCATGCATGTAAACTAGTCGACTAATTGCTAAGCGACTAAAGCCCGACACCTCTAAACAAGAAGGGGATAGGTGGCCATAGCCGTCTCTTCCGTAGCTCCCCGTTGGCTCCTCCACTCCACAATGTGCCGCCGCCAGCACTCTCACTAACCCCTCACGGTCTTTGCGTCATGAGCGATCCACGACGATCAACAATGTACCGGTCCCACTCACCGAAGATCTGCATCAGGTGTCAACCTCTCAATCTTCCCAATCCACCACATTAGCTAGATGCGGAGTATAATTCGAGACATGGAGGCGTGAAAGCACCTAAATTGGACACGACATCTTTGGGCGGTAGCGCGCGCGCTGCAGATGCCCTTGTGGTGCACCCTCGAGTCTCGAAGGCCAATGAACACCGGCGATAGCTTCCGCTTCGCGAACGCGACCTCCCTCTTAGGCATCACCTTCAAGAGGCGTGATTCCCAACCTCGAACTCTGGGGGTCGGCGTCGCACATCATCATAGCTCTTAGCGGCTGAGTAGGTGAGAAAAGCCGCCTTATCGTATCAAGCTCCACCTTCTCGAGGCGTCTCTAATCAGATTACGGGACCCGATTGGAACTCTCCTCGGTCCTAGCGGTGACACACGCGCCTGGCCTCCCGTACAGTTGCCTCATACGGTGCCATACGTATATTCACTGATGTAGTTGTTTTGTGAATTCCACTAAGGCAAATGCTCCTCTACCCTTATGACCAGGGACACATGCTCACGGCGTGTCCTCCCAACACATATGTATAGCTCAGGTACAACAACGTAACCCTACACCTTCGCCTCTCAAGGTCACAATTACTGACAGTCGTGGACCCGTCAATCTGATCCACATGTCATGAATGAGCATCCATATCAGAAGCCTTACGGAAACCGACAACGCAATGCAATCTCCAAAGGGGTATCGAGCCTCGAGGTCACCCCAGGCTCTATCGCTCGACTCTCAGTATGCGTGATAACCAATCCCGGTTCCACCATGAGCAAAATCTCAGAGATCTCTCACTCATAACCTTGACCCTATCGAGTCAGCTCTCACCTCCACCTTGGGGAGAACATCTATACTTGGCTTCTGCAGAGGGCCCTTGGCACCTCTAAGCCCAAAATCCAGTAATAGGTGTAGAATTTATGACCGACCAATTTGGGTCTCAGTGCGACAACTCGATGGTACATCCAGCTCATCCATGTCAAGCACGACGTCCAACAACCAATAGGTCTACCACCCTAAAGTCCACCACGCTTCTGCTGCGCAACTCTGATATGTCCCTAACTTTGTCCCGCTCTATTCTGGCTTTTTATATATATCTTGGAGTGCCTTGGCACGGCTGAAACTAAACTCCTCAACCTTACTATTAATATGCTCTCGTCCTCATTCGCGGGTGCATTGTCCCAAAGTCTTGGGATCCACGTCTCTGGGCGAATCCATCCGCTCATGCTCCTGACCCACATTCTGAGAGGAAACTGGTGTTGAGAAAGCCGAAGTCTTACGCCTCTTCCCCGACTAGGGGAAGCTATCCTCCCCCTGCCTCTCTGGCCCACCAACACCGCATCCAGTGCTCCGAGCATCCTCGACTCTCTCTATGGTCGATCGTCCCAAACTACGGAGTCCATGTCCCGTAGGCGAAGTCCTAATGATCCCGTCCCGAATGGACAACTTCACCCCATTCGTGTCTCTCGTAATACCCACCCAATCCTAAAGAAACTGTGATCTCAAGATTGACATTCGGCCCTCCCAACTCATCAATGCCTCAACCTTCAGTCGTGGACACACTGTGTTGACACCATGTGTCCCAAGAATCTCCCCTCAAGAAGCTTTAAAACTCGCACGATCGAACTTAGTTGTACAACCATGGTCTCTCGCAACTGCACACCCTCAAGTGATACTCATGCTCCCACTCTGACTGGGAGTAGATCAAAATGTCATCCACGAAGACTATGACAACTGATCTAAATAGGGTTGGAATACCCTATGCATGAGGTCCATGAATGCTGTTGGCGCATTCATCAATTCAAAGGGCATTACCGTATACTCAAAGTGCCCATAACACGCTCCCAAAATGCCGCCTAGTGGATATCCGTCTCCTAACCTTCACCCGATGATAACCAAGGCGGGTCTATCTCAAGTAGACTCGCGCTCCTCTCAACTATTCAATCAAATCATCAATCCTCTGTGAATAGGTACCGATTCTGATTATAACCTCGTTCAACCTGTCTCAGAGGCCAATGTGGTCGAAGGGTCTTGTCCTTTCTTTTTCGCAAATAACCGAGCGCCCACGGTGAAGTGCTCTGGCCTAATGAACCCTTGTCCAAAGAGTCTTTATAGCCGGACTCGACCTCTCGCAATCAACCGGCGCATCCTATGCGAGTCATAGAAATGGGTGAAGTACCAGTAGGTAACCTTGAACAAGTCGTCATCCCGTGGAGGTGGTGTCCAAACATCCGGAACATATCCACATACCTGTTGCGCCAACTGAAAAAGATCAAGTCCGGTATCTCCGTCCCTGTGGTAAGGCTCGCTAGCTAACCCGCTTAACTCGTCCCCCGACACTGACTCAGATCCTGCCCGGGGAAAAATATCAAGGTTTCCTTGTCTCCCCGAAATACCACATGAGTAATTGCCTCGCGTGTAGGCAACCCTCCTACGCCACAAATCGATAACGACCTTGTAAGTCAGCCGCCCAATCCATCCCCGTGACGACATCGAACTTCACATGTCCATGACTTTCAGGTCCACCGTGAGTAGAGTCCTGATATCTTAACCCCACAACCTCGACATATCGTCCTTATTCTCGCCCTAATCCCTAGGGGAGAACTCACGTACAACGGCTCCTCTAAGGTCTCTAGAGGTCCTTGCCCATTTCCACCATATATAGGCCTCACTTTCTAGCTGGAATGCAGCTAGTCTAATCCTGGTAGTGTCAGAGGTAATCTCCATAGCCTCTAACACCTTCTCGATCTTTATGAACCAATGGTCTCGCCACCACCTGACTTCCTCCCCGTGGAATGTCGAAGGATGATGCGCTCTAAACCCTTGGAGGTTACTAGGATCTTTCTTGTCTACTCCGTTTATCTCACCAGGCGCATAGCATTCATTGTAATACCCCATGTACTTCTCATCAAAGTTCGAACAAACACTGATTAGGTTCGAATTAATACCCTGTGGACGCCCTCTACATCCTCGCCCTTGACTAGCCATCTATACGCCAATGGCAACAAGAGTCATTTAATTTTTCATTTCAATACTAACTAGTAATGCCGATGCCACCACTAATGGGGACTTGACAACCATGAACTCGACCTGCCTACTCCTAAGTGGTGCCAAATTCCAACCACTCAATTTATTTATTTCAATAAGGTTCTAAGTTCTCTTATTCATTTCAGTCTCCAAATCCCTAAGGTCATAGTTCCTAACCTTAGCATTCACCCTTTTCCTATACGCATTACACCATGCATATAATTTCCTACGCAACTACCGCAATCACGACTCAAATGGTAGTTAACACAATACAAGATTCTAAGGCATAAACACAATTTCAGACACTAATCATACACATAACTCGCTTGTATACGTTAACTAATTCTGCATTTAAAATATTGTTTTCAACAAAATTTTATTTTCAAAAAATTTATTTTTGAAAATTTTTATTTTTCGAAAATTTTATCAAATTTTATTTGATTTTTGCTTATTTTTAATTAATTTAATTTTAAAAAAAATTTCGAAAAATTTTGTGATGAATAAAGGTTCATGAACCGGTCCAAACGTGTGACTCAAAATATCACCGATTCGAAAACCGGGCCGAAAACTGCTTCTGATGCACGAGCACCCACCGCTCAGAGGCACGCCTGTGTGCGCACCGGGCGCCAGCGCCGCGCACGCCCTGACAGATCGCGGCGTGCCCGGGTCGTGTCGCGAAGTGAGGCACTCGCCGTATCGCAGCCCCAGCCGGCCGTGTTACTGTGCGGTGCCTAGCGCCAGATGGTAAGGCAGGGACGCTGCCACAAGCAACACGCCGTGCCTGCGCACCATGCCCGCGCCCCTACGCTTCTCGCCTATCAGACGCGGGCCCTGGGCCGTCGTGTCGCGGCACTGGCCGCGCCGCCCCGGCCGTATCGCAAGCTTCATGCCGTGTCGCAAGGCCACGCTGCGCCTCGCCTTAGCGCCTGGGCCGCGTTACCATACATCATACATCACCGCTCAAATTATTAATATTAAATATTTTGAGACGCAGCCCACTTCCAAATCTAAATCCAGTTTCCTCACCACGACATACAAATTTTGTATCGTGACACCGCCTCTCTCCCGTACCTAACAAATTTCGCAATACAATATTTGTATTGCAACACACATCCAACAGTCCCTGAAATACAATATACTAAGTGTATTGCAATACACTACCACCTCTTTTACAACCTCTAAGTCACAATACAACCATCCTCTTGGTAATACACTTAGCCTTCATACATTATAGATTTGGGCAGTAGCCTTCCAAATTTTCGCACAACAATTTTTTTTTTTTCATTTATTTCAAGAATTTGAAAATCACTAAAATCATTTTTTTCCATTTTCGACACTCACACTCCAATCTAATCCATTCATTTCACACTGTAAAATCCTAGAAAAATTACTTTCACTCTCATAACCAAATAAATTTTTAAAAATTCTATTTCTTGGCTTTAAAATTTCTTCTCATTTTTCCAACAACTCAAATAAATTTAGAAAATTTATTTTATTTAATTTTCTTCGCCTTACACTGTGAAACCTTAAAAATTAAATTTCTTCACCTCTAAACCAAATAAATTTATGAAATTTATTTTCTTTTTCCAGTTTTTCACTGAAAAATTTTCTCCACTCAAATAAATTTATAAAAATTTATTTTCTTCCATTTTCTTCAATCCTCATCCAATAAATTTATTAAAAATTTATTTTTTCTTCATTTTCATTTCCAGTTTTTGTACACTGTACCACTCAAAATATTTTCTAAAATATTTTCTAACACATCCATGTGCTAATCACCAAGCACACATAAAAATATCAACACATGAAACATGTCATGCACACCAAACACACAATAAGTCACCAAATCATACAAAACACATCAACACACGTGCACGTAGTGTCCTAGTTTTGTCCCGTGATTTTCCTAGGTAATCCCATACCTAAACTCAACATCGAACCACCTAGTGGTGATGCTCTTCCTCAACTATGGCCTAAGCCCAAATCCTCAATCTATAGGTTTCCATATACCTATACTCCACATCAAACCACCTAGTGGTGATGGATACCCAACCCGAGCTCCCTAGGTATTCAGATACCTAGTGCTCGATACTGCCGTGACGCCCCCAAACTCCGGGGTCCGTTGACTACCCAATAACCTCGCGGAATACAAGTGGATGTCGGGCTACCCACGCCACCAAAATCCCGTATCTCCTTTGTACTGGAATCACCTAATAACAAACCTCGATATCCCGGCCCCTAAACAATCCAATATATGCCATATATCCACATATTCAATCACATGAGTAATACGGCCACTTGGGCCCATAACCAATACCCAATATGCATACCAACTATGTATCCCATAGTTACAAGAGTTACAATATTTTCACTCTTAAACACTACATATATTAAACTTAAAGAGTTCTAATACATGTAAACATCAACAGCTTTTCACATCTCGCTTTCCCCACACAAATCCCAGACGAGCCGTCCCTCGCACGCTCCCTGTACCTGTGAAAAGGGGGTCCCACGACTGGGTGAGCTAAAGCTCACAGAGAATCGCCCTAAGTGGGCTACTCACTACCTGGCACAGCAGAATGTTCCAAAGTAAACACACATTCAAGCAAATGCATAATCCTACTTGAATGTCTACATGACCAACTTAGATCCCGAGTCCTCACCGACTCTCTCACACTCGCCTAAGCCTCGTATGAGAATTATTGCTTTATTAGTGGACAACCCACCGATGTATATATATCAATCAGTCATCTGACGATTGATATATTAATGGTTTGTGGACTACTCATGAATATCAATCGTCATCCGACGATTGATATTTTTAGTTTGTGGACTACCCTCCGATAATTAATATTTAGACTCACTCCTCCGAACCATTTTCTCTAGACTCATCTCATGCACTAACTCCTATAGTCCTAGGATGTTCCAAAGGCATATGGAATGCATGTGAAGCAATTCCATTACTACTAATTCACAAATATATAAAAACGAATATATTCACATAAAATTTAATCACAATAAACATGTTATGTAATTATCACTTCAAACATCAAAAAATTAGCTCACTGGGCTAATGTTCAAACATAAGCACCGATCCGAATTACTTAACCAAACACATATTTTCACGAAAAATAAATTTTAGAATTGACTGCTTCCTGGGAATAGAGAAACCCTGCTACTATCTCGAAACATCATTAACTCAACCCGCTCACTTAGTGAACCTGCAATCCACGGCCATTCCCGGCCTTTTCCAAACCAATACATGATTAACACATGAAGGCACACACCCAATTAACCTAGTCAGCCGGGAGCAAATAATTTCGGTCGCCTCCATTTTTCTTTCAAAATTCTATTAATTCGGTCCCAAGTTTTGGGACCGATCAAACGGCCCCTCACGGCCTCATTCAACCGAAACATTAGTAAAACATTTAAAATGGGAATAAAACTCAAGTAGGGAGAAAATCCTACCTCTTGGAGTTTGAGGAAACTCCCTAAACTGCACCCACTAAGCCCTCTCCTCGCAGCGCTCCTTCTTGTCCCGAAGACTCCGCCGAATGACGATTTGTTTAAAACTTAGAGAGTGACTCTCTCTAAAATGAAAGAAAATCCGTCAAGCCTCCGATTTTTCCCCTCCAAATTACATCGTGATCATTTTGCCTTTAATGGGAGAGATGACACTGTAGCAATTTTCGTCATCTAGTGACTTAAGAATCAAATCCCATAATGACCATTACGTCCCTCTTTTACCAGAATTGATATTTGGCACTATCTCGGCCGTCCATTTTCATCATATCTCTACTCATACCACTTATGGCACATGGTGGGATGCAGCATATATGACTTCAATACATCAGAATCGCTTTGACGGCACCCGAGACGTGATGCCTCAAAAACGGTCGATCTCGACCGCTCCCGAAAAATTACGAAATTTTACGTGTTAGCTAGATTTCGTGAGACGATTCCAACGGTACAATCCTTTTCGTCATTCGAGATCTAAAGAATTAATTATTTAAATCACATAAACAATTTATGACATTTTAAAATAAAACATTAAAACAATCATATGAAAATAAAATTTTCAAACCTTTATAACATTTTCAAACCATGGCTCTTATACCACGTCATGATCCCACCCGATTAACCCCATGAACCCGAGGGGATTCTCCGTGACTCCAATGGATATAGAAACTTTTCTCAAAATAAATAAATAAAATCCATGGAGTGAACCCCTTACAACTCTTAACATATCTTTAGAAAATAATGCGGAAGCGGCGGTAAAAAAAAATTTTTTCTTTTCTTTTCAAATGCTTAGATTTTTAGAAAAATTGGCTGAAGCTTCTCTCGTTTTTCTACTTTCCCCAAATTTACAAAACCCGCGAAAAATAAAAACACTTCTAATCTTCCAAATTTTCAACTTCCTTGTTTGACTCCTCATTCCACAACTCATTCAACACAATATATACATATATACATTTATTCATTTCAATCATCAAAACATTCCAAACTTTTCACTTTCATGCATTTTTTTCTTCAAAAGATCGCTTGGTTTCGACTTAAGCCGACCGCTCTACGCACTGGTCCACCGAGGATCAAAGCCCACGAGTTCCTTTTCAACTTTATACATATACATATATCCATAACAAAATATTCAACATATACAAAGATGCAAAATTCTATATACCATGAAATCATTGTGTCGTCTCCTTGATGGCTCGACTCACTGCACCGGACGCCACTCGCGCACCTATCTCCGGGTCCCGAAAATGTTTTTGAAACATAATGAAAAGAATGAGCTAAAGGAGCCCAAGGAGTGTACATTTTCATTTAAATAACATTTTCAAGATATATCAAAGTAATACATACTATTACAATTAAAATCAATTTATGTCTTAAACATTTGTCAGCTTTAAACTTTCTTTTCTTTCTTTATAATAAATACTTATACAATTAAAATCCATTTATGCCTTAAACATTATGCCTTAAACTTTTCTTTTATTTCTTTCTTTCTGTTGGAACCCAGGGGAATAAACACACCGAACAAGCCGGTACCGATTTATGAGGGACAATCACATTCCGGGCCATAACCACTACGCCGGCGAGAAACTCACGCTTGCATGTGGTCCTTCCAAAGCCATAGCACCTTATCACGTGTAAGGATATTACTCTAGACACCTAATTCTCCTCAATTAGTAACCTATAACTTTACCTCTAAATCCTTACACGCTTAAGGCACCTCGTCGATATCGGGCCATAACACCATAGGGGTTTAGAAATCCATCGCAAACATTTCTTCAAAATACACTATAAATACATTTAAATCCTTTACTTTATCATTAAAAAAAACACATATGCATTCTTACACATTTTAAAAATTTTCATAATACTTTAACATATGCATACATATTTCATATACATATTTCATATATATATATATATATATATATATTGGGATGCAAGATAAAACATTTCCTATGTCTTAACATTTACATAAACATTTCCAAGAAACTTTCAGTTTAACATTAAAATTCATTCACTTTTAAAAAATTCAATTTTCAAAATATCATTTTCACTCACCGCTCACCGCTCAATCCCGCTTTGCTTCCGCCGGAGTTCCCGTCTCCTCTCGATAGTCCTTTTCACCTTTTCAGAAAGTTCAACTACATCAACCATAATTTCCATTTAATCCCCATACACACTCAGTCCTATACTCTATTCCTCTATGAATCTATTTTACTTAGGAATTGAACTCAATCCAATCGATCATCCTTAACTAAAGTTATGGCATTTTCATGCCAACTAGTCCATTTACCGATTACACTAGGGATGCTTTGTATTACTCATTTTTCCCAGGTTCTAACTTCATATTTGACATTATCTCACGTCCAATTTTAAAGTTACAGCAAGGGTTCTCCTCCAATTGGAATCACCCAAATCGGAGCATCGAAACTCACGTTACGTCCAAAACAACCGGCTAATCTATATTCAAAAACTGAACCATACAGTGGCTTACACATGACCCTACTTTGAGTGAATTTTTAGGCCACTTATAATGGAAATTTGATGATGCCTATTTCTATATGTATGATTCTCCTTGAAGTATATTTTACTCAGAAACTTGAATCACTCAAATCGGATCAGAAATGAGCAAGTTATGGTCAAAATATGAAAACTGGTCGAAACAGGAAAATGTAGATTTCCCGTACTGAGAACCGCACAATGGCTTGCTATATGGTCCTACTTTGAGTGAATTTTTAGGCCATTTATAATCAGAATTTGACGATTACTATTTCTATATTCATGATTCTCCTTGAAGTCTATTTTACTCAGCAACTTGAATCACTCAAATCGGATCAGAAATGAGCAAGTTATGGTCAAAATACGAAAATCGGGTCGAAATTAGGAAAAATGTGAGTATTTCCCTGCACTGAGCAACCCTCAATTTTTTTCCGTATTTGCTTCTTTTTTTGCCACTTTTGCTACCAATTAACATCATACAACTTCTATAATTCATATACCTCAAGAATTTACATGGAATTCATCTAAAAACAACTCCACAACACTTGAAATGAGTGCTATGGAACCTCAACCTCAAAACCCTAGGTGAAAAATCCAAGAACTCAACCTAGATCCACCAATTCTTTTTAAACATCATATAATTTGATGATTCCATGTTTATTTTCCAATTGGGGTTGTACCTCAACCCCAACAATTCAAGAGTTTATGGGCCTCTTTGCACAAACCTAGACTAAAGGAGAAACAAATCTTCATCCAAACCTTAGGGATTCATATCAAAATCCAAACATAAAGAATTCCATACCTAATTTCGACCTTGTCCTCCTTCTCCTTCTTCTTCTCTTCCTCCCCTTCTTCCTCTCCACGGCTCGCCTCTAGAAATGAGACCAAAATGAGTTTTGGTTTTTCATGGACTTTATACTCTCATGTTTCCCTTAATTGCCAATTGGTCCTCCTTCCTCTTAATATTACAAGTCAACTTCGTTATTTCTATTTCGTCTACCATCTTCTTGATTCTAATTTCCATATCCTTTTGCTAAATGACAATTGTGTCTTTGTTTTAATACCATAATTCCGGTTCCATAAACTTTAATTTCCTACTTTGGGGGTTCCAAAATACTACTATGTGACACTTGGTGCTTTATACGCCTCACAAGATGATGTATCAGACACTCTCTCGACTGGCGTTACAAAATCCTCCCACCTTAGAACATTTCGTCCTCGAAATGAATAAACTAAACTCCAAAAGAAAGGAAAGGAAAATACCTTATTCGGCAAATAATTTAGGGTAATGACGTCGCATCTGAGCCTCTGGCTCCTAAGTAGCTTCCTCTACTGTATGACTCCTCCACAATACATTCACTAGCGGAATAGTCTTGTTGCGCAGAACTTGTTTCAGCGGTCGAGGATCCGTGACTAGTTCCTCTTCAGATGTCAAATCTCTTGTATTTCCACCGGGTTGCTCACACACATGTGAAGGGTCCGGGTATGCACTTCGCGGAGCATGAAACATGGAAAACATCGTGAATGCGATCGAGGTCGATGGCAACCCAATCGACATGCACCTCTAATCCCCAACAACTCAGACGGCCCAATATATCGTGGACTCGGCCTTTCCACGTTTCCCAAATCTTAGTACGCCTTCCATGGGAAATCCTCAAAATACCATATCCCCTACCTCGAACTTTAGGTCCCTACGACGATTGTCCGCATAACTTTTCTGTCGGTCTTATGCAATTTTCAGTCTATCCCTTATAACTTTGATCTTATCACAAGTCACTTAAACAATTTCCGGACCTACTAATTTCCTTTCACCTACCTCGTCCCAACAGACCGGAGTTCGAAGATTCGGGCCCATAAAGAGCCTCATAAGGGCCATACCAATACCGGGTATGATAACTGTTATTGTATGCGAACTCCATCAGGGGTAGATGGGTGTCTCAGCTCCCTCTAAACTCCAAAACACATGCCCTAAGCATATCCTCTAAAGTCTGTATATTTCTCTCAGATTGGCCATCTGTCTGTGGATGAAAAGCCGTACTAAAATGCAGTTTAGTGCCAAGGGCATTCTGTAAACTGGGCCAAAACCGTGAGGTAAACCTGGGATCTCTGTCTGAAACAATGGAAACTGGCGTACCATGCAGTCTGATAATCTCTCTAACGTATAATTGGGCCAACTTATCCAATGAATCACTATTCTTGATAGGTAGGAAATGGGCTGATTTCGTCAGTCTGTCCACAATCACCCATATCGTATCATGGCCATTCCGACAACGTGGAAGTCCTACCACAAAATCCATAGTGATTCTCTCCCATTTCCACTGAGGAATCGGGAGTGACTGCATAGTCCTCAAGCAAAGTTCGATGTTCGGCTTCACCCGTTGGACATGTGAGACATCCGAGACAAAATTGCACATCCCCTTCATACCTTCCACCGCAGTAGTTCCTTAGGGTATGATACATCTTTGTGCTTCCTTGATGCATAGTATGTTTAGGAACGATTTCCATAATCTCTCTCCCTCACATCACCTACATCCCAGACATAACTCTCCATCCCATGACCACGGTACCATCTTCTCAATGACAAACTCTGCTCCAAATTCTACTTCACTTCAACTTCACTCATCCTGCGGACCAAGCTCTCTAATCCTCGTCTTCATCGCTGGCAGGACGTACATGAAATGTGGCTAACAAAGGTTCTGACCGTCGCCTGGGCCTCTCACACCCAAGGAACTCAATTCTATGAGTCGAGGAAGATGCATGGCCTCCTCAAGTGCGAGAACTCATGGGTTCTACTAAGGGGCACCACCACATTCGCCTTCCAGGATGATATCTCAATGGTACATCCATAATCCTCGATCGCCCAATCCATCTCCTCTCGTCTCATGTTCAGCCTTCTCAAGGTAAATAGATACCGCAAGCTCTTATGATCCCGTAAAATCCTACGGTGGCACTCCATATAAGTAATGCTCCATATCCGCAAGGCAAATACTACGGCCTCAGCTCAAGGTCGTGTGTAGGATAATTCCTGTCAGGCTTCCTTCAATTGCCTAGAAGCATATGCAATCACCTTGTCATTCCTAAGACATCACAACCTGGGCCTCGCTCTGCAGGCATCACAATACACCGCAGCCTATCCCGCCCGATGGAAGTGTGTGGCACTGAGTCGAGGTCAATCTCCTTTTCGCCCATCGAAACTCCACCGACAAGCCTCCGACCATAAAACTATTCCTCTTCCTGCTCAATCTAGTCAAAGGTGCTACTTATCTCGAAAAATCCCCTCAACGAACTTATGAATATCCCGCCAAACCCGTAAAACTCCCATCTCGTAACACTCGTTGAGGTTTCCAATTCAATATAGCTTCGACCTTCTGCGGATCCACTGAGACCCCCTCTGCATAAACTATGTGTCCCAAAAAGGCTATTAATCGCCGAGCCAAAACTCGACACTTAATGAGTTTGGTATATAACCGATGTTCCGCAATGTTTTCGGGACCATCCTCGCGCTCTATGTTCTTCCACGCCTCAATAGATCAATATATCGCCAATAAACACGATCACAAACCGATCTAAGTAAGGCCCGAAAATCCCGCTCTCATGAGATCCATAAAAGCTATCAGCATTCAGAAGTCCAAATGGCATGACTAGAAACTCAAAATGCCCGTACTTGCTCACCGTCGTCTCGGGAATGATCCTCATCATGAACTCCTCAACCGATGATAGCCTCGACCTCAAATCAATCTGGAGAATACCTTAGCTCCTCGTAACCCGATCAAAGAGATCATCAACTGAAGAGGATACTGACATTTATTGTTACTTTATTCAACTCTCTAATCACTACATAATCGCATGCTCCCGCCCTTCTTCACAAATAAAACCAAATTCCCCTAAGGAGATGGGTTTCTGGCCTCGACAAACCCCTTGTTGACCATTTCCTTCCATCCGCACCTTAAGTTCTTTCACTCAGGGCCATCCTATATGGCGCCCTCGGGAACTCCGCTCGTCCCAGGCTAACTAAATCCAAAATCAATCTCATCTGTGGGTAGTCCTCGAAGATCATCCGAAACACATCCGAAATTCCACCACCGGAATGTCTCCCAATCTCATATCATCATCTCCCTCACCTCAACCGCATAGGCCAGATACCCTGGATATGATTTTCTGAGCATCTTCCCACCCATCACTGGGCGTACATCATACTCGAGGACAATATCTTCTTACCCCACAGTAATCTCTCGGGTTCCCTGCCACGTAACTTAACTTCTTTCCCAAGCAATCCATGGTGGCGCGTGATGTCGCACAACTCACCCATCCCTAATATCACACGAAGTCCCTGGATGTCCAACACACCAATTGGCATAAACCCATGGCCCTCAATAATCACTCTACAACCCATGTATACTTTATCTGCTATAAGTGAATCTCCTGTAGGAAGGGAGACTACCATACTACAATCTATGGGATGTATCTCTATGTTGACTTGTGCAATAAATTTCACAGAATAACGAGTGAGTAAAGACCTCGATCTATCAAGACATAATTGATAAGACTCGCGACCTCCTATGGCTACATCCGCCTCCCGTCAGTGACTCCGCAAACACCCTAGCCTCGTGTCCGAGGTCGCCTCTATCCGGGTCTCCTCCTGGATGGCCGACCTCACTGGTCCTCCGTATCTAGTAAATGTAGTAATTGGCTCAAACCCCTCCGACTCGACTTCGACTCTACCAAGACTGAATCGCCTATGTCCCGTCTCGTCCCACTCTGATCCACTCCGCCATAAACTATTTAGGGCACTCTTTGGCGAGGTCTCTACTGCTTGCATTCTAAAGCAACCGGTCATTCCAATCGACACCCACCATAATGGTTCTTCCGCACTTAGTACACTTCCGGCTTGGACCCGAGCTACCTCCTCGTCTCGTGGCCCCCACCAACCCCTCGGGCTAGACTGCGGCTCCCTTGACTGGGCTCCTCGCCACGTGTCAACCCGGTCTTCTCCCTCTTGAACTCGCTTTACTCGGAACCTCCCGAACCCACGTCGACCCACCAAGCCGTCTTTCGACCGGGTCGAGCCTCGATTTCAACCTATGCCCAACCCTAACTCCAGCCTCTACCACCTGGTCAGACCGTGTGTGGGCCGTCGACGCTTACTATGGTCCACCCTCCGGACGTAAGACCTACAAAGAATCTCTGTCTTCGAAACTGGCCATCCCCGATAAATGGGACATGTCCGACGAGCTCGTAAAACTCCGCCTCATAACTGGTCACTGAGAGTGTTCCCCGGCTTCCAAATTTAAAGAACTCCTCGCCCGTGATCTCGGTAACTGGGTCGGAACAAACTTATCTCAGAACTCTTCCTTAACCGTGCCTGTGACACCCTCTGGGCATCTCCTCTGAACTGCCCTCCACCACTCCAATGCTCTGTCCCGTAGGAGAAAGGCAGAAAAAGTGACCATCTGCTCATCCGTACACTGCATCACCTGGTAGACCCGTTCATTTCCCTCTAACCATGATGAAGCCTTTTCCGGGTCTCCCAATCCATCATAGTTCCGTGCCCCTAGCTTTCTCCCCCTCTCTATAGAAGATACCATCTCTGGGAAAGCCGCTCTTAACGCAGCCAAGCAAAAGCTTAGCCATCCGCTTAAAGGTATCTCTGGTCCTCCTACCTACCTCGTGGAGGTGGTGGCGGTCCCGTCTCGTGGTGGCATAGGGTCACCTCAGACTGTAAGTGGAGGAACATGCGACTCATCAACATATTCCTGGGTGGTGGTACTATCGCCTCAGAGCTCTCCTCGGTAGGGGTCGGCTCGACGACGCATTTTCTCGTGAATTCAGAAATTTAATATGTCATGTAATGCATATATGATTTTAAATCACATAAATAATTTATGACATTTTAAAATAAAACATTAAAAAATCATATGAAAATAAAATTTTCAAACCTTTATAACATTTTCAAAACCATGGCTCTGATACCACGTTGAAGGATCCCAACTGATTAACCTCATGAACCCGAGGGGACCTCCTTGAGACTCCAATGGATATAGAAACTTTCCTCAAACAACCAAATAAAATCCATGGAGCGAACCCCTACAATCCTTAACATATCTTTAGAAAATAAATGCGGCTTAAGTGGTAAAAATTTTTTTTCTTTTCTTTTTCAAACGCTTGATTTTTCTTTAAAAATTGGTCGAGTTTCCTCCTCGTTTTTTCTGACTTTCCCAAATTTACAAACCCGCGAAACATTTAAAAACACTTCTAATCTTCCAAATTTTCAACTTCCTTTGTTCGACTCCTCGTCCACAACTCATTCAACACAATATATACATATATACATTTATTCATTTCTAACTATCAAAACATTCCAAACTTTTTTCAATTTGCGTATTTTTCTTCAAAAGATTGGGCTTCGAAATGACTTAAGCCGACCGCCTCTACGTGACTCGCCCACTCGAGGATCAAAGCCCACGTAGTTCCTTTTCAACTTTATACATATACATATATATCCATAAATAAAAATATTCAACATATACAAGATGCAAATTTTATATACAATGAAATCACAGTGTCGTTTTCTTTGACTTGCCTCGACTCACTCGCACCGGGGGACGCCACCGCGCACCTATCTCGGTCCTCGAAAATGTTTTTTGAAACATAATGGAAAAGAATGAGCCAAAGAAGCCCAAGTGAGTGTACATTTTCATTTAAATAACATTTTCGCATATATCAAAGTAATACATACTATTACAAATTAAAATCAATTTATGTCTTAAACATTTATGCCTTAAACTTTCTTTCTTTCTTTTATAATAAATACTTATACAATTAAAACCATTTATGCCTTAAACATTTATGCCTTTAAACTTTCTTTCTTTATTTCTTTTCTTTTCTCTCGATGGAACCTGTGGAATAAAACACACCGCTTCCGGCATCGACTAAGTGAGGGACAATCACATTTCGCCATAACCACTACGGCGAGAAACTCACGCTTGCATAGGGTTCCGCTATAGCACCCATCACGTGTAAGGATATTAATTTAAACACCTAATTCCCTCCCCGCTTAGTAACCTATAACTTTACCCTCTAAATCCTACACGTTTAAGGTACCGGCCGATATCGCCATAACAGCCATAGGGATTTAGGTAACCATCGCAAAACATTTCTTCAAAATACATTTATAAATACATTTAAATCCTTTACTTTATCATTAAAACACATATGCATTCTTTACACATTTTAAACTTTATAATACTCTTAACATATGCATACATATTTCATACATATTTCATATATATATATATATATATATATATATATATATATATATATATATATATATTGATGCAAGATAAAACATTTCCTTATGTCTTAACATTTACATAAACATTTCCAATAAACTTTCAGTTTAACATTAAAATCATTCACTTTTAAGAACTCAATTTTCAAAATATCATTTTCACTCACCGTTCACCGCTCAATCCCGCTTGCTTCCAGTCCAGTCCCATCCCTTCCAGGAGTCCTTTCATCCTTTCAAGAAAAACCACAACTACACATCAACCATAATTTTATTTAATCCCCTTATACACACTCAGTCCTATATTCTTATTCCTCTATGAATCTATTTTACTTAGGAATTGGAATCAATCCAATCGGATCATCCCAACTACAGTTATGGCATTTCTACAACTAGTCCATTTACCGATTACACTAGGGATAGTTTGTATTACTCATTTTTCCTGGGTCTTAACTTCATATTTGACATTATCTCATTGTCCAATTTTAAAGCTAAGGTGCTAAGGGTTCTTCTCCAATTGGAATCACCCAAATCGGAGCACATAAACTCACGTTACACCCAAAACAACCGGCTAATCTATATTCAAAAACTGAACCATACAGTGGCTTACACATGGCCCTACTTTGAGTGAATTTTTAGGCCACTTATAATCAGAATTTGATGATGCCTATTTCTATATGTATGATTCTACTTGAAGTCTATTTTACTCAGAAACTTGAATCACTCAATTCGGATCAGAAATAAGCAAGTTATGGTCAAAATATGAAAACTGGTCGAAACAGGAAAACATAGCATTTCCTGTACCGAGAACCAGACAGTGGCTTACATATGGTCCTACTTTGAGTGAATTTTTAGGCCATTTATAATCAGAATTTGACGATTACTATTTCTATATTCATGATTCTCCTTGAAGTCTATTTTACTCAGCAACTTGAATCACTCAAATCGGATCAGAAATGAGCAAGTTATGGTCAAAATACGAAAACTGGTTGAAACAGGAAAACAGAGTATTTCACACTGAATTCCTTTTGAATTTTTTTTCCGCATTTGCTTTTTTGCCACTTTGCTACCAATTAACATCATACAACTTTTATAATTCATATACCCCAAGAATTTACATGGAATTCATCTAAAACAACTCCACAACATTCTGAAATGAGTGCTATGGAACCTCAACCCAAAACCTCAGTGAAAATCCAAGAACTCAACCTAGATCCACCAATTTCTTTTTAAACATCATAATCTGACGATTCCACGTTTATTTTCTTCCAATCGGGGTTGTACTCTCATAACCCCAAGGTTTTGTAGACACTTGAAAGCTAAGAACTAAAGGAAGAGAGAGAAACAATCTTATCAGTGCTATGAGTTCATGTATAATCCAAACATAAAAAATTCCCTTACAGGTTGATGCCATCCTCCACTTCTCATATTATTCATTCTTACTTTGTATACTTCAGCTGCTCTCTTCTTCACTCTTATCAATCAAACATAAAAATTCCATACCTGATTTGGAAGCACTTGTCCTCTGGCTACTCTTTCTTCTTCTTCTTAACTTCTTCCTCCTCTTCTTCCCTCTCTCTTCCTTGCTCCACTCCTCTCTCCCACCCAGTTTGCCCACTAGAAAATGAGACCAAAATGAGTTTTGGTTTGTCTCATGGACTTTTATACTCTCATGTTTCCTTAATTGCCAATTGGTCATCCTTCTCTTTAATATTACAAGTCGAGCTTTGGTTATTTCTATTTTTATGGCCTATATAATATTGCTTTGATTCTATTTTATCCTTTTTTGCTAAATAATAATTATATATTTAATACCATGATTCAAAGTTTATCAAACTTTCGTTTTCTGTTTGGTCTCCCAATACCTATGAGCACTTGGTATCTTAAATTTCTGGTGTGCATCATTTTCTTTCACTTCTTTTCTTTAAGGATGGGTCTGGAAAAGACTCTATGTTTAAATTTTATGGAGTTCATTTCATATATTGTTTGTGAATATTTTTTATGTATTAAAGTTAAATAGTTTAAATATAGTTCATATTGATTTAAATTATCATTGTTTTGGCTACAATTGTTGTGTGGATCTGCTGGGAAAATCTATATGTTTTTTTATATTGTTTTGTCTTTGTGTTTCGAAGGACAGCTTGGCACCTGAGGCATAAGAAATGCACCCACACACCACACACACTGGCATTTGTGGGTTTTTTTGATATTTATTTTTTTATTAAATTATCTTCCACTTTTATATGCCATTCTGATGCCATACTTCTTGACAGTTGGACAGACACAAACACCCACACTAAGTTCAGGGATGGACTCACTCGGCTGTGTCAACCTCGATTAAAGCCTTAATAATATGAATATTTCTTTTCAAACCAGGCTTGACATAAAATACAAGATTTTAACTTAGTACAACCCTCAATTTTATTTACTACCCACTAGAATTTAATTAAAAGAAACTAAAGTACTTACATGTTTCTCAAAGAGTAAATACTCCACTCAACCATACATAAACAACTATTTGACTCTTCGAGGAAACCTTTTCAGTTTGGAACATCTAAGGAGCCCCAAAATGTAAGTTCCCAACTTCTATTCTCCCTAAAGCAAGAAACCTAAATTATCACTCTTAAGTAAGTATACCGCGCTTAACTATACCCAATACAACTATCTCGCCTAAGGGGTCAGAATATTAAAATATGAAATTCCAAATTCCATTTACCCTCAATTTTCAAAGAATTTATGTCAAATTCACTTAGCATCCAATAAAAGGCTATATTTTACAATTGAAATTTATACACTCCGAAATCATTTAATTCGTATTCAAACACATAAAAATAACATTATAATTGTAGGAATTGAATCTCAAATTTCGAATAGATTCCATGACGTATTCCCAAGGCCAAGACATTTGATTGATTGCTTCTTGGCCTCGAAAGGGGATCGAGAAATCCGAAACTCCTTCGCAAAGCCTCGAATCTGGGACGGCAAGACGAATCGAAGAACAAGGCTCAGAGCCCTAGGTACGAAACATCGTGTATACAAGCCACGGATTCTTCCAACGTATCGAGTGAAGCACTGTCTTGTCCCTGTTGTTTCACTGGAGAGAGGTTCTCAACGGATGGGTCTTCCATTGATTTTCTCTTAAGCGAACCCATGGATTACAAAGAAGGAAGTGCAAGAGCAGCAGGTGTTGTTTGGCTAGTGAGAAAGTGAGGGAAAGATAAGGAAATAATGTTTTTTCCTGCTCCGCAGAATAACGAGGAGGAAGCAGCGGTTATGGTGGCTTTCACCCAAAACCTAAACAAAGACTATACAAGGTTTCCACTAAAATTTTCCCTACAACCATCCTCAAGAAAAATGAGTCCCTATTTCTCAAAAAATAAATAAATAAATAAATAAAAGAAAAGAAAAAATGAGTCCCTATAAATAATTAATTTTATTTATTTTTTAGATAAATAATTTTTCGCCTTTTTTATGAACTCTAGACAACTCTCTCACATGAAGTTCTTAACCATTCTGAGTTACATTTTTTTGTCGACCATGAGATATCATATGTGTCCGTGTGTAACACACGAAAGTTACATTTAAATCATACCACACTCAGCCTATTTTTCATACGAGATAGGAGGGACGACTCAAACTCGAGATCATTGGTTAAACTATGAGAGGCTTCAACCATCTCACATACATGTTCGATGACAATTTTTTTTTTTTCATATTTTAATGGGTTAATATATATAAATGGTGGCTCCCACTTATTCGTTTCAATCAATTAACTGGTCGCTTTTTTTTTTGTAAGCTAATGTGACGCCCTAAACTCCGGGGGTCCGCTGACTACCCACACCCGCTGAATATATGGAGGCCTTCGGTTACCCGACTTCACTTCGTAAAACGGCGCAGTCTCCTTTGTACTGGAGCTCTACCCAATTACAAAACTCAGACATCCCGTCCCAAACAATCCAATATACGCAATATATATCCAATATATTCAATCACATTTGAGTAATACCCGCCACTGGGCCCATAACCAATACCCAATATGCATACTCAACTATGATCCAACTATATATCCTATAGTTACAAGAGTTACAATATTTCACTTCTTAAACACTACATATATTAAACTTAAAGAGCCTAATACATGTAACATCAAAGCCAATATCTGGTCTTCTTCTAGCGCTCAGCTCTAGATCGCAGCCGTCCCTCGCACGCTCCCTGACCAGAAAAAGTGCTGGTCCTGACGACGGGGTGAGCCAAAGCTCAGTAGGAGAATCGCCCTAAGGGGGCTACTCACCACCTAAGTGCAAAGGCAATGTTCCAAAGTAAACACACACATTCAAGCAAACGATGATCCTACTAATGTCTACATGACTAAACTCAGATCCCGAGTCCTCGATCGACTCCCTCTACACTCGCCTAAGCCTCGTATGAGAATTTACGGCTTTATTAGTGGATCACCATGTATATATATCAATTGTCAGTCCGACGATTGATATATTACTTGTTTGTGGACTACCCTCCGAAGGAATATCAATCAGTCGCCTCCGACGATTGATATTTTTAGCTCGTGGACTACCCTCCGATAATTAGTATTTTAGACTACCTCCGAACCTTTCTAGACTAACTTGTGCACTAACTCCTATAGTCTTAGGATGTTCCAGTGCATATGGAATGCATGTGTGTTAATTCCAATACAGTCTAATCACATGCAAATATATATAAACACGAATATATTCACATAAAAATTAATCACACAAACATGTTATGTAATTATCATTTCAAACATCAAAATTAGCTCACTTTGGCTAATGATTTAAACACAAGCAATTCGGATTCAATTACTTAACCAAACACATATTTTCACGAAAATACATTTTCGTGTCACTATTCCTAGGAACAGTAAACCCTAGGGTTTACTGGGCTCCAACACCCAATAGTCTACTCCGCTCACCTTGGTGAACTCGCAGATTTCACGCCATTCCCGGCCGAATTTCAAACAAAGCATGATTTAACACACAAATGCATAATTTTGAACTCAAATCAGCCGTGGAGCAGTCACGGGCTGCTCCATTTTTTCTCAAAATTTTATATTAACTCGATCCTAAGGTTTGGGACCGATCCAACCGCCCCTAATGGCCTCAATCGACTTAAACATTCGAAAAGTACTAAAAATGGGAATAAAACCCAAGTAGGGAGAAAATCCTACCTCTTGGAGTTTGTCAAAAACTCACAAAACCGGAGTCCACGCGCAGCTCGCCCCCGTAACGCCTTCCTTCCTTCTACCAAGACCGACGGCCTGACGCTCAGATTTTTAAAGAGAAGGAAGACCTTCTCTCACAAAAACTAAACAAACAAAAATATCTACCTAAGGTCGCCCTATCGCTCCGATTCGTCTTCTCTTATTTTTGAAGAGATGACACTATTGGACATTTTGTCCTTTAGTGTCATTTTTTAAATCATTTTCATTAATGACCCTTTTGTCCCTTCATTTCCTAGATTTGATATTCGGCACTGCCTCGGCCGTCCATTTTCATTATTTCTCTACTCATACCACTTATGGTACATGAGTATATGTTATATGTGACTTTTGTCACATCGAAAATCGTTTTACGGCACCCGAAACGCGATTGCCTCGAAAAACGGTAGGAACTTCGACCGCCTCTAAAATTACGAAATTTTACGTGCTAGCTAGGATTTCGCGAGATGATTCTAACTGTGACAACTGGTTGGCCATCCGAGACTAGAGAATTAATTACGGATTTTAAACCGAAATTACAATTTTTTAATCAATATTACATTTTGCCCTTTTTCGTGAATTGGAATTTCTGCCCTACATTCTCCTCCTAAAGGAATTTCGTCCCAAAATTCAGACAATCATAATTACCATTACGTATGCAACGTGAACAGACTACATGTAAACTAGTCATTTAAATGCTAAAACTAAACCACGTGACCTTCGTCCTAAACAAGAAGGGATAGGTGGCCCGATTGAAGACCCGAGAAATTCTGCAATTTCTAGAATAAGGGCAAAATCGCAAATTTGATTACAAAACTGTAATTTCGGGCTAAAACTGTAATTAATTCTCTAGATCTCTGATGACGAAACTGATCGCACCGTTTAATCGTCTCAAGCACCCAACTAAAGACGTAATACTGCACTTTCCGAGACAATGAGTTGGACACGTTATTCGAGGCATCACGTTTCGGGTGCCGTAAAACGATTTTTGATGCGAAGTCTAGGTGGTTTGATGTGAAGTATAGGTATATGGAAATCTATAGATTGAGGATGGGGCTTAGGCCATAGTTGGATGAGAGCATCACTACTAGGTGTGGTTCGATGTTCGGTTTAGGTATGGGATTACCTAGGAAAATCACGGGACAAAACTAGGACACTACGTGCACGTGTGTTGATGTTTTGTGTGATTTGTGAATTATTTCCAGGTTCGTGTGTGATCAGGTGTATAACATGGTTCGTAATGTGTTATAATGTCACATACCTCTGACAAGACGTAGATGAGTTAAGGAAATATTTTAAAATATTTTGAGGGTACAATGTACAAACCTAAATAAATGAAGAAAAAATAAATTTTTAATAAATTTATTGGACGAATTGAAGAATGGAAGAAAATAAATTTTTACAGTAAATTTATTTGAGTTGAGAAAATTTTTCGTTGAAAATCGAAAAGAAAATAAATTTTATAAATTTATTTTGCTACGAGGTGAGAAAATAATTTTCTAAGGTTTTATGGTGTGTAAAATTTAAGAAAAGGGGTAAATAAATTTTTATTAATTTATTTGAGTGTCCAAGAAAATGAAAAAAATATATGATTTTAGTTGATTTTGATTTTCATACTCACTGAAATAAATGGAAAATAAAGAAAACAAAGTATCATAATCGTTGGCCACGCCCAATTATATTGTGAAGAAAATTAGACAGTAATACAGCTAGATTACAGTAGAAGAAAGCTCGGCGGTCGAAATCAGATTGCAAGAGGGTCGCCAAATATTGTAACAGGCGCTCGCCGGGCTGATGAAATCAGATGGTAACAGCGCTTAGGCAGTTAGGTTATTGCAATACAAATCAGATAGAGCTTCGGGAAGGCTCGGGTCGCGATACAACATGGGCAGGGCGCCATGCCGCGCGGAAGCGCTAAGAAAGGGCGTGCGAAGGGGCTGGCAAGGCGCTGGCAGTAAATATGCGGCGGCGCCAGAAATGGGCGGGAAGATACTGGCGCAGCGGGCGCGCGGTAAAAGTGAGTAAGCGGCGCAGCAGCGCTGGCGGCGGGCGGCGCGCTTTTGGGTTGTGCACTCGCCTGCTAGTCTTGCCGACGTATTTTCCTCAATCAAATTTTTGACATTGTTCGAACCTTGCTCATGAACACTGCTCATCTCAAAATTTTCCGAAAAAAATTTATTAAATTCAAATAAAATGAAATAAAATCAAATAAATTTTTACAAAATTTTAAAATAAAATTTTCAAAAAATAAAATTTTCGAGAATAAAGTTTTCATGGAAAACAATATTTTAAATGCAAATTGATTGCGATACACTGAGTTATGTGTATGATTAAAGGTCTCGGGGTCAGTGGTTTACGCTAGAGATACTCGATTGATTTAACTACCAATTGAAATCGTGATTGTGCGAAGAAGGCGAGAAGTTATATGCATGGTGTAATGCGTGAGTAGAAAAGGTGAATACCAAGGTTATGATTACGAATTCCAGGATTCGGATAAATTTAAAATTAACAAGAGCCTAGAACCTTATTGAAATAAATGAATTGAGTGGTTGGAAATTTAGCACCACTTAAGGAATGAATGAGTCAGTTCATGGTTGTCCAGTCTATTAGTAATTGGCATGTGCATTGCTAGTTAGACTGAAATGAAAATTACATGAATCGTGTTGCCATTTGACATATGTAGATGGCTAGTAGAGGGCGAGGACGAGAGAACGCCAACGGCACCGGCCTCCGCACCACCGATATTCGACCACCGCCATTTGATCAATGTGGGCCTCAGAGGTCGAGGTGTCGCAGGCCGCTATTGCACGTGTGCCAGCATAGCAGGGCAAATGTGAAGATCCTAGTAACCCCCAAGGGTTTAGGGTGCATCATCCTCCGACATTCACAGGGGGAGAAGATCCGATGGTAACAAACCATTGGCTCATACAGATCGAGAAGGTGTTAGAGGCTATGGAGATTACCTCTGAAAGACCAGATTAGATCATGCACCCTGTAGAGCGTGAGGCCCAAGTATGGTGAAATGGGCAACTTTAGAGACCTAGATGAGCCGTCAGAGTGAGTTCTCCTAGGATTAAAGAGAATAGGTACGATATGTCAAGGTTACGAGTTAGAGATCTCAGGGACTCTACTCAAAGTGGACCTAAGGATTATGGACATGTCAGAGTTCGATGTCATCCTTAGGATGGATTGGCTGATAGCTTACAGGATCGTTATCGATTGTGAGCGTAGGAGAGTTACCGCCTAATGCCAGGACGCACTGTGTTGTATTTCGGGACAAGATGACATTTCATTCGACAAAGATACGAAACCATGTCAGTAGACAAGCATGGTTGGCTAACGAGCCTTACCCTAGAGGACTAGGGGAGACAAGACTTAGATCTACCTCGAGTAGTGTGAAAGTTTGTGGATGTTTTTCCGTATGAGCTAATTCCGGACTACCTCCACGGTTGGTAGACTTCGTGATCGAAGTTACACCCCTGGTATTCCATCTCTACGACTCCGTGACAGATGGCAACTCGAAAGCCAGGAACTGTGAGTCCAATTACAAGAGCTACTAGACAAGAGGTTCTTTAGACCAAGCAATTCACCATGGGGCGCTCCGTTCGTCATAAAAGAAGGACAAGACCCTTCGACCAGGCATCACTACAGACAGTGAATAAGGTTACGATCAAGAATCGATACCCATTACCGAGGATTGATGATTTATTTGATCAGTTGAGAGGAGTGCGAGTCTACTCCAAGATAGACCTTCGCACTGGTTACCATCAGCTGAGGGTTAGGGAGACAGATATCCCTAAGACGGCATAGGGACGCGGCGAGGGCACTTGGAAGGACGGTGACGCCTTTGAATTGATGAATGCACAAAGCAAAGATTCACGGGATTCTCATGCATGTGGTATCTAAACCCTATTTAGATCGGGCCATTTAGTCTTCTGATGACATTTTGATCTACCCTACCAGAGTGGGAGTATGGAGTATCACTTGGAGGAGTGTGTTACTAAGCATCGAGAGACCATCGCTTGTACACTCAAGTTCAAAGTAAGTGCGAGTTTTAGCTTACTCGAGGGAGATTCTCGGGACACATGGTGTCGCACCAGGATGCCTTCACTGACCTAGAGAAGGTCGAGGCATTGATGAGTTGGGAGATAATCGAATGTCAATCTCGAGACATACGTAGTTTCTTGGAATTACCGGGTGGTATTACAAGAGACACGAGAATGGGTTGAAGGTCCATTCGGACAAGATTGTGGTGGACTTCGCCATGGACATGGACTCCAAGGACTGGGACAAATTCATGAGGGAGAGAGAGATCGAGGATGCTTGGAGCACTCGGGATGCGGGTGTTGGTAGCGAGAGGGAGGATCAACTTTCTCCTAGTCGGGGAAGAGGCAGAAGACTTCTGCTTCACACTAGTTTCAGGACTAGGGCCAGAATTGAGCATGAGTGACGGGATTGCCCCAGAGAAAGGGATCCCAAGACTTTGGGACAATGCGCACCTAGCTAGTCGTGAGACGCAGTGCATATTAGCTTCATTCCTCCACACCCTAGTGAGGGTTAGAGGAACAAGTTTCAGTTTCGGGGTGCTATACAAGCACTTTATCAAAGACAGATTGGCCAAAGGGGCCGTAGTGTGGGCCGTCGCGATGATCGTAGTCATACTGCGGAAGCTGGTGGACCTGGGGTAGACCTATTGGTTTTTGATGTCAAGGTTGACATGGATGGCTGATAGCCATCGTCGTCAAGACATCCTAAATGGTTGTCATAAATTCACACTGCATTGATTTGGGCTTAGAGGTTAAGGCCTTTAGAGAAGCTGTGTAGATGTTTCCTAGGATGTAGGTGAGAGTCAATCGGGAGCAGTCGTAGATTATGATTTGCAGATCTCAGATTTTGCTCATGGTGGAACCGAGATTGGTTGTCACAATATAGCATCATTGCATTCATGTGCACGGTGACATCGCTACGAGCCTGGGTGTGAGTGCAGATGGTCATTCACCACTCGTGAGTGTGGGGTGAGTTTGTCTTCTGACTACGTCCAATGAAACCCGCCTGAATCAGAAATGTAAGAGGCCTCGGCGTAAAGCCGAAGAGTTAGTGAACTGTAAGACCCGAGAAATTCCAATTCCTCTCGAATAAGGGCGTAATCGTAATTTTGGTTACAGCAAAATTGTAATTTCGCTAAAAATCTGTAATTAATTCTCTAGATCTCGATGAAGAAACTGATTGTACCGCTGGAATCGCCTCGAAATCTAGTTAGCACGTAAAATTTCATATAATTTTCGAGATACGAGTCGACACGCTTTACGTGGCATCGCTTCGGGTGCCGTGAAAACGATTTTCATGTGACGAGTCCAACATATAATACGCACTCATGTGCCATAAGTGGTACGAAAGGAAACGCATTTAAAACACTGCCAAGATAGTGCCGAATATCAAATCTGGGAAATCAAGGGACACAAAAGTCATTTTGGAAAGTTTAAGTCACTAGAAGACGAAATAGGGTACATGGTTTGTCTTCTCCACTTAAACTAAGAGCAAAAACGTGGGATGAAGGAAAAATGAGGCAGTAGCTTGCAGAAAACGAAAATGGTGTTTTTTGAGAGAGAGTCTCTCGATTTCAGAAATACACGGGCGATCCGACCGCTTCAAGGTCTTCGGCCGAAGGAAAACGCTCTACGCGGAGCAGTTACGCCGTGGACTCCTGATTCCAGGAGTTTTGACAAACTCCAAGAGGTAGGGGTTTCTCCCTACTTGTGTTTTATTCCCATTTTTAAGTGTTTTTCGATGTTTCGGTCGGTTTGAGACCGTGAGGGGCCGTTTGATCGGTCCCAAAACTTGGGACCGAATTGTTTGAATTTATTGAAACCCAATGGTGAAACAAGGTCGTACGCTGCTCGGGGTGTTTTGTTTCAAAATTATGCTTAAATCATGTATTGATATGAAAAATGTCAGAATGGTCTGATCTGGCCCAAAACATGGAATCGTAATTATGGAAATTTTTCGACATTCGACAACCGTGAAGCCTGCAAATTGATGTGGGTCGTTAGTTGGAATTTATGCATTAAATTCTATTTTGGTGAAAGTAAGACCTGAATAGTAAGAAATTCTGCTCAAAAGTGAAACCGAGGTTTACAAGTGGGCTGCCCACACACCCACTGTTGGCTTCTGGACTGCTAAAATCAAATTCCAAGTTGTGTGAATTGGATAAGAATTGTCCATGTGTTGTGTGCTTGAAATTGATGAAATGAATGGCTTGAGTTGTGTGGAATTAGATAGGTTAATACATGAATTTACGCGCATTATACCCATATACTATATAAAATATAATTGTGTTTGCAGCTAATGGCATGATTTTAATATGTTAATGCATAAGCTTGATGTGTTAACATGAGGTCACAATTATATGGAATATAATTGTGTGTGTAGGTCATTGGAGATGAGTTTTTTATTAGCTCAAGTGAGTAAATTTGGGTGATGGTTGATATCATTGAATTACATGTGTGTAATTGTAGTTGATTGAAAATATGATATTGACATATTGTATAAAATGGTTTTGAAATGACATAATGCATTTCATACGTGACTCGTAACATAGAAGTCGTGTGAGTGCATGACATGGAAAATTTGAAAGAAAAACGAAAACGTTTTTAAAGGGAATTTCACAGGATGATATTCCGGAGAAGGTCAGAGATGGGCCAACAGATCATTTCGGATGAGGACCATGACTGTTTCGGAAAGCTCACCAACCAATTCACCTAGGAGGGTAGTCCCATATTTGTACCGAATATTTCGGTAGTATATTTTCAAGAACAAAGGTTTTGTTTTGAAAATGATTATTTCATACATGGCTTAGGTAAGTGAGTGAGTCTTGAGACTCGTGACATGGGGTGATCATGTAGACATTCAAGTAGATCAATGATTTATTTGAGTGTGTGTTTATTTGGAACATGGTAGTTCTGCACTTAGGTGGAGAGTAGCCCACTTAGGGCGATTCCACTCAACAGCATTAGCTCACCCTCCGTCGAGGATATTATATTTACGTACAAGGAGCGCTGAGGAGACAAATTTCATTTAGAGAGACTGATTTTCAAGAAGCCAAGCCAGGGCTTGATGGAGCTTTTGGACAAGGCAACATGTATTAGAATTGCATTTAATATATGTTTAGAGCAGCGTAATCAACTATCGAATTATTAGGGATAATTGGAGAATAGTCATGATATTTGATTTTATGAGTATCGTTTATGAGCCCAAGAGGACATTTTACTCATGTCGAGATATACTCCACTCGTCGGGATGTTTCACGTGTGTATCGGTGGCCTGGGGTAGAGCTCCCCGTATAAAGGAGACTCTGCCCGATTTTCTGAAGTGGCGTCGGGTAACCCGACATCCACTTGTATCTGGTCGACGGAAGCCAAACGGACACCTCGGTTTAGGCATTACATAATCGAGATGAAACACACCTGGCCAAGTATCACGTAGACTTGTGAACAAGGACATGAATGTGGAGCGACTGGGATTCGATACCCTGAGACAGATTGGTGTTGTCAGCCAAGAATGGCTCCTAGATGGGGATGTCATTCCATGACATTTGACTAGATTGATGGTCCATTGGATTGTCAACATAAAGGACCTGAAGGTCAAATATACACACCCAAGTAAGGGTTGTGGTTATACGTCGTGCGGATTATATACATGTGTTAGAGGACACGCTACGAGCATAGGTCCTGGGTCATAAGGGTAGAGGATTAATTGCCCTTAGTGGAATTCGCCTATAACAATACTTATCAGCGAAACATACGAATTAAGAATCATACGGCGATCGCGCGGCGCCACGTATCATCATATGATAATCGAAGGGAGAGAACTCCATCACCGGTCCGATTCGATTAGAGACACCTGCGAGAAGGTGAGCTGATACGATAGCGCCCTCTCACGCCGAGCCTGGCAGAAGAGAGCTATGCGATGTGTGACGACCTTAGAATTCGAGGTTAGGGGATCACGTCTCTCAAGGTGATACCCTTAAGAGGGAGGGTCAGTTCAAGAAGCCGAAGCCATCGACGAGGTTCATCGACCTTCGACTCGAGAGGGTAGGCACGGTCACAGCACTGCTAGCTTTACCGCCCGCATGTCAAGTGTCCACGAGTAAGGTTCACGCCTCCACGCCTCCGACCATTATACTCCGCATCCAAATTTCATGTGGTGATCAGCGCATCGGTGTCGACACAACAGACCTTCGAGGAGGGACCAAAGGTACATTGTTGATAATGTGATCAAGCCTCGCGACGCAAGACTGTGAGGCTAGTGAGAGTGCTATGGCGGCACTATGGAGTGGAGGAGTCAACGGGAGCGAGACACGCTATAGCCACCTATCCCTTCGTTAGGGTGGAGGTACGTGGTTTAGTCGTTTAGCAATTAAATGACTAGTTTACATGCATGGTACAGTACACGTGGTATATGCATGTGAGTGTTTATAATTGTCTCGAATTTCGGGACGAAATTCCTTTTAAGGAGGGGAGAATGTAAGACCCGAGAAATTCCAATTTCTGGAATAAGGGCAAAATCAGAAATTTGATTACAAAAATTGTAATTTCGGCTTAAAATCCGTAATTAATTTCTCTTCTAGATCCAGATGACAAAAAGATTGCACCGCTGGAATCGCCTCGAATCTAGCTAGCACGTAAAATTCGTATCCATGACAATGGAGTTGACACGCTTTTCGCGTGCATCACGCCAAAAGTAATAAACGACATTGATGCGACGAAAGTCACATATAACATACCATGTGCCATGGGTGGTACGAGTAGAGAAATGATGAAAATGGATGGCCGAGGTAGTGCCGAATATCAAACCTGGTAAAAGATGGACAAAATGGTCATTTTGGATTTGATTTTAAGTCACAAAGTGACACAAATAATACATAGCTTTCTTCCATTAAAGCAGCTACAAAACGCGGAAATCAAGAGAGGAGGATGCAGTAGGTGGGAAGAAAACGAAAATAGTGGTTTTTAGAGAGAGAGTCTCTGACTTCTCTCTAGAAATGCGGACGATCCGACCGTCGGCGGTCTTCGAGACAAGAAGGAAAAACGTTCTACACGGAGCAGGCTACGCGTGGACTCCGGATTTGTGAGTTTTTGACAAACTCCAAGAGGTAGGATTTTCTCCCTACTTGAGATTTATTCTCATTTTAAGTATTTTTCGATGTTTCAGTTAGTTTGAGGCCTTGAATGGCCGTTTGATCGGTCCCAAAACTTGGGACCGAATTTATTGAATTTATTGAAACCCAAAACCTGTAGCCGTGACGTGAGGGGCTGTTTGGGTGCCATGTTTGATCATTTATTGAATAAATGGTGTATTGATATGAAAAAGGCCGAGAATGGGCCGTTTGATCGGTCCCAAAACATGGGACCGAATTGATACAGGATTTTTGAGCTGCTGCAAATTCGCAGTAAAAATGCTTGGGTGTAGTTTGTGTTGATTTGTATCAATGGTCAGTTGGTATGCATCGGGGCCGGGAATGGCCGTGGATTGTGGGTTCACTAAGTGTCAAATTCCATTTACCCTCAATTTTCTCAGCAATTTATGTCAAATCCACTTAGCATCCAATAAAAGATATATTTTACAATTGAAATTTATATTAATCTCCGAAATCATTTTACTTCGTATTCAAACACATAAAAAATAACATTATAATTGTAGGAATTGAATCTCAAATTTCGAATAGATACCATGACGCATTCCCTGGCCAAGACATTTGATTTCTCTTCCCTTGGCCCGAAAGGATCGAGTAAACGGAAACTCTTCGCAGCTTCGAATCTTTCCCGGACGCAAGACTAACTGGAAGAACATGGCTCGTAGCTCTGGGCAATTTAAACATCGTATACAAGCCACGGATTCTTCCAACGTATCGAGTGAAGCACTGTCTTGTCCCTATTGTTTCACTGGAGAGAGGTTCTCGACGGATGGGTCTTCCATTGATTTTCTCTTAAGCAAACCCATGAATTACAAAGAAGGAAGTGCAAGAGCAGCAAGTGTTGTTTGGCTAGTGAGAAAGTGAGGGAAAGAGAAGGAAATAATGCTTTTTCCTGCCCCGCAGAATAACGAGGAGGAAGCAGTGGTTATGGTGGCTTTCACCCAAAACCTAAACAAAGACTATACAGTGCTTCAATTAAAATTTTCCCTACAACCATCCTCAAGAAAAATGAGTCCCTATTTCTCAAAAAATAAATAAATAAATAAATAAAATAAAATAAAAAATGAGTCCCTATAAATAATTAATTTTATTTATTTTTTAGATAAATAATTTTCCGCCTTTTTTATGAACTCTAGACACCCTCTGTCATGAGTTCTTAACCATTTGAGTTACATCTTTTTGTCGCACTACGAGATACTCTATAAGGTGTCCGTGCACACGAAAGTTACATTTAAATCATACCACACTCAAACTAATTTTCATACGAGATAAGAGGGACGACTTAAACTCGAGATCATTGGTTAAACTATGAGAGGCTTCAACCATCTCACATACATGTTCGATGACAATTTTTTTTTTTTCATTTTTTAACGGGTTAATATATATAAATGGTGTCTCAATTTTATTTGTCTTCAATCAATTAACGGGTCAAAGCTTTTTTTTTTTTTTTTTTTTGTAAGCTAATAACTTTTTAATACAATATAGTAAAACTGCCTCCACTAAGACTCGAATCCCCTCCCCATATCCAACAATTTTAACGTTAACGTTCTAACCGACTAAACTAGGCTTGTAGACACATATCAAAGCTTATTATAATATTTGAATAAACAAAAATTGCATCCAATTAAATAACATTATCATCGTATAAAAATGATGAAATTACTTAATTGACCTTTAACGATATAAAAAGACAACATTATCCTTTCAACATTAAGGTTTTTACTATTTGTTGGTTATAGTACAAAAGTAAATTATTAAATTGATCATATGTAATAAAATGTTATTTTAATTATTTTAAAATAATTTAATATCTAATGTTTTATTTAAATTATTCATATATAATTTTTTTTGTTTCATATAATACTTAGAAAACAAGTAAAAAAAAAAATATAAAGATAATTAAAATTTGTTCAATTAGGAATGCAACTATATTACATAAAGTTTTATCATCCTTATAGTTCCTCGCTAATATGGATTAGTCTAGTATATATGACTTAAAACGTATTTAATGCGCTTAGGTCCCCTCAAGACACCTCATGGTATAACAAAAATAATTAAAAGTTTTTTTTACTTATATTTTAGTTTTTTTAACAAAATCTTAATTTTTATCTTTTAATTTTATAGCAACCAATTTTATCAATTATTTTTATTCAACAAACAGATAAGAAGCCCTAATATAGAAATGATAATATTGTCATTTCACCTCAATAAATGTCATTTAAGTAATTTCATTATTTTATATGATGTGAAAGTTATTTGAATTCAATTTTATCCAATTTAAATATCCTAATAAGTTTTTATTGGTCAATAAACACTTGATTGCATAAAAAATAAAGTTGATACACCAAAATAGAAAAATGTTTAAACACTTACTTGAACAAAAATTAAGTTGATACACCAAAATAGAAAAATAAAAAATTTTAAACACTTAATTCAACAAAAATAAAGTTGAGACACCAAAATCTAAAAATGGAAAAGTTGATACACAATGTAAGACCCGAGAAATCTAATTTCTCGAATAAGTAAAATCGACTTCGAATATAAAATTGTAATTTCTGCTAAAATCCTGAAATAAATCTCTAGATCTCTATTGACGAAACGAATTTCAACGTTGGAATCGCCTCACAAATCTTAGTTAGCATGTAAAATTTCGTAATATTCCGAGATACGGAGTTCCCATCGATTTTATGACGATTTCTAGCACAGAATGAATTTCGATGCGACGAAGTCACATATAACACGCACTCATGTACCATAAGTGGTATGAGGGAGTAAATGATGAAATGGACGGTCGAGATCAATATCAATTCTCAGAAAAGATACATGTATTACCATTTAATTCGATTTTAAGTCACTAGCTGATTTTAAATAAAGAAAAGTTCTCCTTCTCCTTCATATTACAAACAAAAACGTGGGGGAGCATTTTTTGAGATGCAGTAGGTTGCTTTTGAGAGAAACCTTGTAGAGTAAACTTTTTCTCTGTAAATAATAAAGATCCAACCGTCACGGCTGGGTGAGAAGGAAAAATTCACGCTTGTTGGTGCCACGCATGACTTGATCTTAGTTTTTGACAAACTCCAAGAGGTAGGATTCCTCCCTACTTGAGTTTTATTTTCATTTTAAGTGTTTACTTAATGTTCAATCGAAAAGAGTTTGATCAGCCCCAAAACATATCCACTATTGGAAATATTTCTTAAGCCATGGTGCAAAACAGAATCGTGGGGTCCAGCCACCTCTCGTGACCCTCGTGGTACCCTTCGTGGGTTCACCAGGTAATGCTTACGCCAGTCCCAATCGTCTTTTTTTTTTCTCTGCAGGAAGAAGGGACTTATAATGGGGAGTACTACCAACCGGAGCTAGAGCTTCCGCTTGGTAGTGAGAGTGCTCCCATTGCTATAAGAGTCCCTCTTCGCATAGGTTCGAGCCCCTGAGGTAGTTAGACAGAGTTTCATCGCTATAAGAGTCTTACGATGGAGCCTTCGACGAGGCGAAGAAGCCGCTGGGGACCCGGCGAATAAGACGGCAGAGTGGGCTCCCACCGAAGGGTACCCCGAGGGGTCACGAGGCTACGGAATTTACACAGCGCCACGCGAGTCCACTATAGGTACCGTTACGCAGTCCCAACCTGCCTTTCTTTCGCTCCGTGAGAGGTCATCCCACGCGTCAAGGGACTCTTATAGTAATGGGGAGCACTCACTAACCGAGCTATCGATTGAACACCCCGCCCCGAGAATGTACAAAAGATATGATACCGTAGGGGTATAAGAGTACCAAGTGTCATTGAAACAATTTTCAGACAAATTAGAAAGGAAAGTTTACTAAACCGAATTTATGGTATTAAAACAAGGGTACAATTGTCATCAAGCAAAAAGGATATAAAAAAATCACAAATGAGTAGATAAGGGCCATAGTAGAAATTAAATAAGTTGAATTGCAATATTTAAAGAGATGAGGATTTAATTTGTAATTAAGGCAAAGTTTAGCATAAATAGTGGGTAATTCAACAAAAGCTTCATTTTGTCTCATTTTTGTCAGTGGTTCACGGTTTGAGGGAGAAGAAAGGAGAGCAAGGAAGCAATCAAGCAAGAGAAGGAAGAAGGAGGAGGAGAGGAAGAAGATCAAGGTATGGAATCCTTTATTTTGGCTTCTGCAGGAATTCCCATGGAGAATTGATAAGCCCTCCTGGTCTAGTGTTTCAAGATATCACCTTCTAAATTGATGTTTGTGGATTATGAGTTTTCCCACAATTTGTGTAAAGTAGTTACATGGAATCATCAAAAGCATGTGGTTTTAAAAGAATTGCAGGACCTAGGTTGAGTTCTTGATTTCCACCTAAGGTTTTGAGGTTTGGAAGTTCCATAACACTCATTTCAATTGTCAGGAGTTGTTTGTGATGAATCATGTAAATCTCGGTGTAAATGAATTATAGAAGTTGTATGATGTTAAGTGGCAGGCAAAAGGGCAAAATGGAAGCAAAACACAAATTCCGAAAAAAATTTCAAGGACTGTCTGGGTTCCCTGCAGACAGAAATGCTCGCTTTTCCCTTGTTAATTAGCTATATTTTCACCATAACTTGCTTCGATCCGATTTGAGTGATTCAAGTTGCTGGAAGGTTAAATAGACTTTAAGGAAAATCATACATATAGAAATAGTCATCGTCAAATTCTGAATATAAGTGGCCTAAAAATTCACTCAAAGTAGGACCATATGTAAGCCACCGGTCCGTCTCACGTGAAATGCCTGCTTTCCTATTTCGACCAGCTTCATATTTTGACCATAACTGCTCATTTCTGATCCGATTTGAGTGATTCGTTAAGCAGTTAAAGACTTCAAGGAGAATCAAACATTTAGAAATAGGAATCGTCAAATTCTGATTATAAGTGGCCAAAATTCACTCAAAATAGTGGCCATGTGTGTTTAACGTATGGTCCGGCCAATATAGATTTAATCCGCTGTTTCGACGTAACGTTGAAAGTTTCGTTCCACCTGTGCCACGATTCCAATCGGTAGCAACCTCTTACACTCCAAATTTTTAAAAATGCGATAAAGAGATAATGCCAAATGCGAAAGCAGACCCGGGAAAATGAGAGTAATACAAACTGTCCCTAGTGTAACGTGGGTAAATGGACTAGTTGGCATGAAAAGGCCATAACTTTAGTCAGGGATGATCCGATTGATTGATTCCAATTCCTAAAGTAAAATAAGATTCATGTAGGAATAAGAATATGTGAATGAGGTAAAGTGGGGGATTAAAATGGAAATTATGGCGAATGCAGAATAAGGCTTTCAAAATGTGAAAAAGGATCATCGGCGGGAAACGGAACTCACGGAAGCAAGGCAGATTTCGATGAACGCGAGTGAAAATGATATTTTGAAAATCGAGTTTTTAAAAGTGAATGGGTGTGACGCCTAACCCGGGGTCCGCTTACCTACTCACAACCCGCGTAACACAAGTGGACGCTTTCTGTGTTACCCGACGCCACTCCAAATCGGGCAGAGTCTCTCAGACGGAGCTCTACCCAACACGCACTCGGCATAAACCTGTCCAATATAATCCCAAGAATAACAACATGGATAAAATACCGGGGCTCCAGCATAATATCCATCAAGCATTAACTATGTCCCATACCCTAAAGAGTTAGTAATGACTCATACACATATATCAAAATACTCAAATTTAATACATGTGGAGAAACGATCAAAGCCACACTCCTACTTTCTTCAAAACTCCCCAGTGATCATCGTCCCTCGCACGCCCCCACTCGCAGAAATAAAGGTCCCACGGGGTGAGAGCTAAAGCTCCAAGAGGAGAATCGCCCAAGTGGGCACCACCTGCCGCAGCGTGCTCCACTTAAACAAACATTCAAGAAATACTGACCCTACTGAACTACATAACCAACTCGTGGATCCCGAAACTCATCAATTTCACACTCGCCTAAGCCTATGCGCGGAGAATTAATATTTTCATCGTGACTACCTCTCCGAGATTATAAATCAGAACTGCTCCATGTTGGCATTTTGTGGGCTACCCTCCGAGATATATTATCAATCAAGCCGCCTCCGACGATTAATATTTTTATACGGATCACCTCCGATATATATCAACAGTTGCCTCCTACAATTGATATGATATTTTAAGTTTGGACTACCCTTCGATTATTTACTAATTTTAGACAACCCTCTGAACCTTGTAATATTTTAGACAACCCTCCGAACCATTTTCTCTAGACTCATCCTACGCACTCACCTCATAAATTTTAGGGTGTTCCAAAGGCATATGGAAATTCCATGTATGCAAATCCCAAATACAAGCCTAATCACATGCAAATATAAACATGAATATATTCGTATAAAAATTAAATCGCACAAACATGTTATGTGAATTTATCATTTCAAACACCAAAATTGCTCTACTGAGCTAATGTCCAAACACAAGCAATTGGACCAATTACTAAATTAACACCTGACTTTCCGAAAATACATTTTGGGTCATTTCCTAGAACAAGAAACCCTAGGGGCTTATCGCTCCAACACTCAAGAACTACCTGCCTGCTATTTGAACCCGCATCTCATGCGCCACTTCAAACGATTCAACACATGATTAACACCAAGAAATTACAAGTCTATACCCATTCGCGCTAGCAGCCACGGGCTGCTCCATTTGTTCTCAAATTTTTTTCTATTAATTCATCCCAAATGCTGTGACCGATCAAATGTTCCCTAATGGCCTCTATCAACTCAAGTTATTTGAAAAGTACTAAAATGGAAATAAACCCAAAGTAGTGGCAAAATCCTACCTCGGTGAGTTCAAGAACTCAATTAAACTCTAGTCCACGCTGTGAAATACCATTCACAGAGATCGCTTTTCCTTCTCACTCGGTCCGCAACTCGCTGATCGTAGCAAACCTAGAGAGAAGTGATCTCTCCAAACCTTCTAAACACTCCACCTACTGGACCAAAAAATACGCCTCTCATTGTTTCTATTTTGGCCAAAATGAAGAAGATGGAGATCGGTTACATTTCATTATTTAATACTTAAAATCAATTTCTAAAATGACCTTTATGTCCCTCTCTTTACCGTGACCGGGATATTCCAGACTGGCTTCTCAACCATTTTCATCACACATTTCTCTTACTCATACCACTTATGGTACATTTAGCATTACAGGCCAAAGGGACGTCACATCGAATTCATTCTCACTAAGACTCTAAACTTTCGATGTCTCGAAAAAAACGTAGTCGTAATTCACCGTCTCGTAATATTACGAAATTTTTACGTGCTAACCAGATTCCTAAGATTTATTCCAACCCAAGTGGAACCGCTTCATCATCCGAGATCTAGAGGATTAATTACGGATTTTTAACTGAAATTACAATTTTGTAATCGAAATTACGATTTTGCCCTTATTCCAGAAATTGGAATTTCTCGGGTCTTACAAATGGTTTTAATGTTAAAGTGAAAGTTTAATGGAAATGTTTATGTAAATGTTAAGGCATATGGAAATGTTTTATCTTGCATCAATATATATATATTTATATGGATATGAAATATGTATGCATATGTTAAAGTATTATGAAAGTTTTAAAATGTGTAAAGAATGCATATGTGTTTTAATGATAAAGTAAAGGATTTAAATGTATTTATAAATGTATTTTGAAGAAATAATACTGATGGTTACCTTAAACCCCTATGACCGTACAGAGATCAAGTATCGCGAGGTACCTTAAGCGCCAAAGATTTGTATATGTGAAAGTTATGCGCACAATCGAGAGGGAGTAATTGTGTGTCTAGAGTACATCCTTACACGTGATAAGGTGCTATGACTGAACCCTATGCCGTGAGTTTCTCCGCAGCCGTAGTGGTTATGACCGGAATGTGACTATCCTCACTCACACACCAAAACTGCTCGTGCGTTATTCCGGTTCCATCGTAAAGAAAGAAAGAAATAAAGAAAGAAAGTTTAAGGCATAAATGTTTAAGGCATAAATGGATTTTAATTGTATAAGTATTTATTATAAAGAAAGCAAGAAAGTTTAAGGCATATATGTTTAAGGCATAAATGGATTTTTAATTGTATAAGTATGTATTACTTTGGTATATACTGAAAATATTATCTTAATGAAAATGTACACTCACTGGGCTCCTTTAGCTTATTCTTTTCCATATGTTTTAAAAACATTTTCAGGACCCGAGACAGGTGTGTCGGTAGAGTACCCTCCTGTGCAGTGAGTCGAGCCATCGAGGAGACGACGCATGAACTGTATTGTATAATAGTTTGCATATTTTATATATGTCAAATAATTTGTCAGTGTTTATGCGTTACAGTGGATATATTTTGAAAAGGAACTACTGCTTTACTACTTTATGTCCAAATTTTAGCTTTTTATAAAACTGTGTATGGAATTGGAAGAAGTTTTGAATGTTTTAAGATTTGGAAATGAATAAAATGTATAATAGTATATTATTGTGTTTGATCGGGTCAGGATCTATAGAAACCTAAAACCAAGTTGAAAATTCAAGATTAGAAGTGTTTTAAATGCTTATGCAGATATTTGTAAATTTGGGAAAGTCCGAAAAACAGAGGAAACTCTGGCCGATTTTTTTGAAAAATCTAAGTGTTTGAAAAAAAAAAAGAAAAAAAAAATTTTACCACTTCGCTTCCGCATTATTTTCTAAAGATATGTTAAGGATTATAAAGGGGTTCGCTCCATGGATTTTATTTGATGGTTTTGAGGAAAAGTTTCTATATCCATTGGAGTTCCGGGAGGTCCCCTCGGGTTCATGAGGTTAATCCGGGTCGGGATCCTTCAACGACTAGCTCAGTTGGTAGTGAGAGTGATCCCCATTACTATAAGAGTCCCTTTGCGCATGGGTTCGAGCTCTCACGGAGGCGAAAGAAAAGGCCAATTGGGACCTGGCGTAACAGTACCTATGAGTGGGCTCAACTGAAGGGCACTGAGGGTCACGAAGTGTGGACCCCACGCAACCGGTGGGTAGGGCTGCTTGGCAATTGAGTGTTGATTTATGGATTAAATGGTGTTTTGGTATGTATAGGGCCGGAAATGGCCGTGAAACCCGGGTTCACTAAGTGAACCGATGTTTTGTGATTTTTTGGGAATAGTAAATGAGGGTTTCACTATTCCCGAAATAGTGTTCTCAAAATTATATTTTTGTGAAAATATGTGTTTGGCCAAGTGATTTAAATTAAATTGCCCGTGTTTGATCATTAGCCCAAGTGAGCTAATTTTGGTGTTTGATATGATAATTACATAACATGTTTGTGTGATTAAATTTTTATGTGGATATATTCGTGTTTATATATTTGCATGTGATTAGACTGTATTGGAATTGGCACACATGCATTCCACATATGCACCTGAACATCCTAGGACTATAGGAGTTAGGTATGAGATGAGTCTAGAGAAATGGTCTGAGGGTAGTCTAAAATATTTATTATCTGGAGGGTAGTCCACAAACCAAAAATATCAATCAGGCCGGAGCGGCCCAATTGATATTCATCGGAGGGTAGTCCACAAACAATTAATATATCAATCGTCGGAGCGGCCCAATTGATATATTATTTGTTTGTGGACTACCCTCCGATGTATATATATCAATTTGTCACAAAAATTCATTTATTTCAAGAAGGTTCTAGGCTCTCTTGTTCATTTCAGTATCCAACTCCCTAAGGTCATAGTTCATAACCTTAGCATTCACCCTTTTCCTAAGTACGCATTACACCATGCATTTCTAAGTAAACTACCGCAATCACTATTTCAAATGGTAGTTAATCCACACAAGATTCTAAGGCATAAAACACAAATGTAGACACTAATCATACACATAACTCAGTTGTATACGAGAATCAATTTTGCATTTAAAATATTGTTTTCAAATAAAATTTTATTTTTGAAAATTTTATTTTTCAAAATTTTGTCAAAATTTATTTGATTTTATTTCATTTTTGTTTAATTTAATAAATTTTTTTTTTTTAAAATTTTTGTGATGAACAGTGTTCATGAACCGGGCCACGAACAATGTCCAAAATTTGACTCAGAAAATACGTAGCCGACCTGGGCCAAAACGGTCAAGTGCACCGAGCACACCCGGCCAGCCCGCGCCCCGCGGCGCCCCCGCGCCCCTCGAGTGCCCCGCCGCCGCCCGCCGGCCGCGCCCCGGGCCGCGCCACGCCACGCGCCGGCCGCCTGCCAGCGCCCCGGCGCTGGGCGCCCGCCAGCTCACAAGGCGCCTGGGCCGGGCCAGAGCCAGGCTTCAGTGATCAGATGCAATACGTCCCCGCCCATTCCCTCGTCGGTCACAATACACTTTATCATGATATACTATCTCTCAAGCAGCCTGCTCACGTAATACAATTTCGTAATACAATTCCTCCCACTGCAATACAAACGTCCAAGCAGAATACACACAAAATTTTCCAAATTTCATTTTCTATCGTAATTCAATGCAACCTCTTGCACATAATTCTAGGCCGCAATACATCCAAATTTCTCCTTGCAATATAATTTCAGCCTTGCAATACAAAAACTTTCTTTCTCACAATTTAAATTGGGCAGTAACCCACTTTGAATGCATTTTTGAGTCCAAATGGGTCGGAATTTGGATTGACCTATTTTATGTTTGGAGAAGAAAAGCTAGTGAGAGAAGCTCACCTTCTCTATAATATTTACAGCCATCGGTGGCTCGGTTTCCTTCAGGCCAAGACTTAAAGTCGGAGTACTCATCGAGGGCAACGCGTGGACACCGAAATCAAGAATTTTCGTCAAAGATTCGAGTGGAACTTCGGGACACCGCGGGGCGCCTGCGACTATTTTTTTTCGCAAACTAATCACTCCGCCCCGCTTTAAAACTTTTTTTTTTTATGGTTTTGCCTATCCTTTAAGTTGAGAAATTGAAACACTGCCCAGTGCCATTGATACTAGATTAGTTACATGCATGATTAGTTCCATTGATACAATCTTTTTCTTCCACCTTTAGCTAGCCACACACTGTGCACATCAATTTTCTTTAATAACCTGAGAAACTGCATAACTCCCTTATCATGTAAACCTACCCTAGTTTCGTTAACCACCTGTAAAAGGTTTTGGTTCCCTAGAATAGAAGGCATGTGTCTTCCAAAATAAAAGAAGAGAAAAATAAAAAGAAAAGAAAAAGAAAAAGAAGAAAAGAAAAGAGAAAAGCGGCGACGCTTTACCTTGAAACCCGAGCACGGTCCGGGTGGGCTTAAGACGAAAGTCTTAGTAGCTCAGGCCCTAAGCCTTAGTTGGTCGGGAGCCACTCGACTCTAGTGCTCGCCATACATGGGTGGATTGGTGAGGTTTAGCGAGTCGAGGTAGCCGGGAATTTCAATCATTCGTAGAGTCCCGGGGTGAAACTCGAGGAGTTAGGTGGTCGAGATATCCTCATGACTTGGATGCCCTAAGCCTTAGCTTGGTTGGAGTCACCGGTGGGCCCCCTGCATGGACTTTGTGAGGTCGATTTTATTGCATCCCACGATACAAAAGAAATATGACAAAGAGTAGAAACTGCATTTATTTAGGCTGGTCAAGGTGCTAGGACTCTGGGCAAAGTAACTTCTGGTCGTGGGAGCAGCTTTGAAGAGTTATCGTTGAAAACTGATCACATAAACACTTAGATTTCGGTGGAAGTTTTAGGTCGATTCCCTTGGGATAGATACTCTTCTGAAACTTGGTCATGTATGGCATTTATTCTCCCAAGTCAGTTGGTTTGTGGCAGGCCCTAAATCATTCACACTGAGGGGAGGGCAGCCGTTTTACCCATACACTTTTGAAAATACCATCCCTTTCGTGATTAGCATAACTTATCTCGCTTCTTCCTTCTTTTTGTCATTGCTAAGGGACTAGCAATGTGTCTGGTTGGGGAGTGATTAGTGCCCAAATGTCATGTTTTGGGCTCCCGTTTATTGCAAAGTTTTGGAGAATTTTTGTGTACTAATCAACTTAAATAACCCAATTGATACACTAAGGTCCCAGCTATACTATTGATCATATTTTGTGGATATTTTTGTAGTTTTGCATTCCAAAATGCACCATTTTCTTCATGTCGATTCAAATACGATGAACCCGAGCCGAACTCGGCTTCAGAATATGTGCAACCGGGAAGGCAATTGGAGCTAAAATACGTATGAGAGAAAAGCAGAATTTTGCGGCAGTTGCGAAATTCGCAACTCCGTCACCCCCAGGTTGCCCCGTATGCTATGTCGACTACTTTTGACTGTATTTTATGGCTTTTACCAAAATGCCTTGATGCAATTTTTTGTTCTTTCATAATTTTATATAATTTCCTTGACTCTCAGCACTATATAAGCCTGGCCAAGCAATATGCAATGTGTAATTCTAGTTTATCAATAAAATTGGCGCTAAAGCTTTTAAATTTTCCCGCCTGCAGAATCCTTTCACTTTCTCTCCCTTTCTCAGATATTTTTCTCACCACAAACACCCTTTATGATGACAACTCAAGGGATGTTACTAAACCTCCTCATCCTTGAAGAGGAGAGCCATCGGTCAAAGGGTCGAGGTAATACATTGCCCTCTCGTTACCAACGCAGGCATCTATTATCATTTATGTTTCAGATCCCATACGTGGCTCAACTCGTGATGTACCCCCAGTGGTTAGTACTTCTGGCAAGCTTTTCAAGGCCAAGTGGAGCTACCACAGCAGATCCACCGATGCTCAATTTGTTGCCATTTGTTGTTTCCGCAGTTAGATCCAGTTTGATGGATCTAACCGCTAAACATTAATGGGCTACCGCAAATGATGTATACTAGGAAGGAAACTCGGGGTTCGGTTTTTATGTTCAAACCTAGATTCACTGAAATGACTATAGGTCATCCTCCCCAATGCGAGGAAAAGGATTCGAGGACATTGCAACTACCTGTAACCCTAAGCCCAAAGGGTCCGAAAACTTCAAGGAGTTCTTTTAAACTTTATTTCTCTGCAGTTACAGTTCTACCAGCCATCAACCTCACTGTTTTTACTAAAATCCCAAATCCAAAGTAGAAACACCAATTTCAATCAACTGTGACTCATTTAGCATGAAGAAAACCCATCCCTGAGTTCGACCTTAGGCCACTATACCGCAAAGAGCTCGCTTATGGCAATGTGAACCTAGATACAAATTTTGTTACCTCGTGCACCCTATCAGGCACGAATCAAAGCATGTGCAGAAAAGAGGATTTACAACTAAAAAAAATGCCAAATAAATGACCATAAAGTTCCCAAGTCAAAGTTTCTTTATGTCATGACTGGTCAGAAATGTCAAAGTCATATCATGGAGAAATCAAAAGAGCAGAGAGAATCCTAATAGGTAAGGCAATACAAGCAAGAAGCATCAATTTCCAGAATTACGGTTAATCCCGCCCATCTCTTCACTAGAGAAGTTAGAGTCAGCCCGAGGACTCTTCCGCTTCAGATGCTCAAGCCTGCCTTTACGGCCAATCTCTACTCCACCAAAGAGGTAAGCTTTTCCTTCTCCTTCTCCAATTCTTCAGTCAATACCCTGATACGCACTTTGTGAGCATCATGTTCAGTGTCGAGCTCACTCAACCGCTGGGTAGCTTGTTTCTTAGCAAGTTGGGCTTGCTCAAACTTTATCTTCTGTCCTTTTAAGGCATCCAATTTGGAGAAGATCTCCAGGTTTGATTTTAGAGCACGATCCAATGTAGGGAACATAGAAGAAGTTTGAGTTAAGGCCTCTGAAATGAATACCTAGACTAAGGCGCTTTGGAAACCGACATACAACATCGCTGTAGTTAAACAGAAGCATCCTTCTAGCGGTAAATATGAAAGTAGATCTGGGCTAAGAAAATGCTCATAGTAGAGCGAGTAGCAAACTTACATTTTTGAGTCACCATGAGGACGCACCGAGGACTTGTGATGGAAATGATCTAGTCCAAAAGACAAATCCGATAAATCTATCTCCGCCTATTTGAAAAGTCGAGATCGAAGTACTGAGAAATGGAAAGTATAAGGTAGGGAAAGATGAAAATGAAAGAGAAAGATAAATGTGAAGAACAAATCGGAGAGGGAGTAGATCGAGAAGCATGTGAATAGACCTTTTTCTATAAACCACCAAAATTTCTGTCACCACCGCCATAGAACAATTCAGTCCCTGACAACGGCGCCAAAAACTTGTTAACATTAACCAAATCAAACCCTTACTAAATACCAATTTCGCCATCGTCAGCTTCAGACGCTTCGCCCCTACAAAGGGTACCATAGACTTGATATTGATTGATTCTAATGCAGACTACAAAATTTGCAAACTTATCTTAACCTAACCACCAAGGGCTATTTAATCCTCAGTAGGAATGTCAAAAACATGTTGCTTACGAAAAATGGCAAGAAAATGTGTGACACCCCAAATCTCGGGGTTTTTTTTTTTTTCCCACAGGTAACCTTCAACAAGCTATAATAGCCTCATCTATGCATATTTACTTGTCACCTAATTATTAAGCAATGACATGACAAATCCTCTCATTCAAGACTTAGTAATTACAGAACTTGGGCAATGATCAATTTTTTTAGAAACTATGTAAGCACCAAATGCCATCCAAGGTGCATATATTAGATTATGACCGCAGAGCTTCCATGTAGTCCACTGTTAAGAAACTGACTCCCCTGACGAGAAGCATGGTCGTCCGGCTGGGCACAAATCGAGCCTATTCCCTCAGCCGAGCTCTGGCCAAGAGCCTGCCTAAGGAGGTTAGCTCAACCTCACAACAACTCATTCCCTTCTGAGCTCGGCCAGAAGAGCTCGCCCAGGCACAAAGAGGCCGCCCCGCGCAGGAGAGCTCGCCCGCCCCAAAGAGGCCGCCCATGCAAGAGATCTCAAGATCGCCCAAAGAATTCAGCTCACGCAGAGAGCTCAAAGACCAAGCCTCAAAGAGGTCGGCCTACGCAGAGAGCTTAGCACCGCCTTAAAGAGGCCGGCCTCATGCGGAGGAGCTCAAGACCAAGCCAAAGAGGTCACCGCGCAGAGAGCCCGCCCGACCAAAGAGGTCGCCCGCCCGCACAAGAGGTCAGCTCATGCAGAGAGCTCAGCCTCCCGACCAAAGATGCCGCCCCGCCCGCACAAGAGGTCAACTCATGCAGAGAGCCTGGCCCGACCAAAGAGGTCGCCTCAAATTTGCACAAGAGGTCCAAACATCCAAGAGCCCTCGCCTTAACCAAAGAGGTCGCCACTTCCGCACAAGAGGTCAACTCATGCAGGAGAGCTCACCTCTAACCAAAGAGGTCAGTTCAGCCCTGCACAAGAGGTCACCATGCAGAGCTCACTCATTCAAAGAGGTCGTGGCTTCTAAGAAGATGAGCTCGGCCACAGCTCATCCTCTCAATCTCTTCTCTGAGTAAAAGGCCATAATCTCGTCAGAGGTCCGATTCCAGGATTCGAAAGCCTACATCAAGCTTACTGATGGGGATACAATATACCAGAAGGAAACAGGGCCAAATTCCCTTTAATTACCAATAAAAAATCAGTCTTAAAGTTTGGCTAATTCATAGGATCAAAATAAAGCGACTTCCTATGATTCAGACGCAACCAAACATCCCCTCAAGACAAGATTATCACTTACCAAATTGTATTAAACATTACAATCTTAGTTTAATTACAATTTATTTACATCAAGTAAAAACTTTAACAACGGTTCAGTTTTAAACAAAACTGGCTTTCTACCCATAAAGTTTACAAAAGAACACAATAGTTTCATCTTAGATCTTCCTCTCAACTAAGACCTCAAGTGAAGTGCTCTCGGTGTACTCTCCAGTACTGAAAATATTTTTTCCCACAACTAGGGGGTGAGCTATGCCCAGTAGAGAAAGTCTCCTACAATAGCTACCTCACCTAAGTGCACATGCAATGGCATAATCCATAATCATTCACAATATTCATAAAATATGCATATCTCTATATGAATGTTTATGTCATGCCCAGTCCTCACTGACTCTCTCATACATGCAATTTGCCATGTATGAGAAAACCATTTCCAAACAAAGGTATTTGTTTTTAACCGTGACCTCCGATATAAATAAAGGACCGATCTGATAACTTATTTTAGCGGACAACCTCCGAGAGCATCACTGGGCCAACTCCGACATTGACATTTTATATGACAATCCGATATAATTTATTGGACAACCCTCCGAATCATCAAGTATCGGACAACCCTCCGACCCATTTTATTCATGCACCACTCCGACCACGCGATGACCCCGCTGCACATGCAATGATAATGTCACTACATTAACATCTCATGTTACATGCATGATGGGAACTACATGCAACACTCATAATACATGCTTCACACTACATCACGCTAATATATAACAAGCATGCATATATTAACATCATTTTCTCACACACCGCATGTTATTCAAACAAGCAATAACACAAAATCGGATTCACCCCAAACTCGTAAAACAACATGCATAGTACAAGACTCAAGATCATCTTGCCCGCATCCAAATCCACAAGATTAACACCGGGCCCGTAACTCAGCTCGAAACTACTGCACTCAGAACTTGCCCCTAACTAAATTACCACTTTATCAAATTATTCTTAAACCACTACTAATCGAAAGCAACTGTCATGACCATTTCAAATGGCTCTAAACAAAGACTAACCATAGCAGGAGAACCCTACCAAGTACGTGATCCGCTCACCGCGCAACTCCTCTATTTGTTAATCAGAGAACTGCTGGTTCTCTTTCCTTTCCGTCATTTCTTCTTCTTTCTTTCTTTTCTTTCTCTTTCTTTTCCTATTTTCTTTTCCCTTTTCTCTCTCCCCTTCTTTCCTAACAAGTTTGCTTTAGGTGGAGAATACTTATCTAGGTGTGTAACACCTCTTTCTCTCTCTCCTCATGACACATAGCATCCCAATATGTCATTCATGCCCACTTTCAATTACTATCCTCCTCATGCAAGATAGAAGTGTGACACTAAGCTCCACTCAAGGTGCCAAGTGTTCCTCGTGTGGCCACATGGAATACATCTTCATGCCATGTGTCACCCTCTATCTGTCAGCCGTTTGTCTCGAAACACATGCACCTAACCTTCTCGACTTGACGAATTGACTATGTACTTAGATTTCAAGCGAGACCGAACTCAACTAAGATGTCCGTCACATCCGAGACTTCCAGAGAAATTCCTGCCTAGCAACCCGTGTCTATCATTTTCACTTTATCCTGGCTCCCACATTCTTCTCCCTTAAAGAATTTCGTCCCGTAAATTAACACACATATACACAATCACATGCATATGTAACAAATTATTTAAATGCCAAATGACTAAACCATCGCACTGGCCTCAAAGAGGAAAGGATATCTGGTACGTATCACTATCTTCACGTTCCCATGTCAGCTCCTCCACTCCTCTCGTGGCTTCCACAACACTTCACTGAAATTTCGCCTTCATCCTCAAACCCGCCCTGGCTATCCATAACACGCACGTGTCCCTCCTCAAGGTCCCATCCATCAATCACAAGCTCGCCACCACTACATGAGCCTGGGGATTCCCGGAGTGCAATTTCTGAGCACAGACATGGAATACCCATGGACACCCGACAAACTCTACAGTAATGCTAATCGATATGCAATCGCTCTCACCTCTAGTATCTCTCGAAGGGTCCAATAAACTCGACGATACTTCCTCGCTTGGCCGAATCGACCACTCATCTTATAGCATCACCTTTAAGAAGACATGATCACCCGCCTCAAACTTCAGAGGTCGTCGCATTTCCAAGATAACTCTCTCTGGCTTGGCCCGAAATGTGAGAAGACAAGCTCAGATCGCACCCACTTTCCTGCGGGTGTCTCGAATCAAGTCGACCGTGGTGGAGTTCTCTCCCATCTCCGTCCAACAAATCTGAGATCGATACGCCTCCCATATAAGGCCTCATAGGTGCCATCTCAGACAGTCGATAATCGTTGTTGTGCGAATTCTACCAAGGGCAAATGCTCTTCCCGCCTACTCCTTGAATCCAGGGACGCATGCTCGCAAGATGTCCTCTAAACATGCATACTCCTTCCGACCACCATCTATCTCAGGATGAAAAGCTGCTCATCATCAATCAAGTATTCCTGGGCGGCTTCTCTGAAACTTCTTCCAAAGTGTGTTGTGAACTCCGGGATCTCGTCCGATAATGGCGGATACCGCACCTATAACCTAACACCAGATATACAAACAGAGAATTCTCCGTGCAGGCGGTCATCCGCACGGCCAGAAATGTGCCGACTTAGTGAGCCATTCCATTATGGGACCCACACCAAAGATCATGTCTACGATACTGTGGTAAGTGAGTCACAAAGTCCATCGTGACATGCCTCTACTTCCACTATACCTTCAATGGTCGAGGTTTAGTAGCTCTAAGTGGTTCTACTTACTACGTATTATGTGAGACACCGTCGAACAAAACTCCCAACGGTCTCTTCATCCCGCTCCACCGGGCGACGAAGATCTCGATACATCTTCATACACCTCGTATGTTAATCAAGGGAATGAGAGCAATGGAACTCCCGAGGATCTCCTCTCAAATCAGTCAACTAGTGGAACCACTTTCACTCTAGTCTCTCTAAACCGAAGACTACCATCCGCGGTGATGGTCCAAATTCTTTGCTCACCGTACCCGACCGCACCCTATCCCCGATGGACACCATCTCGTCCGCCTCAGACTCCGATCACTGCTCAACGCAGACTAGCTACTAAACTCCCAACGCACCCGAGCACGCCAGCCAGATTTTGCCAAACTCGTCTCCACAGCTCGAGCATCCGCCACTCCCGTGAAGCTTATACTAGCCAATGCTCCCGTGACTCTCCGATCGAGCACATCGCCACCACATTCGCTTAACAGATGGTAAATGAAAAGTGAAGTCGTATCCTTCTGTGAACTCCATCCATCTCCAAGTGCTCTCATATCAGGTCCCTGTGTGAAAATATATCAGACTTTTGTGGGTATGAGTACACCTCGAACTCCTCGCTGCAAGTAGCGGCGCTAAATCTTCAAGGCGAAGACTACGGCTGCCAACTCCATGTCATGTGTGGGGTAATTTGTGTCATGATTCTTCAACTGGCGAGAACCATAAGCCACTACTCCTTGACGCATCAAAACACATCCTACCCGTCTTGAAGCATCACAAGACACCGAGTACTCCCGGGTCCCCCTTTCCAGACTACTAGAATAGAGTCGGCGGAGCCTCCGTTTCAATTCCCGAATGCCCCACACGAGTCATTCCACTAAATCCCGACTCCTTCCTGGTCAATCTTAGCATAAAGCCAAGTAGCCTGAGAAATCTCAATGAACTCTATAATATCCATCCAATCCCAAGAATTACAGATCTCAAGACCGACTCTGGGCCTCCCAACTCATAACAACTCCCAACCTTCTCAAGGCTCCATCGACACACCTGCTCGATGACATGTCCCATAATTCACTCCGGGCAGTTTCAAAATTCACACTTGCCGACCTGCATACAACTCGATGGTCTCGTGGTCCTGGAGAATGTCCCTCAAGTGATCCTCATGATCCCTCCTCTGTCTCCCGCAGTAGATCAAGATATCATTCACGAAACTACCACAAACCGATCTAGATAGGGCTGGAAGACCCTATGCATGAGATCCATGAATGCCGCTGGTGCATTCAACCGAAGGGGCATCATCAGGAACTCGAAATGCCCATACCGCATTCTGAACGTTGTCTTAGGGATATCTGGTTTCCTAACTTCAACCGATGGTACCCTAAGTGAGATCTATCTGGGAGTACACCCGCGCCTCTCACCATCAAACAAATCATCAATCCCCAGAAAGGATACCGATTCTGGATCGTCACCCCGTTTCAACCGCTTGCAGCCACGATAGTCGAAGGGTTCCTATCCTCGCTTTCAAGAACAGAACTCGAGCGCCCAAGGTAGAAGTGCTCATTTAATGAAACCCGTCTCCAATAATCCTCAGATTCGATCTCTGAGTTCTCGCAACTCAACTCGGCGCCATCCTATGCTGGGTGGTCATAGAAATGGGGCGACGTACCAGTGGTGTAGTTCAACATTGGGGGCCCATCCACCTCCGGGAGGTAACCCTGAACCCGCCCGAAAAAACAACCTCAAACTCACATACCACCCGAGGCAGACTCAAACCCTCACTCGCCTCGTCCCTCTGCAGGCTTACTAGCCAACCTATTAACCGTCAGGCCACCTAGAGTCATATTAATTGGCCCGAGGTAAAGCATCATGCTTATCCCGAAGGGAAATACGAATACCATCCCGTAGGCAAGAACTTCCTACGACACAATCAATGACGACTCAAAGCCACAACTAATCCATGCTAAGAATGACATCAAAGTCCGATATGTCCATAACTAGAAGATCCACCGTGAGAATCCCAGAGATCTCTAACCTGGGCCAATCCCGACATATCCGATCAATCCTCACCCTAATTCCCTAGGAGAACTCACATGCAAATGGATTTTTCGAGGATTCAACCTTAAGCCCGTGATCATTCACACAAGACGCAGTAAATAAATGAATGAGATACACCGGGACCAACAATAATTTCGCCCATGTGCGCGAGTAGAAACACACTTCAGATAACCGCACTGATCCAGGGTCTGTCAGTGGTGCAACTGTAAACACGCCTGGTCCCCGAAGTCCCTACTGGTCTCGCTCGACTCGACTCCATGCTTCGGCCTCTGCGGCCTATTCATAAACAACCTACCTTGTCGACCAAAGTGGGATCGATATTCTCTGTTCCCCTGGCCCATGCTAGGGTAAGAAGGAACATACTGTGGTTCGAAAGGTCTCATCATGATCGACCGAGGTGTCTTATGACTCGGATCCTCGCTCTAGCGGGCAATCCCGTTTCATGTCCACTGGCGGCAATGATAAATACGTCATCTGGCTCCGACCGCTAGGAGCCCCGATTCCGGCTTCGCCTCGAGCCACCCGCCTGCCTTGAACCCTCGCGCGACGTAAGTCCGCTTTCCTTGTGCCCGGCCTAACCTCCTTCCGCTTTATCACTAGCAATTTAATTATTTATTTATTTATTTTTCCGAACCCTAAGGTTAACTTCACCCTAGTGTTCAATACCTCCTATATAATTATCCACCAAGCATATAATTCACATAATATATCAAAGATACATCATGCAACAATTCATCGACGCACAATGGATGCATTGATCTAAACCCATGCCCATTTAGCCCAAAGTAATCGTGGCACCTAAATTTCGACACTTAACTCGCTACTGCTAGGCATCAAGCGCTCAACACTAGGTATTTATAAACCCAGCTCTGGAGCAATTGCCGTGACACCCCAAATTCCTGGGTTTTTTTTTCCACGCGAACCTTCAACAAACTATATAATAGCCTCATTCACGCATATTTACGTGTCACCAATTATTAAGCAATGACATGACAAATTCCTCTCATTCAATATTCTAGTAATTAGTGCACTTAAAGGCAATGATCAATTTTTTCTAACTATGTGAGCACCAAATTTCCATCCAAAGGCATTTGGTTAGATTCTAGACTAAGAGAGCTTCCATGTAGTCCAAGAATCGCCAAGAAACTGACTGAACGAGTTATGGTCAGTCCTAAGCTGGGCACAACCGAGTCTATCTAATTTAGAGTCTCTGCAAATGAGCCCAAACATGAAGTCACCAAATTTCATTAAAGCTCATTCCCTCACTGAAGCAGGCCATAAGAGCCTCAGCCTGCATTGAAGAGGCTGGGCCATGCAGAGAGCCATGAACAGAGGTCATCACAGAGATTCCTAAGATCATTCATCACGTATATCACATTTATCAGAATCACACAAGATATCATCATGCATATATGCTACTAATTAAAGAAATATTCGTATTATATAAGAAATATTTGTTATAGAGCTTAATTCACTTGATTAAGAGGCTAAGTTACTGATGGGATGAGTTGCTTACATTTACATTTCTACATCTCGAAGCAAAGTATTATAATCATTGTAGAGGTCATTTGAGTGATTCCCAGTTTATATTATTACTTATCGATGGGGATACACATACTAAGGAAACAGGCCAAATTTCCTTTACTACCAACAAAAAATCAGTCTTACTTTAGCTAATACAGGATCGAAATAAAGCGACTTCCTATGATTCGCACGCAACTAAACATCCTCAAGACAAGACATCGGCCTTACCTAATTGTGGCAAAAAACATACAATCTTAGTTTACCTCAGCTACAATTTATTTACATCACGTACAAAACTTTAGTCACGCCGCTTTTAACAAAACTCGGGTTTTCTACCCATAAATTTTACAAAAAAACACAATAAGCCATCTTAGATCTTCCTCTCAACTAAGACCTCATGAAGTGCCTTCTCTTGGTGTACCTCCAGCACCTGAAAATATTTTTTCCCACAACTAGTAGAGCTATGCCCAGTAGAGAAAGTCTCCTTACAAGAGCTTACCCCCACCTAAGTGCACATGCAATGGCATAATCCATAAAATCATTCACACACATTCATATAAAATATGCATATCTCTATATGAATGTTTATGCTACGCCTACCACGACTCTCATACATGCAATTCGCTATGTATGAGAAAACCATTTCCAAACAAAGGTATTTGTTTTTGAATCGTGGACAACCCTCCGATATAAATAGTGGATCTACTCCTAAGAATTTATTTTGTGGACAACCTCCGACATATATCAACTGGTCGACTCCGACGATTGATATTTTATATGGATAATCCCTCCATATAATTTATCGACAACCCGAATCACCTTATCGACAACCTCGAATACTCCATTTTGATTCATGCACTCACACCACCGCGATGACCCCGCATGCAATGATAATGTCATCGCAGAATATTCTATGTTACATGCATGATGGGAACTACATGCAACACCTTTGCAATACATGCTTCATTAACAATTACATCACGTTAATATATAACAAGCATGCATATATTAACATCATTTTCTCACACAATCTGAATGTTATTCAAACAAGCAATAACACACAAAAACTGGATCTCAATCTCCAAACTCAGAAAACAACATGCATAGTACACAACCAAGATCATCTTGCTCAGATCCCAAACTATAAGATAACACCAGCCTGTGAATCAAGTAGCTTGGAAACTACACCTTAAACCGGCCCCAACCAACAATTTCTATCGAAATTATTTTAAACCAGCCTTACCAATTCCAAGTAACTGGTCATGACTATTTCATGGCTCTTAAACAAAGACTAACCATAGTAGAGAGAACCCTCACCTTCGAAGTACATCCACACTGCAACTCCTCTCATTGCTGTTAATCGAGAATCACTGTCTTTCCTTTCCGTCATTCTTCTTCTTTCTTTTCTTTTTTCTTTTTCTTTCTTTCTCCTATTTTCTTTTTCCTTTTTCTCTCTCCCCTCTTTCCCCGAACAAGCTCGCTTTAGGTGGAGAATACTTCATCTAGGTGTAGAACACCCTCTTTCTCTCCTCATGACACATACATCCCACATGTCATTCATGCCCACTTTCCCACCACTATCCTCTCATGCAAGATATGCACACTTGGCTTCCACCCAAGTGCCAAGTGTCCTCTCTCCTCAGCCACACGCCACATCTTCATGCCACGTGTCACCCTCATCACCGCCGCTTTGTCTCGGAATACGTGCACCCAACCTTCTGTGATTTCACGAAATCTCACCATGTACTTAGATTTCGCGAGACGAACTCCAACCCAGATAGTCCAATGTCGCCATCCGAGATCTGAAATTCCCAAGCTCAGAACCCGCGGTCTATAATTTTACTTTATCCGGAGTCTCACAAAATGACTTCTAATATGATGTAATACTGTAAGTTCAGTATTGGTCTAGTTTTCTGCAAGTGCATAGGTCATGCAAATAATAAAGTGGATTTTTAAGTCTAAATATCATTCCCACGAGGATTAATTAGAAAATTTTAAAGATTAAATAACCTCACTACTAAGACTCTTACTATTTGAATTTCCAGGATAGATTTATCATCCTAAGTAAAAAGGAATCAAAAAAATAATAATGAAATCTCTAAAATACATTATTAAAGAGTTCACTAGACTGAAATACGTGGGAAGAAAAACAGTGTTGTGACCATCTCTTTGCAAGTCCCAAATAAGATAAAGTAATGGATATGAAACTTGGAATTGTCCAAGAGTAGACTAGTTTAGAAATGGATTTCTCCTAACTCTACACATTTCACTATCCAGATTACCACACTTCTATCTCTAGACAATGGGTCTGAAAAGCTACTGTAGGACGGTTCTTCTTTTAAGATCTCGACTATTTTTCCTTCTCACTACTACACCCATTTCAGACTGGAATTTTTTGCCCCCATGAACAAGATATGTCAAGCCCTCTCCAAAATAAAAGGTATCTAAGCCATCAATTAGACAAGAATTTCCTCTTCCTTGATTAGAATCTCAGCTAACGCGAGGTTGAAGTTATTCCTCTCATTTGAGGCGAAACCTCTTAGAATTAAGTTCCTAGATCAGTAAGTGGATTTTATGCCTCAACCACACACTTCTGTTATCACCCAGGAGGGAGCCTTGAAAGCAGAGGTTAGATCTTCACTAGTGATGTATCAAAGTAATCCCACAAGTGCATTAGTTCAAATAATTTAAGTGTAATTTTACCCACAAGCGCTCATTATTCCCGCAAATTTCCCAACTTCAGGTCACTTGCAGGGATCACGGAAATAAGAATAATGACACAACTCTTTTTGGGTACCAAACACTGATATTCAGAACAACTCAATGTAGGAGTAATACTAGTTAAATCACTCCAATGTTCTTACCCAAGACAACATTAATTAATACAAACAATAATCCTAACAAAACATTCTTCCCAGAGGGAGCTTAGCCTTTCAAATCTAGATTGCAAATCACAATGACTAGTTGATCAAACAAATTCATTTAGATTGCAATCAAAATTAAAGAAAGATGAATTCCAGAATAATTTCCAGATTTCATTCAAGTTCAGACATAAGTGAAATCTGATTTACATGAATACCAACTCAAAATTCCAATTCATATCACTACTCTAATCCTAAATAGAAACTAAATCTAGAAACAACTAAAGAAAAAGTAAAAAAATAAAGAAAAATATATACAATGAGATATCAGCTTCCCAAAAAGAACAAAGACTCATGAAAGCCGCTTCAGTCAAGGACTACTCCCGTGAGCTTCTATTTATATACCAGTCTTCAGTTCCAAAAGAGGCTAAAATCATGACTCGAAAGCCCATAATCGATGCCCTAAATTAAGAGTCGGTTCGGGTGGATGTCGTGATGATGTCGCGACATCGGGGGCTGTCAATGTCGTGGGTCATGAACAGGTCGCGACATTGACAACTGCTAGGGCACTCTCGCCTAAAGGATAAGTCAATGTCGTGATGATGTCCTCGACATGTAGACACGTTGTATTTCCCATCGTCGATATCGCGACATTGTTTCCTTCTTGTGTTGCAACATTCAGATGATGTTTGACATCGCTGCGGATGTCAAGAACATAGTCGATCATGCCCTTGCTTCGTATTACTTAGCCTTGATTTCATGTCGCTGACATTGCTATAAGTCATCTTTTGATGTCGCGACATTCTTTCTTCTCGCTCCTTGCTTCTGGGTTTATTTCTAATGTCGTACATAGCATACTACCGCTCGCTTCATTTCTAACCGATGTCGCGACATTGCCGTATCTAATGCTGCAACATTGATTAGTTAAGTCTATCAGGGGATCACCTTCGTGCTTATGTTGCAACACTATTGTGATGTCAGACATCGACTGGTTTCATCTAACCGCTTGACCCAATTGTCGCGACATTACTGATCTGATGTTGTGATACTGAGTCGATGTCGCGACATAGCTTACTAATGCTTTTGCTCTTACATTTTTACTTCTAATGTCGCGACATTGAATTTTGTTGCTCTGAAGTCCTTTGTTGATGTTTTTGTGTGATGTCGCGACATTTATTTTGTGTCGCGGCATTTGACTTATCTCATCACTAAGGCTGCTTTGATTGAATGTCGCGACATTACATATCCGATGTCACGACATTAGATGTTTATGTCACGCCCCCCCTGACCCGACCCGACCCGACGGCCAGACCTGACCTGTGATTTATGACCACTAAATCCATTTATCTATAAAACACATTTCATATACTTCTTTTCACGGGATATTTAATATCCATTTAAATAATATTTATGTATGTATGAAAATACATCCTCATTACTAATACGCATAATATATATAAAAATATACATCAATCATGGTAGAGAGCCCATCATTTCGCTTCAATTCTACATTTATACAAGACAACATTTCTCGTCTTTTAAATCATTTACAAAACATTGTAGTTCATGTCTAAACGTAAGTCAAAATATACTCTTCCCATGAAGATTTATACATCTTTGTTTGCAATGCAAAACAATTACATGATTTTTTTTTTTGAAATGAAATGTATGCATGAGACGAAACATTTACTTATACTTCGCATGATTCGACGATGACTCCGCCCACTGCCCTGATCTCACTCTGATTCAATCGATACCTACGCGTGATAAAACAACGCGCTAAGCATTTTCATGCATAGTGGTTCTATGCATTTCTATCCTCATATCAAACACAAAATATGTATCTTTTCGAAAACAATATTTTGACACATTTTCAATGGTCAATGCAATAAACAATATATGTGTAAATATATATATATTAATTTTTCATTCAAAACTCAAATTATGCATTTCACACATTTACTTATAAGTTTACCCTTAAACGAATTTAACTATGAGACTTGTGCATAGGATAATGTAATCACCTAAGACCTGCCTCCCCGGGTCAGTAGCCGGTAAAAAAAAATTAATAACACAAAGATCGGCCTGGCTGGTCAGCTGGACCGTTATTTACAAATTCATTTGTACACTACTCGATACTGTCTGGCCACACAGATCAAGATGCCACTATAAATCATTTCGTCAAAGACGCTTACATTGACCCCATTGTTATACTCAGTCTATCCTTAACTCCAAATATGATGATAATATTCCTCTTAAGGGCATTAATATTTGAAATATAGTAAATTACAATATTGTATATACATATATACCCCAATAAACATATTTTGACGCTCATGCAGTTTTCATGGCAATTTGCAATCAATTTCCCAACCACTAAAGACTAATTTGTTTATGGTTAAAAACAAAGCACACATGCAATTTTCCCATGTAAATCATTTCTGTTTTTTACAAATCCAATACAAAGCTGCAATAAGAAAAGAAATGAGAAGAACAAGCCAAAAAAGTTGTCTCTCCTTGACTCCTGTCCTTGGAATGCCGATCTTACTCAGGTTTCCTCATCACCAACCTCTAATCCATTTACAAATGTGAGAAAATATCAATCGTGCATGCTAGTGTTTTTAGTTAGGTTGATTTCACCAATACGCCTTCACTTGTAAAATTTTCCGGGAACAAATAAGCCATATTTTACCCAACTCCTTTCACCATTATTCCTCTTATAAATCTATTTTATTCGTAAATTGAACCATCCAATTCAGAGCACCAAACTCAAGATATGTCTTCTAAACAAACTGACTACTATATTTTCAAAACAGAATCATAATTTCCCTATAAACAGAGCTCCCCTTAGACGAATTTTTGGGTACAATGGGGTCCAAATTTGAATAAAACTATTTCAAGGAAATTTGTTTTCCTAGAAGTCTAGTTTACCCAGAAATTTGAATCACTCAATTTGGATGAGTGAAACTCAACTTATGGCCTAAATATCAAAACTGTACCAAAACACCAAAATTGTACCCAACCATAACCAAAATTTGCTCGAAAACAAAGCTTCACTTTAACGTATTTCTAAGTCAAACGGGGTCCAAATTTGAATACACTTATTTCAAGGAAATTTGTTATACTAGAAGTCTAGTTTACCCTAATTTGAATCTAATTTGATTAGTAATGGCCAAAACAAAAACATGGGTTTTGGAAAATTTTGACAGCATCTCCCCTAAAACCCCAACATTTCCTTTATACAAAAATTCCTCAAAACCAATCCTAATCAAAGCAAAAAGGCTGCTTGAACTCTAACTCAAACATATATATATACAAAAGTAGGGTTTTACCAAACCCAAACACAATCAAAGAGGGAGTTAGGAGGGTTTCTAACCTTGATCTCTCGATCTTCACTAAATTTTCTTATTCCTTCCTTCTTCCTTTCTTGGATCACAGAGAACCTTGAACAAAATGGAGAATCAAACCAAATTTGGCTTCATCCCACAAGTACCGTGAGGCCTTAAGCTCTCCTCCTAAACCAAAAAGTGTTCTTCCCCTTACAAGATAAGATTTGGTCTTATCTCCTTTTCATGTACAAGGCCATGTTCGCCAAAGGCATTTTTTGAACAATTTATTTACATTAAATCCTTCATTTCTATTTCATTTGCACAACAACTTATCACATTTCTACTTTGGCATATACTCTTCTTCATTTATGACCTTTAGGTCCTCATTTGACAATTATTATTATTAATTTTTTTTTCACTTAGCATTTAAATTCTGAAAAATTCAAATTTAACTTATGTTATACCCTAAACATATCATTAAACTACTAGGGGTTAATTTAAAAGTACTAATCCACTATGCGAATTCTCACTTTAAAAACCTCTATTTTTATCACTTAAAACCAATAAAATAAAAATTTATAATAGCAGAAAATGTTATAAAGTAAAATAATAAAACGAAAAGACTATTTTTGGGATGTTACAATTTAGGTCTCCAGTGTTCAAGCTTTGGCTAATGTCGCGACATTTCTGATCCGATGTCGCGACATTCAAATGATTCAGTCTTTTCCTCTGCAAGCAATGTCATAGCCATGTTGTTATGATGTCGCGACATTGATGGTCACATAATTTGATCGCTAGAGTTGCTTATGATGTCGCGGTACGTTGTATCTTTTCTTTCCTTCTTTAGCTAATGTCATGACATAGCCATAATTTCAAAACTTTCTCACATAATGTTGCGAAGACCAAACTCCGTCGGCGATGTTGCGATACGGCCCTTTCTTTGCCCCATGCTGATTTCTACTCCTTTTTATGCTAATTTTTGCTCCTTTATGCCGAATCTACTTTATTTTCTTTAAGTTTATGCAAAACGTAAAATTCTGGGGTGAAAGCTCCTAATTTCGCATTAAACTAAACTTTTAAGCTTGAAATATACTAGAAAAATGGACTTAAAAATATATGAGTTTTAGACTAATCAAACTCCCCGAACTTAAAGTTTTGCTTTTCCTCAAGCAAAGAAAAGGATATTTGTTTGTCCTCAAACAATAAAAATCAATTTTTGAGGTCATTTTTCAATTAACTCGTTTTTTTAAATCAGATCAGCGTTTAGGCCTTAGTAGAATTTTTAGTTGTGACATCAACTCTAATTAAGCTTCATTTTCATAATCCTAAAAAATTTCAATTTAAATCATTCAATACAACATGTAATTCATAGTTAATAAACAGATACAGTTCTTGGCTATGTAAGTGAGTGTTGGTCTTCCCTTTATAACTGATTTGCAGATTAGGTAGCTTTATAAGAGTTACTTTGCAGAGTGACATTCTTTTAGAGTAATTTAAGTCCCATAGGCTTGTTGGTCATATTATTCTCCACTAATGTAGACATAACACACCCCTAAGAATCAAATAGGTCTTTGAGTCAGAATGCATGGTAGGGTACTTGGTAGATAACTTGATATTTTGTGCTCAAGTTTTCTACCCAAATCGCATTCATTTCTCAACTTCGTCATTTCACTCGTTACTCCTATTTTTCTGGAGCAAACTAACCTTTCAAGTATCCTCAAACCAGATCTGGTTCATTTTGCTGCATTTCCTCCTCTGTAGCTTATTGTTGTTTTTATTTTATTTTCCATTGTTATTTTCAATTCGGCTCTAGAAGCCTATTTTTGTAAAATCTCCTCCACTACATTTCCTATAACTTTGTCAAGGTTTGGAGAGTTCGGATTTGACATGGTCTGGATTTTTTGTGAGATTTTAAGGAGGTTAGGGTTTGAAAGCTTGAGAAATTTGATGTGACAATGAAATTTTTTCAAAGTATTCCTTTTATAGGTGGTTTGCCCTAACTGTGATGTCGCGACATTGATGTTATGGTGTCGCGACATCGACTTCATACCCTAAATGTATCATTACAATGTCACAACATTGTTCTTTCGATGTCGCGACATTGACTTGATGTCACAATCGGTGTCAGGTGATGTCGCGACATTGTTCGCATTTTAATCGCTTTTCCGATGTCGCGACATTGAAATTGTAATGTCATGACATTGACTCGATGTCACATCGCTTTCCAAGGTCAGTCTTGGTGTTGCTCTGCATCTCGCAATGCTGCGACATTGACTCACTGCGGTTTCAGATATTTGCAATGTCACGACATTTGAAATTTGATGTCGCGACATTTAGGCAATGTCGCGATAATGTCGCGGCATTGGGGAAACTTTTGAAACTGGTGTCACGACATTACTGTTGATGTCGCGACATTGAGTGGGAGTTTAGCCTTTTATGAAGAAAATTTGTACCTATTTTCCCTTTTTGCTTTCTACAATTCTAATTCATAAGCCATAATATAAGTCTAGAGATGTTTAAGAACTCAATTCAAACATGAACAAGAATAATTTAGATTTTCAATTCAATCAATTAAGCACTGATTCATGGTATTGCAGAAATTTCCACACAACTATTCAACAAAGGACAATCAAGCTACTAAGCGATTTTCTAACTCAGATAAATCAAACTCCCCCAAACTTAGTCATGCATCATTTCTAAAGAATAAGAGTTAGAAGTAAACTCCCCTTTGTAGCAAACTCGCATAATTCATTCGTCGAGATGCTTTAAAATGTGCACCTTCATATATCCTTGTAGCTTTTCTTATCCAGTTCGAAGATTGTAATTAAATAAATGGTAAATAATTTCTAACAAAACTAAACTACTTCTACACTATTTAAACACACAAAATTTTAACAAAACTGCTAACTATGAATAATAAAAAAATCATTGCTAGCTGCTCATGTTTTATGTCTTGTAGACATTTGTCAGCAATGGTTCTTTCTCATTTCAAGAATTCTATCCATCTCTTCAAATCTAGGACTCTTCCTCATTCGACTCCTAAGTAGTTTTTTCAGTCTCTCGACCATTCACTTTAAACTCATCTCCGTGAATTGGTTTTGGCAGCATTGCCCCAAAGTAATCGAGAACTACTGTATATGGACCACTCCACCTTGATTTGAGTTTTCTTAGAAAAAGTTTTAGCCTGGAATTATACAGTGGGACCAGCTCTCTTACTCTAAACTCTTTTCTCAGAATCTTCTGATCATTCCGCTTTTTTGTCTTATCTTTGTAGATTCTAGCATTATCATAGGCTTAATTTCGCTCTTCCAACATTCAATCGAGAAGTCTCTTTCTTTTTACAAACTTGGAAATCAAAGTTTAGCTTTTTTATCGCTCATCATTATACCTGTTCCAAAGGTGATGACAATGCTTCCATGCACAAATTAACTGTATGGGGGACATTCCAATAAGGGATTTATAAGCAGCCTATAAGCCCACAATGCATCTTCCAACTGATGACTTTCAATCTTTCGCTAGCATCGGGATCGTCTTTTCAAGAATATTCTTTATTTCTCATTAGATATCTCAAATTTGCTCATTTGATCGAGGGGTGATAAGCCAAACACATAACATGCCCGACTTCATACTCGCTTCATAAGTTTTCAGAACAATTGCTTGGAAAAAATGTGGTTTCCCTCATCACTTATAATAGTTCTAGGCGCTCCAAATTTGTTCAAGATGTTTCTTTGAATAAACCCCACAACTCGTATCACATCAGCTCTAGGGAAGGTTATGACTTCACCCATTCGATACATAATACACTATTAGGGAGAATGTATAAGTTTCAAATGAAGGAAAGGTCCCATGAACTTTATCCCCCCATACATAAAAACCTAAACCACCATAATTCCTCAGAGGCATATCATTCGCAGAGGCATCTCATTTCTTCTATTGATGTTGCTCATTCTCTAACATCTGTCACAATATTTGACCTATTCATAATAGCCTCTAAATAAAGTTGGCCAATAAAAACCTGATTGAAGAATTTTTTAGGTTGTTCTATCTCCTACAAAGTGTCCTCCATATGGTGATGAATGACATTTATCCACAATTCACTGTTTTACTTCGTACACATCTTTCTAATAACTTCATCCCATATATAAAGCCTAGCATCGCTTCAACTTTCTTTCTCACGGTAGCTGAATTCTGGTGGCATAATTCCACAAGGCAAAAAATTTACAATATCAGCATACCATGGTGTTTGAACTAATACTTGAAAAAGCTGTTCATCAAGGAAATTTTCTTCAATTTTTGTCCCTCTTTCCTCTTCAATAGGCTTTTCCATTCTTGACAAGTGATCAAGTATCATACACACAATTCTGTCCGTTATTTCAGATCACCGCAATGTGACCCACCCGACAGTCTCTGCTTGAAGATCTTCGCCATTAGATATGTAATTGTCGATGATTAGTGTGTATGATGACACAGACCTTTAATATATATGGTCTAACTTTTCGCAAGCAAAAACCATCACAAGATCTCATTCTCTATGGTAGAGTAGTTCTGCTGCCTCATTGAAGGTTTTGCATAAGTATATGGTCTGAAAATTTTCCTCGTTTCTTTGTCCCAAAACTGCTCCCATTGCATAATCACTGGCATCACACATGATTTCAAACTCTTTGTTCTAGTCTAGTGTTGCCATGATGGGAGCTATAACCAATCTAGATTTTATTTCTTTAAATGCAGACAAGCAAGAGTTATCAAATTCGAATCCGGTGTCCTTCTTTAGCAGTCTGCATAATGGTCTAGAGATTTTTAAAGTTTTTGATAAATCTTCTATAAAATCCAGCATGTCCCATAAAACTTCTGATTCCCTTCACTGTTGTAGGTGGCAGTAGTGTTTCGATTATAGAAACCTTAGCTTGGTCAACTTCCAGCCCAACTATCGAAATTTTGTGTCCCAAGACAATTCCTTCTGTTACCATGAAATGAAATTTTTCCCAATTCAGAGCTAAATTCTTGTCTTAGTACCTCTATAGTACAGTCTCTAGATTTTTAAGGCAATGCTCAAAACTGGATCCATACACTGAGAATTCATCCATAAAAATTTCTATAGCCTCTTCCACAAATCAGAGAATATGAACATCATACACCTTTGGAAGGTGGCAAGAGCATTACATATCCTAAATGGCATCCTTCTAAAAGCAAAGGTGTCATATGGACATGTAAAAGTAGTTTTCTCTTGGTCCTCAAGGGCTATGGCGATTTGATTATAACCTAAATACCCATTAAGAAAACATAAATGGGGGTGTCCTGCTAACCTGTCCAACATTTCGTCAATGAAAGGTAGAGGATAATGATCCTTTCTTGTAGCAATATTCAATTTTCTGTAGTCTATACACACCCTCCATCCTATCATAGTTCTTGTTGGAATTAATTCATTCTTCCCATTTCTCTGAGCAATAGCTGAATCCACCCTTCTTAGAACCACAAGAGCTGGCTAACTAAGGGATATATGATATTGCATAAATAAAGCCAGCATTTAGCCATTTCAGTACATCTTTTCTGACAACTTCTTTCATAACTGGATTCAGCCTCCTCTAATGTTTTATTGAAGTCTTCGCATTTTCCTCCAAGAATATTTTATGCATACATATGGAAGGACTTATTCCTTTTAAATCATCCATAGACCAAGAAATGGTTTCCTTTATACTTCTTGAGAATTTTCGCCAGCTTCGTTTCAGGCTCACAAGTCAACTGATATAATTATTGGTTTAGATTTTCCAACTTCAAGAAAGGCATACTTCAAATGTTCAGGTAATTCATTTAGAATTAAACCCTCTGAGCTTGTGTTTACTTCTGAAACCTTCCCTTCATAACTACTTGATTTTTCTACACTGCTTTCATTAAGACTGAGTACTGCCTCTTGCACCCAAAATTGGAGTTCGGGAATTCAACATCAAGATACTCAAGATACTGAAATTGTTCTATCACATTCATCAACTCTCGATCTTATAGTCATTTATCGCCGTAACTCGATGGGAACTTTTGTTTCTATAATCTTACAATCAGTATTATCGAATTCTAGTTGTTTCAAACTTTGATTGGGATTGAAGTGCACTGCACATCTCCAACCCTTAGAGTAAGCTCTCATTTCTTTACATCTATCAAAGCTGCTTCTGTAGCAAGGAAAGGTCTTCCTAGCAGCAGTGGGACTTGTTTGTCTTCTTCAATATCAATCACCACAAAGTCCATTGGAAAAATGAACTTTCCCACTTTGATAAGCACATCCTCAAGAATACCCTTAGCTCAGCTGTTGGGCCCTTATTCACCATCCAGGTCATGCAATGTGGGAGTAAGCTCCCAAACTTTGTCTGACTACAGATAAGTAGCATCAAGTCGATGTCGGGTCTTAATCACACAATGTCTTCCCATTTCCGCACTTCCTATGGAAAGGAATAAGCGAAGTCACTGATTCCGCATTTCACTAGTAAAGTCCTTCGAATTAACCGCCTACAAAGTCATTAGGCTCACTACTTTACCAAATTTTCCTTTTTCGTCAAGATATCCTTCATGAATTTAGCATACGAGGCATTTAAGTCGTTGCCTTTGAAAAAAGGGATGTTAATATCTATTTTCTTGAACGTGTTCAAGAATTTAGAGAATTGCTCTTCTAACTTAGCTTTCTGTAGCCTCTAAGGGAATGGGATTAGAGGCTTGTAAGCTTGAACCTCTTCTTTATTTCGAGACGCCCTCTTAAACTCGGGCCGCTTTGGCTGCACCTTACTGCTCTCTTTCGCAATCTCCGAATTGTACGCTTTATTTCTTCTCCAATTTTTGTATGTTTTTCTTCCTCAGTCTTCTTTTCATTTTCTCGCCTCCCTACCACCTCAGTATCACCGCTACAGCGCCTTTAGGATTTTTCTTAAGATCACTGAAAGGCATCCTTTGACCGGTTCTCAGATTTAAGCAGGGGCCAACCGCCTCTACTTGTGTCTCCGCATTTTCAGAGGCATTTTGTTGGCCTCAACACAAGCCAGGTTTACTCGAATGCCGCTAGCTCAACAAACTTTTTGTTCATGCATATTTCTTAGCACCTTTTGTTTTCTCCCATAAAGCGTATCATCTCGTTTTTCAAAAGACTCAGTCTCGCCCCGATTCTCAACCCTTTAGCTACTATCCTACTATTGTCCTTGGAAACCATGTTGACCATGCTACTGCTGATAATTCTGCATAGGTCTCCGTCCTTAATGTGTCAAGTAGTCCATACGAGAACTTCTACGGTTTCGCAGCTGAAATCGGAAGATTTATGTCATTTAAAGTTGTAACTCCTATTGCCATCGATAAACCGGAATCTCTCCCATCGATAAGGACCATTCCTGAGCAAGTCCTTCATCATCCAAAACTCTGCTGATCTTCCACTGCTCCATAAACTAGATGACGCATCGGTCGCTTCTTCCCCGCATGCTAACTTCTGTTCATCGCGCCCGCTTTGGCTCTATATCGACATTTTGTTTAGCTCTATCACACTACCTTCTCTCACCTCTACTACTACTCCATGAAGTCCTCGCATGGAGCCTCAGAGTTGCTCTTCGCTAGATCTTATATTAATTGGTTTGCTCTTCAACACTTCTCTTAAATGCCCACAACAGCTGCATCTATGATCCCTTTCGATGTAGTCTCATGGCATGGTAGAAAATGTCCATCCGTGTGATCTGATCAATCCCATGCATTGGACATCTCTTAAGCAGCTTCTTATACCTTTTCCAGGCATTATAGAGACTTTCATCTTCACCTTGCTTGAATATAATGATTTCTCCTCTCCTCTCTAAAGTGAGAGCATGAGGGAAAAATCTACCTATGAATGCTTCAACTAGCTCATCCCCAAGTACTCACTTAACTATAGAAGTGATTCAACCAACTTGTTGTTGTATCCTCTTTTAAAGAGAAAGGAACAACTGCAACTTAATCACATCAGGTCTCACCCCATTCAACTTCACAGTGTTAGCCATTCTAAGAAATCTACCCATGTGCTCATTGGGGTCTTCATTAGGATGACTAGTAAATCGATTCTGTTAGACCATGGTGATTAATGCGTGACTTAAGTCAAAATTGCTCATTTAATTGCAGTTGCATGACTCCAAGTATCAATCATCTCTTATAATCGGTTTCCAAAAATCTTCCATAGTTCTTTCCTCGAGGTCGGTCATCCTCAACCGAATGTGCTATTATATCTCTCACTACTCGCCATAACCACGCTTCAAAGAAATATGACTTCTTCGTGTTTCTGTCCTTTCCACCTTGTCCAATGGTACCACCTTGATTCTGTTTTTATGCATGTGAGGATTTCCTGAAATGGAAACACACTAAGACAAAATAAGATCAAGACATGCAAATATATTAGACGTGTTTTCATTAAAGATCAAGAGGTTGATTCACTTCCACGCAGCTTAAAACTATTTTTGAAATTTTTTTATAAAGTAAAAAGAAAATATCTAAACTAGCAATTTCCTTTGTAAGAATATTAATCTTTAAAACACTATTTTCATTTAAATCCCCTAAGAACTCGTGCCAAAAAACTTGGATCGACCTTTCTATATACCACCCAAATTTTGTCACCACTCACTACGTAACTATTCACCCCAAGCAATGGCGCTAAAAACTTGTTAACATTCGACCAAATCAAACCCTTACTATATACCAAATTTCTGCTACTACTGCCTAGGACTCTTCAGTCCCCTACAGTGGTACCACAAACTTGATATTGATTGATTCTTAATGTAGACCAGAAAATTGCAACCAGATTCTAACCTAACCACCAAGGGCTATTCAATCCTCAACAGGAATGTCAAAAAACTTCAGTACAAAAATGACAAGAAAATGATTTCTAATATGATGTAATACTATAAATTTAGTATTGGTCTAGTTTTGTGCAAAGTGCACAGGTCATACAAGTAATAAAGTGGATTTAAGTCCGCATATCATTCCCACGGTGATTGATTAGAAAAACTTAAAGATTAACTACCTCACTACTAAAGATCCTTACTATTTGAATTTCAAAATTTCTAAGATAGATTTATCTTCCTAAGTAAAAAAGGAATAAAATAATAATGAAATTTCTAAAATATATGATTAGAGAGTTCACTGTAATTAAAATACATGGGAAGAAAAATGTTGGTTGTGGACCATCACTTTGCAAGTCCCAAATAAGATAAAGCAACGGATATGAAACTCGAATCGCTCAAGAGCACTAGTGTAGAAATGGATTTCCTCCTAACTCTACACTACTTCACCATCCGTATTACTACACTTCTCTATCTCTGCATTAAATTGGTCCGAGTGTTACTTTAGGATTTGTTCCTCTTTAAGATCTAATTATTTTTCCTTCTCAAGACTTCATGCCCATTTCTTGGGGACTGAAATCGTTTGGCTCCCCACATGTGATATGTCAAGCCCCTCCCAAAATAAAGGTATCTAAGCCACTAATTAGACAAGAATTTCCTCTTCCCTTGATTAGAATCTCAAAAATACAAGTTTGAAGTTATTCCTCTCATTTAAGGTGAAACCTCTGTAATTAAGTTGCTAGGATCATAGTGGATCTTATGCCCTACTACACACTTTGTTATCACCTAGGAGGAAGCCTCTCAGCAGAGGTTAGATCTTCACTAGTGGTGTATCAAAGTAATCCCAAAAGTGTGTTATTCAAATAATATTAGTGTACTCCAGCCACAAGTTGCATCAAGTATATTCTCAAGTAGTCTCAACTCTGTGTCACTCAGAGGGATTCCTGAAAATCAGAATAATGACACAGCTCTTTCTGAGTACCAAACATTGATATTCGTATCAACCTTCAATGTGGAGTACACTATTAAATTACTCCACTTTTTTACCCAAGACAACATTAACTAATACAAAACAATAACTTTGAACAAAACATTCTTCCTAAGAGGGAGCTTAGCCTTTCAAACTGGATTCAACCACAATGACTAGTCAGATCAAACAAATTCATTTAGATTGCAATCAAACCGAAGAAAGATGAATTCTAGAATAATTCTGCATTTCATTCAAGTTCATAAGTGAACCGATTTACATGAATACCTACTGTAAATTCAGCCTCGTATCACTACTCTAATCCTAAAAAGAAACTGAATCAAGAAACAACTAAAGAAAAAATAAAAAATAAAGAAAAATATATATAATGAGACTTTAGCTTTCCCAAAAAGCACAAAGACTTGATGAAAGCCACTGGGCCACGCACTACTCCTCAAGAGCTTCTATTTATATGCCTCAGTCTTAGCACTAAAAACTATGCAAAATCAACATCAAAAGCCTGTAATCAAGTAATCCTAGCCGTTGCTGTTCGGGTGATGCGTCGTGACGATGTCACGGACGGTGTAATAATTTCTTCTCCGATCCGAATCTTGGCCAAGGAGTCCGAACTGATCGGATGCTCGATACCGCTTTATTAAATTTTCTTTCAAAATACCAGGACTCGAATCTTTAGCTCCGACCTAAATGGCTGATCCGAACAGAGCCTATGCATTCGACCATTTTCATTTATCTTATCAAAACATTTTATTTATGTTACTTCATTTTAAAGTCTTCAATTACGCGGAAGCATTTCAAATGGTCGTCCCATAAACAATTACATTTATACAAACACATTTACATTAAGGCATCCTAATTTCTTCAAAAAGAAGTACAAACAATATTTCCGAAGTTTAACCCGTTTGATTACAAAATATCAATGTTCAAAAATGAGTCAGACATGTCTGCTGCCTAGGTATATACTTATACACCGCACGCTTTCTCTATGACTCTACGCTTCTTGTTCTTGGCCTTCTTTCCTGCTTGATTTACACCAAGCAAGATAGTTAAAACTACACGCTAAACATTTTCATGTTTAGTGGTTCTATACAGTTCTCTATCTAATACAACATGCTTGTCATTCTATTTCAATGGTTAATGCATAAACAATACATATGCTTATACATTTGTACATACTTTCATTTGCAAACATGCATTTTCAATGCAACAATTCCTTCACAACTAATTCATGAGATTTAAGCATATAATTACAAGGTGTATTTGGTTTACAATCTCATTTTCACCAAGTTTGTTATGTCAATGGACTATTTCAATTTATTTTCACGACGAATTCCGCTTAGTGAATCTTGTTTTGTTTTTCATTCAGTAATGTGCTTACCCATTTAGCAATTTCGGTTCATCATCATGACGAATGTCGATTGGTGCATCCCGCCAAGTGAGTCATTTAATAAATGTCATACATCATCATGACGGATGCCGATTGGTGCATCCCTCCAAGTGAGACATTTAGCAATATAATTCTTCCATCATGGCGGATGCCGATTGATATATCCCGCTAAGTGGGTCATTAACAATTCACTTCGATTCGTTAGGTCACAATATGACAATATCATTTTCAATTCAAATAAATGCACACAAGCAATTATTTGACTATTCATCCCAATTTATCTATTTCAATACATTATGCGATTTCAGATTTACCTTCAATTGACGTATGCATATTTCATACTATCATTTTACATTTACATAGTAAACTATCAATACATTTGAAGTAAGGATAGAGGTTCCAAATTATTGATCCCGCTGTCTCTCTTTCCGATTCTGATCTAGGTCAGGTTGTCGTCTTCACCTGTACCTAGTCAATTACAAATTCTCCACTCTTAGTGGTTAAACAAATAATCGTGTTAAACTTCGCTTCGCCGAGGCGGCGAGGTACGGTACGTTTTTCACTTAGTTTCATTCTTATTTGTATCCCCACTAGTCATTTATTAGGGTCCCTAAACAATCGGTGTACGAATACGGGGCTTAAAAGTGCATAGCATCTGAAATGGGGTTGAAGCATCGATCTGGTACCACTTGGTGATGCGAATGCCGTTACTCTTACCCGATGGAGTGCAGGGTGCCACTTTGAGTGATGCGGGTACCACTGTCTTACACCTGATAGATACAGGTGCCGCTCCTTGGTGCTGAAAATGGCGATTGCGCCATTCTCACCCGTTTTCTTCCATAAACCTCCTCGATTCATCCTATATAAAATCGACATGGAATCCACAGAAACAACTCCAAAAGTGGTTTAGCACCAATAAAACCCCTTTTTCTTCCCCCAAAATCAAAATCACAAAAGATGAAGTTAGGGTTTTGTTTTCTTACCTTAGTATCTTTAAATCTTCTCTTCCATGTTGCTTGGTCTCTTAGACGAGTAAGAGAAACAAATCCCACAAAAATCACTCCTTCTTGCAAACCACAGCTTTCTCCCCACTTTGCTCTCATTCTCTCCCCAGCGTGTTTGCTTTCGAAATGACGACTAATACTGAATTGGTCTTTTTAAATCCTATCTCCTCGAGGCCTTGTTTGACACGAAAATGCATTCTTTGACTTAAGTTTCTCTCTAATTGCTATATAGCCCATAAATCTCTCTAATTGCACTTCAATTTTTAGTATTCACACTTAGACCTACAAACTCATTTATATATGACCTTTAGGTCCTTATTTTACAATTCTTCCACTTTTGCCCTTTTTACACTTGGGTTAATTTAAGTTCATCAATTCTCATTTAGCATATAATATTTGCATTTGGCTCTTAGCCATATAATCATTTATTCAATATTCATTTAACAATTCCCGGAAAATACCCAAGTTGACTCAATTTATACCCGAAATATATAATAATTTTTATTATAAAATTCTAGGGTATTTTTGGGGCGTTACATCGGGGTTGTCAATGTCGTGGGTTGCAGCTAGTGTCCGCGACATTGTGTCTGACAATTCTTGGACGATGATAAGTCCATGTCGTGATGATGTCGTGACATAGAGATACAGTGTTGTATTTTAATTCCGATGTCGCGACATTGCCTTTCTTGTGTTGTGACACTTAGCTGATGTTGCGACACTGCTGTGATGTCGCGACATAGTTGACTGATGCCCTTGCTTTCTTACATACTTGCCTTGATGTCACGACATTGCTATAATTCATCTTTTGATGTCGCAAAATTTTGTCTTCTGCTCCTCTTTGTTTAAGCCATTTCTAATGTCGCGACATAGCATACTAGCTCTTATGTTCTTGAATTGATGTCGCGACATTGATGATCTAATGTTGCAACAACAACGTCCCGGTTAAGTTCATTGATCACGCTTGGTGATGTCGCGACATTGTTGTGATGTTGCGACATTGGTGCAGTTTCATAATCGGCTTGCTTTGATCTGTCCGCGACATTCTTGATCCGCGATGTCGCGATCTTGGAGTCGATGTCGCGTGTAACTTCTTAGATCTTTTGCTCTTACGATGCAATTACGATGTCGACATTGACATGTTGATCACTTGTTGATGTCTCTATATTGAATTTTGTTGCTCTGAAGTCCTCTGCCAATGTTTTTGTGTGATGTCGCGACATTTATTATGTGTCGCGACATTTGACTTATCTCATCACTAAAGGCGCTATGATTAGATATCGGCGGCATTACTTATCGATGTGCGACATTGGATGTTTAGGTCTCAGTGTTCAAGCTTTAGCCGTCCGACATTTACGATCAAAATGTCAGCGACATTGGCTTGGTCGATCTTTTCCTACCGCGAAAGCGATATTTATAGCCATGTTGTTGTGATGCCGCGACATTGGATGCGTACGCCATAATTTATTTCTTCGGAGTTGTTTATGATGTCGCGACATTCTTTGTATCTTCTTTCGTCTTACTGGCGATGTTGCGACATAGCCCGCTAGTTTCAAGACTTTACTCCACGTAATGTTGCGACAGAAACATGCTAGACGATGTGCGACATTGGCCCTTTCTTTGCCCGTGCGATTTACGCTCCTTTTATGTAAATTACGCCTTTATTTTCTTTAAGTTTCTACAAAACAAAAAATTTGGGTGAAAGCTCCATAATTCTGCATTAAACTAAACTTTTAAGCTTGAAATATACTAGAAAAATTGACTTAAAAATAGATGAGTTTTAGACTCATCATTATGCTAATCTTGCCCAGCTATCGATGGTGAGGCCCGCATATTCGAGGAGTCTTTGTCGTCTACGTCTCCACGGAATTATTGTATTACTAATATCTCAGATCTTCCTCCCTTGAGGCTTTTCTCCAAAACCTTATATTACTCTCGGAGGATCATTCCAGCTTCTTCAACGTCCCGATGGGATCATCCAACGTATTGGAGAAATCAAGGCGATGGGTTGGCTTTGCGAAGAGCAGTGAGTTGGATGAATTGATAGGTGTAATCTACATCGGTTTTAATTATTATTAATCTCTATCATACACATGTTTTAATATGATTTTGAAGGTTTTAATGCTTGTTTCTCTCATATTTTGATATAGAGCAAGTTCGTGCTAAAGGAAGCAGCGAGATCAAAAGGAACAGGCATAGAGCCACTAATTAAGCAAAATAAATGTCTAAAGCATTCATGCGCACGTCGCGATGTGATAGCGGGTGAACTTCATGAGCACTAGCAAACGTTGCGACATCGACCACGACGTCGCAATGTGACAGACCCAAAGAACCAGGTAGCACAGCAGACATAGCGACGTGGCTTCTGCACGTTGTGACGTGGCCGAGACATATAACACAGACATTAAAGCTCACGTTGCTGATGTTTTTCAGCAAGTAACTTTTTATTTTTTGTGATGATTTTTTGTCTATAAAAGGAGATGAGCCATAACCATCGGAGGAGGCGGGAGGAAAGGAGTTGGGGGTGGGGAGCAGCTGACAGTCTGAGGGTCAGTGAAGCCTCATCGATGAGAGATACGAGGAGGGAGGCAGATTCTTCATCAAAACCACAAATCTTCTTCTTTTATCTTTTATTCTTAGTATGTTTAGTTTGTTTTCTAGGGCTACGATGTAGCCTTGATTTGATTGATTTGATTTTGAAACTTTGGATTAATTCTTATATAAGTTTTTATTTCATTAGATAATTCATCATTATTTTTATTACAAATAATTTTATTTGATCACTACCTATTTGATTATTTACTTTTGGAATCTGAGGTGAGAAGCAGTTTGTGAGGACCATTAATTATTGTTCTCGCCTAGAAAATATATCTTGGGTTTAACATATTAAATGGAGGTGTAAGCCTAATAAAATCTTGGTTAAGTGGTTAGAGAGCGGGAATGACCACGAGCTAAACTTCAGAAGATGTGTGGCTTCAGAGAGATCAATTACAACTACGATGATATCCATGACAACAAGTAAACAAGAAACACCTCATTTAAAATCTAAATTCCTTCAAAATTAATTATTATCTTGGTGAAATCAACGCTCTAGGGTTTTTAGATTGTTTTAGGTTTTCTTTATTGAGTCTTGAGTCTTCGTCGGTAATTTAGGATAATAATTTGCATGCTATTTTATCTTATTTTCAACCTAGATTTTTCCATCCAAATAAAATTAAAGCTAGATTAGGTCAGTACTTGATAGCACAATCCACCGTGGGAGCGATAACACCTCCTTTATTACTCGTTAATTGATGCGTATACTTATAAAATTTAGTTATCATATCTTAACTAACAAGAATTCCTCACATCTTCAAGAAGCTTAGACTTTTTAGGCTAACTATTGGAAGCAACGTTTTTCTCCTCGAGCCATCTTGAGTTTCTTGGTAGGCCTACTAGGAGAAAAAGTCAATCCCACCCCATGAAAATGGGAGAATCGAGATAAGCAACATGGGGTAAATTTATAGACTGAATCTTCAAGCCAGTGCACCTACGGTGGGCGGCAGCGAGAGCTCGTCAAATCTAATATTCCACCAAGATGAGAAGGATTGTGCAGTGGATAAGGAGGTAATCCCAATGGAACATGAAGGAGTTTTGATGCTCCTTCGGCTAGCTTTGTATAAACTCTAAATGCAGCTGAACATGGTAGTGAGGTAGTGGGATAAACTTTTGAAAACCAAACTAGCGGGTTGAAAATGAGAGATATGGTTGCCAGACTAGCTCTAAACATAAGAGGAAAATGAGGTAAGCTAGGATAAACTTAAAGCCAAACTAACAAGCTTGAAGAAGACAAGGGAGATATGGCGTAGACTAGCCGGATGCGGACAATGAAGATGAAAAGGAGAAGCCGGCCTCAAAGAATATGTACTATACAAATTAGCCTTGCTTGAGAGGCTATAGAACTCTCAAAATCATGCATATATGGATGAGAAGAAGCCAAATTTTGATTCCATGCTTAAATATGTACATAATCAGGCTTCAAAAACAAATGAACATGTGCTCAATCTACCAAACCCAAGAAAAATGACATAAGATTATCAGAGGGCATAGTATATAGAGAATGCATGGAGTCTAAAGGTCTTGAAAGAGGTAGGTTCTCATCTAAAGGTCTAGAAAATAGCAAAAAACCACATGCTGGAAACCACAGAGGCACCACCAACTCTATGGTAAGGCTCATCAAAATGCATATTTACTTTCATGGTTTGATAAGTTGAGACCCAGAGCCAAAGTTCCTAAGGCATATGGGCGTGACCTAGAGTAGAATGTCTTGTAAGGGAAAATAATCCCATGGCCGGTTCCCAAAGTTGGGGAAAAATACATGCATAAGAGGCCGACAAGAACTTGACATGCTCACCGGTAGATGGAATCCCGGTGACATCATGCCATTTTCCGGATAGTGATGCAGAGTTTGAGTGTAGTGGAAACTTATATAGGCCCGGAAGGGAAGAATCTTGAGCATCAAAGCGAGACCTGGCCTTATCAATACCCAGGATGGGTAAGCTTGTGGAAATGGTAGCCTCTGCCCAATGTGATGGAAATGGGGACAAAAGGGAGTAGGAAATAGTTAATACTCTTGGACCATAATTTCAATGCCATACTCATCAATTCCACGTCAAGAGAGGTGTTTAGAGTAGTAAGATGAATAAACTGCTCAATCCCCAATCTTTATTCAAAAGTCTACAAAAATACGGGGACAACCTAGTAATCTATGCAACCCATCCATTTGAAGCCCTTGCCCATGATTTGGCTAGGTTCACCATAGGTCGTAACTTCTTCCCAAGAAGTAGTTCGATGGATGATCAATGGAAAAGGGAAACTAGGTAGAGAAGAAGATACTTCTCCAATAGAATGTACAAGCTCCTTTAGCGAAAGGAGAACAATCGCGCAAAAGCAAAATTATGTTAGAGCGGTACGGATCTGCAAGGAAAGACAGGCACGGAGTTGGATTCTTAGTGATAAAAGATATGATTGGGTTAAGGTATTTAAACCTGGCCGCAAAGAAACTCTTAAGAAAACAAATCCAAGAAAGTTACAGTCATGATAGTGGTTTAAATCTTAGGTTGCAAAGTCGAGAAACGTTCAACAGGACAAAAGTCTATCTGGTAGAGCTACCTTTAAGCCATTTCCCTTTTGATGAACAAATCAAAACTCTTTGACTATTACCACGACTACAATTTCCAAGAAAAACTCAAGTTCAAGTGATAGGTCACTCAACTTGAGGTTATTGAAAATAATTCAATATGCACTCAAGAAAATTTTTGAAATAACCAAACGGCTTCGGATGAATTTTTTCGAGAGTGCATTCAGGATGGTTTTCAGTATATGTATTAAAGAAAATTTTCGAAATAGCCGAATGGCTTCAAAAGAAATTTTTGAAGAGCACGTTCACGTTTATTTTTTAAATATACACTTAAGAAAATTTTCAAAATAGCCGAAAGGCTTCAAATGAATTTTTTCGAGAGTGTATTCAAGTTGATTTTGATATCACTTAAGAAAACTTCGAGTAAGCGGTACTTGAAGAATTTTTCAAAAAGTGCATTCTGGGTTGATTTTAGTATCTACACTCAGAAAAATTTTTGAAGCGATCGAATGACTTGAGGAAGATTTTTTTTCGAGGTGCATTCGGGTTGATTTTCGGTGTTTGCACTTTCGAAAATTTTGAAATAGTCGAGCGACTTCAAAAGAATTTTTTGAGAATGCATTCGGGATGATTTTTCGATTATATGCACTCAGGAAAATTTTCAAAATAACTAAACAACTTCAAAAAAAAAAAAATTTTTAAGTGCATTGGGGATGATGTTCGGTATAATGCACTTAAGAGAATTTTGAAATAGCCTAACGCCTTGAGAAGAATTTTTTTAAGAGTACAATTGAGATATTTTTCAAAATTTGCATTTTAGAAATTTTGCGAAATAGTTAAACAACATTAAAGAATTTTTTCGAGAGTACACTTAAGATTATTTTTCGAAAAAATAAAATCTGCACTCAGGAAAAGTTTTAAATGCCATCAAAGAAAGTTTCGCATCAAGGAAAGTTTGTAAATTTCACCAAAACTATTCTCCTTTAAAAAGAAATTTGCAATCAAGAACCACATTGTCAAAGAAAATAGCTAAGGTTGTGATCTTTTCATCAATAAAAGTACATACCACCAACGATCGCTCGGGAGAAAGTGGTGTCGTTAGCTTGAAGAGAACTATTTGGAGTCGTCAGCGAGGGGACTGACAGCGGGGGACAGCAGCAGCTGGGCGGCGGCGATTGGCGGCAACAACAGCGGCGATCTTTGTGATAATTAGGCAATCTTCGATGACGGTAGCAATTAGCTGGGAGTGAGGACAAACATTGAGATTATTAGGAAGTAGAGGAGCTGCGATATCTCGTCGACTTTAAACGATAGTGGCGAGGTCGAGTGGCGTTGGCTGGAGGAGTAGCAACGTTAGTGGGGGTGGCAAAGATTGCGTGAATGGAGAAAAAAGAAGATGAAGAAGGAAAAGTAAAAAAGTTTCCTTTTTCCAAACCTAAAGAGGTTATTTTTCCTTGTTCCAAACCAAAGAGGTTGTTTTGGAGAGGAGTGAAATGGGATTCTTTCAAGGGAAAGAAAGAGAAGACCCTTGGTTTGCTTAAGAGAAGAAGACGAATGGTTACTCTTTTGTCGCGTAGTATTCTTTGGTGGAGAAAGAACGAAAGTTGGAGGTTTGAACTTGAGGATGGCGGGAAATTTCTCTTGGGGAATCAACAGTTGTTTCCTTATTCTATCCGACTTGACTTGTTCCTTGCAGTTTGCCAGACTCCCATCATGGGTAGAAAGGAAATTTGAAGTTTAAGTGTCATGGTTGAAATAAGCCCGGAAAAGATTTTTTTAGGGGTTTAGCATAATATGACCCTAAGGGCCACAATGTATGCCAGGGGCGCAATCGTTTGCACCACAAATTAACATTTAGCTGATCTAGTATTGGGTTAGGCTAAACCTAACTGCCAAAGTAGAAGTCAAGGGGATAAAAGGGCTCATATCCATTTGAGTAAGCGCAAAGAAAAGCCTAGAAGTATTTCTAGAATTTTTTTAGATTTTTGGAAGTCAAACGAAGCTTTTTCTCAAATATCAAAAGTGCTGAAAGATAGGGTGGTTGGTACAAGCGTAAGAATTTCCTTGAGGAACAAGTCTCTCTAATGGAGACGTGGATAAATTTTTGAGGAACAAAATTCCCAAAAGGAAGACGTGAGCAATGTCTTCAAGAAGCGGGGAGAGTGGAGAAATTGGAGACTTGGCTAGCAAGTCAAGACGTCTATAAAATGAGCAAAAGATAAACCAATAAGGACAACCAATGAACCAATCAACAAATCAATCGACTCAACAATGTCAATCTATTTCAGCATATAGCTTTTCAATTAACTTTATCAATTTATTCTATTTCCTAGTTTTAGCCAGAAGTTTATATCAATTTTCGGCCACGGTGTTTATTTCATTCCTTAGTGAAATCGATGTTTTCTTTCAATTCAACATTATGTTTCCAAAAGTTTTATTTCAAGTCTATCAATTTTTTCCCATGAGTTTAAATCGGTTCTCACAGGCTTCAATTTTTACTGGAAGTGAGGGTAGTTCTGGGCATTCACTCGGGATTCCAAGAAGTAGAACCTTCAATAAACCCTTCATTAGCCACATTCTTAGTTGTAGTAGAATTTCCATTTTTTTTAACCCCAATCTTCAAAGCAAGTTTCATCACATCTTGAAGACTATGATATGGTTTCAAAAAAATAACTCTAGCAATATCATTTCTCAAACCAACAATGTGTGCTATGCATATTTCCTGGGCCTGGTAGTCTCCTTTGATAATCCACTACAAACTTAGCTAAATACTCCTCCACACCGAAATCTCGTTGCTTAAAAATTATGAATTTTGAGGTAGATGTCTTTATGAGAAGTTAAAGGAAAGGTACTTCCTTTGGGCTTCTTTCCTTATCTTTTCCAAGGTTTGATATTCTTTTACCAACTCTTTCTCGCCTTCAAGTTTTCCCACCAACAAGCATTATTGCACATCTTGATAGCTACCAACTTCACCTTTTTATGCTCAGAAGGATCATAATACCCAAAGACATGCTCCACCATATTAAGCCAATTCAAAAATTCACCAACATCCATTCTTCCATCAAATTCTAGAATGTTAAGTTTTGGATTGAATATTAACTCATCATCATAGTTACCATGCCTCTCATAGTAATCATCATTCCGATAGTAGTCATTATACCTCCCATGATAATCATAGTCTTATGCATACATACCTTTAGCTTTCTTGTGCCCCAAGAAACCTTGAAGTTGACAAGGCTGCAAAGTCTCTTCATAAAAATTATATTTTTCCACCTTGATCTTGTACTTACCTATACCTTCCATCAAGTTATGATCTTCATAAAGTTTCAAACGTTGTTGTAGATGTTGAGCAAGAGTCTCAAGATCAACAATCCGAACCATAATTACAACTCTTTGTATTTAGAAACTGCTGACGCCTTAGATTCTGAAAAGCCATCAAACCATGAGCTTTGATACCACTTTGATGCAAGGATGGGACCGTGATGGATGATCTAGAGGGTGTAAGTAAGTTAGGGTTATGGGATATAACTTAGATGGGTAAGGGATATGTCTAGTTTCAAAGGTTATATGGCTTATTTGGGGTATATATATGATGAAATAAAAGGTTTACAATGAAGGATTTTAAGTTTGGAAAGGTTCGGGTTTGATTCGATGCAAAACAACCTTTGTTTTTGAACTAGTTTTGTAGTTTTGCCTTTATAATGTATGTTGCATGTACGACTGGGGGCTTCAAATATTAGGATTATGGTATTTATGGTTTCTAAGATAAAACAATGTATGTGGAAAGTGTGTAAAAGTATGGAACAAAATTTGGAAAGTTTAGGATTGTGGTTGGAGAATTGGATTTGGAAAGTTAAAAGAGAAGAAAATGAGATGAATAGAGGTTATATAAAAGGATAGATATTTACTCACCACTCAAGGAATCCACCAAGAGATAATAAGTCACGAATTCGCCACTCAAAGGAATTCACCCAAGAAATTAGAGAACAAGGTATATACTTTGTCAAACTAAGGAATCCACCCAAGAGATAAGAGAACAAAAGAGAACTCTTAAAAAGAATTAAAAAATATTATTAAACTTGAACTTAATTATCAAAATACTACATTATGGAATATATATAGCTTCATACTTTCTAAATCAAATAAAAAACTCCTATTTCGACTTAAAACAAACACGCTCTAATTTAAATAAAGCAAATCCTAAAAAAAATAAAAACTCCTACTTTGACTAGGAAAATAAACTTTCTAAAATCAAATAAAACAATTATTACTTTGACTGGAATAAATCTTTCTAAAATAAAACAACTTCAAATCAAAATATAACATGACTAAATACTGATTTAGAAATATATTTATGCCTCCAAGATTTCACAAATTCCTCCCAAATATGAATTTTTCATAATTAAGATCGAATTCGACGTATGTCATAGTAAACTCACGTGATCACAATAAAGAAGCTTTATTAGCTACAACCACAAACTAACCATCAAACTGGTAACTAAATAATTCAAAGCCTTACAACATACGATGATAACAGGTAACTAGATCAAATCCTTCATTCTGTAAGAAAAAGAAAAGAGAAATTTGATGATAACTGAGAAGGAAGAAAGGAAGTAGTAGTAGTCTGAGACTCACACCCCCCTCCTCAAATTCAAATTCAAAGCCCTCATGTTTTTGCCCACAATATTACACCTAATCAAACTCCCAACCGTATTGAAAAACATCTTAGCATCCTCCCACCTGTCCCCATCGGCCAGCCTCTTGTACAGATAGCTCTCAAACGTCATCCTCTGCACGTACTCCTCATCACACAACTCCACCAGCGCTTCCCTCGCCGCATTGTTCCCGTAGAACACACTCTGCAGCAACCAGTACTCTAAATGTTGCTAAGTACTTCCCAGATCCCATTCCTTCAGTCATTCTCTCCTTAGATCCCCTCACTCATCAACCACCCTCCTTCCGATGCCTTCACAATGGCTTCACTCACATTCTCCCAGATTTTGCGAGAAGTATATCCCCTCGCTGGAGCATTTCGTCACATTCCAGGCGTCGCCGATTAGCCACGCGGCCGCGGATGCGAACGCCGGGGGTGCTCCAAAGGATGGGATGGGCTTCCACTTTGATAACTTTCCCGCCGCGGATCTTGAGCTCCACTCTTTATCTGATTCCTTTTTGGTAGAGTTTGATGCTCTGTTTAGAGCAGATGGTGCTGGTCCCGACTGCCACGGTTTACTTTGGGAATTACCAGGCGTAGAAACCGGGGACACGTCGTTTCCGATACATCTCTGCCAGGTTTTGGTAATACTCCATTTTATCATCCGGGAGTTTGATCTGCCTTGAACGCGATGGCGCACCTGTAGTCGCCGGCCTTGATGGATTTCTCGCCACGCGGCTGTTGGCGCCGTCGGCCTGATTACCACGTCCACCGTCAGGAGTGCGATCCGCGGTGTAGTGGACGGTGTACGGGGATGCAGGGAGTGAGGAGGTCGATGGAGGTGACTAGGGCGGTAATCGCGGTGGCGCCGGCGGACTCGGCCCGGCGGCGGAGGAAGGAGTCGAGGACTTCGCGGCGGAGCATGGCGATGTACTCGTGGGGCTTTAGGGTATTGCCGAAATCGACGGTGAGGTTGGATGCGGGTGACTCTCCGGTCTATGAGCTCCGGGGGAATGGAGAACTCTTCGAGCATGCAGAGGGGGATAGCGCCGCCGCAGGGCTTGGAGGAGGCGGGGCTGCGTTCGAAGAGGAATGTCTCGATGCCGCCAGAAGCGAGAGTCTCGGCGGCGGAGGATCCAGCAGGGCCGCCACCGATGACGGCGGCTCGGAGCTTACGGCCAGGAGAAGTGGATTAGATGAAGCAATGATGAGAGAAGAGGGTGGTTTAGAGATGGAGGATGGAGTTGTTTTGATGGAGAGAGGGAGCGAAGAAGATAACATAGAAGATAGATGATGATGATGATGGGGTTTGGTTTGCAGGAGAAGAGGATCAGCAGCTGCCATTGATGAATGAATGAATTTATCAAACATAGTTGGAGGAAGAAGATGAGACAGTTGAAGGACTGAGAGTGAGAGTGAGAGTGAAAGGGTCTTCTTGTCTTGTGAACTTATTCACTACTGAGATCTGTGCCTGCACCGATTGGCGTGAAGAATTTTATTATTTTATATTCTCATAAGCACTTTGCTGTCATTAACATGAATTTATTTAAATATTATTGCCGCCTCCCAAGTCCCAACTTGCCTTTTGCAGGCCCACTTAAGAGGAAGATTCATCTCAAAATCGAGTCGTTAGGACCGACAATTTTAATTATTAAATTAGCTTTTAAAAATTAAAATAATTATCGCAGTAGCTGCGCGATATTATCGTTTAAAATTGTTAAATATCGCTGTTTCACATACCGATACTAAGCCTTTAAAATATTCAAAATGTATTATAACAAGTGAGACTGGCACTGCCAAATACAATCGTTTCATTTATACCAGAATTAACCTAAAATTTTCAAATCAAGCTGCTTTACTTTAAAACATCTGATTAACCAATTACCATCACTCAAAACGATATTACCCACTATTTTAATAATTATTTTAATTTCATACTAATTTAATATTTTTTTTTTCAAAAAAAATATTTCGGTCTAAAACTCAAAATCATTCATATCTAAAAGACGAACAATACAATAAATAGACTTATCTTCAAACCAATCATCAATTAGTCTTTTCAAAATCCAACTATTTCCACTAATAACTAATTAGAGGTCATAAGGAGGGAACAAATTTGTACAAAACTAACTCAAAAGTGAATAGTTGTAAAAATAAAAATAAAAATAAAAATTAACGATTTTTAAGTAAATTTTTCGATCTTCAAAACACGTGGATGATTCAAAAATACTAACTTGATGATTATATCGAAGAGAAGTCCATCCATGTATTTGTTTTTAGATATGAATTATTTTGAAATAGGCATGCCCAGTATTTTGGAGGCCATAACCCCTCCCCCTCATTCAAGGAAATTGCGGCAGAGAGATAGATAGTGTATGTATGGTCAATGTATCTATTTATTAGTTAGCGTAAAATACAGAAACGTTCATTGCAAGAAGATAGGCAAAAATCCTTACAGATAAAAATGGAAGAAGATCATGCACAAATACATACTAACTAACGGGGTCCATATAATAATAAATTAAATTAGGACTGTGACATGCCCAACCTCAACCTCAACCTCAACCAAACCTGTGTTAACAATGATACAAGTAAATGAAGTGCTTAAATAAAATATAACATAGAAGAAGCACGCAGTACAGTACAAGCCTCTTCTAAGTACTAACTTCTAACCAATGACTGCCAAAAATAGAGGCTACAACTACAAGGTGATGTTGAAACAAAACAAATTCGTAAGCGATTCCCTTCCTAGATCATGCTGCTCTCTGGCTGTCGTTTGTTACACTAACACCAATGTTTGTTTAAGAATTAAGATGATCATCTCCATCTACCACTACTACACCTCAGATGACTATCCTTTTTACCATTTTCTTCTTCCCAATCCAACTGAGTAAATAATATAGAAAAGGAGCGTATGCGTGTATGTCAACAAGAACCAAACCCAAAACTAAGTCTCCTTTTCTTTCTCTCTCATTAGAAATGCAACTTCCCATAAAAATAATCTGCTTCTGCAGATTGTTGAATCCTGTAAAAGAGATTGAATTTTCTCTCCTCGGCACAGCTATCTATAAGTACAGAGATACTGCAAAGACAATGTCCCTCTTAATCTTGAAACAGCCTCTCAAATTTTGCTTCTAGCTCGGCTCTCTCCGATGGATTTGGCTGCTTGTATGGAGTTGCTGTAGAATCTCCAGTCTCCTGATAGCCCTGGACTGCTTCCTTCAAATACCTGTGTAATTTCCATTATCTCATAGAATTTGGACCCCTTGGCTCAAGCATGCACTGCCTAAGGATATCAGGCCGGAAAGATTTCACAAAACTTCCACATCAATTTGGACCTGAGGTGAGGTATACAAAAATAAAAAGAAAATAATAATGATCATTGTAAAAAGGATGAAAAAGATAGTTGTCGAGTAGAAGATGAATATGAGGGTCTTTTTTTTTTGTCAGCTGAAAAATGAGGATGTTTGTGAGTATATATAAGATGTAGATTGAGCACCATTTTACAAGAAATAATACTCAATCCCAATTCTAAACAAACGAGCAAGCAAACTTGAACCAGTTTCAGTGTTAATGTGAACCAAATAGCAGGCTGATATTAGTAATTTCCCAAACAGGCACCAAGGAGAAGCTCTGACTGAACGTAGTTAAGAGTTAAGACTGAAGTACTTAAAACTTGAAAGAGAATCAGTATTGAATATCTAAAATCCAGATATTTAAATGTGGGATAGAGTTACTAACTTCCAGACATTGATTGCAATATGACTTTGTTAACCTCTATTCCATGTGGGACTGCAAACGTTTAGAGCAGGGAATTGAAAAATGATTGAATCAACAGAAAGTTCCATCAATACCTTGACTCCAGCTGAATTCCTTGGCAACCCTTCGAGCTGTATCCTGTAGCTGTGTAATAAGGCAACTCAAGTTCATCCCTTGGCTTTGAGTATCCTGAAGTTTCTCTTGCCACACAAACAAGACAAAAGAGAAACCATATCCTCCACATTAATGTCTTTAAAACCCTATTGAACATAAGCTCCGTGAGAATTAACTCATCTGCGCTACTGATTTCACAAGCAACCTTCCCCTTCAACTCCACGACATTGTCACTTGTGACATACCTGAAGTTAAATAAGATCCATGGACTTTGATATCATGATTTCTTCTAATCATTTAACAAACAAATTTCAGCTAAACTCAGAGAGTTTAATAAGAAACAAATTTATCAGCAAAAGAAGAAAGAAAAGAGTCTCTTAATAAATTTTAGGCTTTGCCACTGAAGGCCCCAG